>JACEEZ010012660.1:82500-210000 GCA_016584305.1 Chionoecetes opilio | reverse complement strand
ACGGTCCTGCTCGTAAACTGAGGTCACGACCCCGCCGTGGTGGCCGCCCGGCACGGACAACCCACAATAATTTACCCCCAAACCCTGTGGATGGTGCATCTATATAGCAGTGTGTGTGTGTGTGTGTGTGTGTGTGTGTGTGTGTGTGTGTGTGTGTGTGTGTGTGTGTGTGTGTGTGTGTGTGTGTGCAGGGATGGCCCGAGAAGTATATACCTGGGGAAGGGGTTGAGGACAATTTTTACCAACTCGGTAATTTTTAGACCAACCTAGAAACAAACGTACAGGGGTACCCCCCCTCCCCCCACCACCACCGAGAGTTATCCCCCACACGCAGTGGGGGTACACTACAGGTCCCCGCGGGGCGATGAGTGGAGAGCTCCTGGGGAGAGCAGCCTTCTGTTCTTGTTGAACCACTATATATATATATATATATATATATATATATATATATATATATATATATATATTATATATATAAGGTATATGTATATAGTATATTATATCATATATATTTATAATCATATTATATATATATATTATATATATTATATATATATATATATTATATATATATATATATATATATATATATATATATATATATATATATATATATAATATATATATATATATATATATATATATATATATATATATATATATATATATATATATATATATATATATATATATATATATAATATATATATATATATATATATATAATATATATATATATATATATATATATATATATATATATATATATATATATATATATATATTATATATATATATTATATATATAAATACATAATATATATTCATACTGAATATCTGAATATATTGTCTTCTCTAAGACATTTTAAGTCTGAATATGTCTCCTTTTTGTAAAAACAAAAAAGTCTCCACTCCGTTTAAACAACTCATCCTTTTTTTTTTTTAACCAACTCCGAACAAACATTGCGGAGGGGGTGCTTCCTCTCCTCCCCACCCCCCCTCCCACCCACTCTGGCCATTCCTGCGTGTGTGTGGGCCAAAGTATGTAGGAATAATCCCACTTGAGACATTCTGGACGCTGCCGTAATCAATTCAAATATACACCAACGAGTTTATGGCTTGTTGGTGTGTTCCTGATTCTGTCTGATTAACAGGAGAGGGAGGGAGGGAAGAAATGGCGGAGAAAAAAAAAAAAAAAAAAAACATGCTAACAGAGCGACGGCTCCGAAGTTTTGCTACTTGCAATTATATAATCATCGAATCTCTTGCAAATATATTTAGGAAGTTAGAGGATATATATAGTCTTGCAAACATACCTAGAAATTCTGTGGTTGGTGGAATGGTGCCTATGTTGTGGAGGCAAACACAGTGGCTACCCATATCTAAGAAGAGGGAAAGAGCGTTGATGAGCCATTACCCTAATCAGTCTGACGTCGGTAATAGGTAAAACCAGCCACATGTTTGCAACAATGCCGTATGCAATGCGTCGTGATATTTTCCCCCATGTCAAACTAGACAACAAACACGAGTCCTGAGCCCCCCTCTCTCCAGCCTATCATCCTGTAAACAAAAGATGATAATACGAAGCAAAGGTGTACCGAAGTTGAGGCAAATGTGAAATCTTATAGAATGCGTTGATATTTGTACACATCATACTGCTGCCGGTGCGCCACCTGAGCAATGTTTAGTAACGGTTCAGCCTGAAGAAGAAAAACAACATGAATTATACACTACAGTAGAAATTGAATACTCGTAAAGTATCAAAATTTCATGCTGCACTTTTTGTTGCTATGTATTACGTGTTTCAGAGTAACTATATAGTTAGTACTTAAGATTTTGAGCCAAGTAATTAAATTCCTTCAGTCCACTGACAATCACATCTCCACACCACCAACACCACTTTTCAGCCAAAAAAATCATGAGGAGCCCCAGTGTTAGGTACAAGACAATGACAAATAGCAAGTAGAAACAACCCACCAACTATTCCGTCTTAATTTTTCAACGAAATACTGTCTTAATAAGTTGTTCAAGCTTTACTCGTATTCTACCTAGTATTCTTTCATTAATGTCAAGGCAAAGAAAAGCAAAACAAAAAAAACAACAACAATACAAGCAACCAAAAACTGTTTGGTTAATTATTAAGGTTGATGCATATTTATAGGAAGTCAGTGGCTATAGGAGAGGTGCCTTTAATGTGGAGGCAGGCGACTGTACTGTAGTTCCCATCTTTGCGAAGGGAGATAGAGCATTCATGACAAATCATCAACCCATCAGTCTAACTTCAATAGTTGGTAAATAAATAATTAGAATATGTTTAATGCAAAGGACTTTAGAAAGCATTCACAAAAGTATAGCTTAATAAATGATTCAAAACACGGGTTCACCAAGGGTAGGTAATGCCTTACTAGCTTGTTGAGTATCTATAGAAAAGTTTATGAGGAAGTAGACCTAATGATGACGATTATACCTGGACTTTAGCAAGGCATTTGACAAGATAATGCATAAAAGACTTCACCCCACACACACACACATCCCCCCCACACACACACACATCCTCACCCCCCCACACACACATATCCCTCCCCACACACACACACACACATCCCCCCCACACACACGCACATCCTCTCCCCCCACACACACATCCCTCCCCCACACACACACACACATCCTCCCCCCCCCACACACACACATCCTCACCCCCCCCCCCACACACACACATCCTCCCCCCCCCACACACACACACATCCTCCCCCCCACACACACACACATCCTCACCCCCCACACACACACATCCCTCCCCACACACACACACATCCCTCCCCCACACACACACATCCTCCCCCCCCCACACACACACATCCTCCCCCCCACACACACACACACATCCTCACCCCCCCCCACACACACATCCCTCCCCCCTTGTTAGTGCGGACTTACTAGCTTGTTGAGTATCTATAGAAAAGTTTATGAGGAAGTAGACCTAATGATGGTGATGAATACGATATCATATACCTGGACTTTAGCAAGGCATTTGACAAGATAATGCATACAAGACTTAAACAAAGTTAGGGCACATGGAGTTGATATAAGGTTCTTCGTTGAATTAGATCTTGGCTGAGCGATAGACAACAAAGAGATATGATTAGTAGTTCTAAATATGAGCGGGGCAGGTAACGTGAGGAACCGCAGGGGTCTGTTTGGGAAAATGACTATTATTCACTTATTTTAACGAGTTGGACAGTGGGCGTAGCAGTGATGTCAGTAAGTTTGCCGCTGATACTAAGATAGATAGTATTATTAGATCACATTCCGATATTACTGACTTTCAGGGATACCTAGACAAGTTATACGAGAGGGTAGTCAAGTGGCAGATGGTATTCAATATTGACAATTGCAGCATAATTAATGTTGGTAGAGAAAACCTTTCTAATATGCATACTATCTGCAATGTATCACTGAACAGGTCAGAAAGTGAGAGGCATCATTTGGGTGTGTTGGTAGGCTCAGATCTCCATCCTAGAAAAGAATGGATTAAGGCTAGGAATCGTGCTCATAGAGTATTAGAATTCATCGCCAGGAGTGTTAAAAGTATAAATATTGAGGTTATTATAAAACAGTATTTAGAACATAAGAAAGAACATAAGAAAATAAGGAAGCTACAAGAGGCCGCGAGACCTACACGTGGTAGTTCCTGTTACTTAACACTCCGTACATCCACCTTTCATCCCCATCCATGAATTTATCCAGCCTCCTTTTGAAGCTCCCTATTGACTCCGCACTGACCACCTGACGACTGAGTCCATTTCAATCATTTACCACCCTATTTGTGAACCAGTATTTCCCTATATCCATTTTAAATCTTCGCTTTCTCCAGCTTTATTTAGGTCTAGCCAGACCTCCCCTCAATAATTATACAGTCCAATTTTAGTCCCCGTATAATATGATAGTTACAGGATTGCTAGAAAAAAGTACAGAGAAGGATGGAGAGCATGATACAAGGGAAGCACAACTTCAGTTATGAAAGAAGATTGAAGCTTTTGAAGATACACGCAATGGAGACTCCGAGTGGAGAGGCGTGGAGTGAGAGGGGATCTAATTGAAGCATTCATATGGTTAAAGGGATACGATAAAGGAGATGTAGGACAGATTCTTATGGTTAGTAATCAGAATAGAACAAGTAACGGATTCAAACTGGAAAAACTGTTTAAAAAAAAGAGAACGAGAAAAATTGGTTCACAAATAGGGTGGTGGACGTTTGGAATAGACTCAGTTATCAGGCAGCCTAGTTGGTGCAGTCAAAGAGTTTTAATTAAAAAGAAGACTAGAGAATTTTATGATTAGGAATGCAAGGTGGATAAAGGTAATGAAATTGTATCAGAGGAACTACCATGTGTAGGCCTCCCAGCCTCTTTTAGCTTCCCTATTCTTTTGTTTGAAATTTCTCTATAGTTCAACATTATCTCGACCACACTCCACAATGTAGAGTCACTAATCACTATATATTTAACGTCCCCTCGTCTTCATTCACAAGCTATAGTACATGATTATTGTATCCATAATTGTGGCCTTAATGCTCGAGACCTGCTACTCGCTCTCACATATTTTTTTGTTGAGCCTTTATTATCAATTTTGAGGCAAAAGTTGACAAATTTATATTACCACTACTATAATAGTAGTACTACCAAAGACATTCAACAACAAGATACCTCACTCGCGGTCCCTCCAATGCAACTTCTGTTATCCGCTGACGGTGGCGCCGCCGTGCGGCAGGTGTTAAACCAGTCTGCTGGCCCCATTCACTTGCTGCATATGACCAAAGAATATTCGCTTCAACTCTTCGCCACTTAAAGCTTTGCAATTCAACATTTACCATGAAACATATCAATAGAAGTGCAATTTTATTAGCTTTCCATTGATATATTTCGTTTTCTGATAAATGAATTAGACCCATGCATAAATTAGCGTTAACTAAATAAATAAAATCATCAATCGGGTAATTTTCCCGATTGATGATGTTATTTATTTAGTTAACGCTAATTTATGCATGGTGCTAATTCATTTATCAGAAAACGAAATATATAAGTGAATAAATAACATCATCAATCGGGAAAATTACCCAATTGATGATGTTATTTATTTAGTTAACGGTAATGTATGCATGGTTGTATTTCATTTATCAGAAAACGAAATATATCAATGGAAAGCTAATAAAATTGCGCTTCTATTGATATGTTTCATGGTAAATGTTGACTTGCAAAGTTTTAAATGGCGAAGAGTTGAAGTGAATGCATATTTCTTCAGTCTCGTAATGGCATTTCTTTAGCGTGTTTTACTGTTTTTTATTTGATAATATTATAGAACAAATATTTACGAAGATAACATTATATCATATATACTGATAAACCATAGTCTATATGATTTTCATTGATAGTCATATGCAGCAAGTGAATGGGCTAGCAGACTGGTTAACTCCTGCCGCACGGCGGAGGTCGATTTCACGCGCACCACAGGGCACCCCGGAGTGAGGTATCTTGTTGTTGAATGTCTTTGGTACTACTATTTCTGATGCCCGTTCCTAAAAGAAACTCCCACAAGGGGGTGGCCGCAACGGAAGTCTCCACTTGTACAGTGCAGGCATACGTGTGTTAATGGTTGCTTCAGGTCATCTGGCCACTTGGCCGTGCCCCCTCCCCATGAAAAAAGCTTTTCCGAAAATCCATAAGTGGAATCAACCAGAGAAAATCTGGGAGAATCTTGAGCCAGAGCTCTACTGTACTGGATTTGATATCAAACTCAGCACAAACCCCCCGCATGGAGCATCAAGTCCAGTGGCATAGCTAACTATGGCATAGCTAATCAAGGCCAGTGGCACATGCCCACCATGAGAACCTAGTGCTCCCCCACTGACCATGACTGCTGTACGTATTCTCCAATACCCACCACTGATCTGATCTTAGAATTTTTATTTTTTTTATTTACGTTGGAGCTTATAGTGCCAGTAGGCTATTTTTTCCTTGAGGGCTCAGGTGGTTGGCCTTACACATTCTGGAGGGCTGTGATGGTTGGCCCTCGCCCGTTGGTGGCGGAGGCTGGATTTTCATAGTGACACCTGTGGTTTATAGGTGAAGATCCTGTTTTCTGTGATGTTTCGATCCTCAGTTTAGGCTCCTGCTGTCACCTGGTGTTTCCTCCGCCGTACTTGTAGTCACAATCGTAAGAACAGGAATGCTGTATGCGGGTGTCTTCGGCCACTTGACGATGGATTTGACAGTTGCTCCTTAGATGGATTTTAATTCGGTGCCTTCTGCTCCCCTACCAGGCTCTTGTCAACTGTATTGAAAAGGTCGAAAGAGTTGCCCCGGCCTCGATTCGAACTCGGAACATCGAGCTCACCACTCCAAGACGCTAACCACTCGACCACCGCCTCTCCGGATATGCCCTTATACGCTTCTATGTGGCACCAGAATGCCCTTGAGCTCTGCTTGCCTAGTGCCCGCCATGCTCAGCTGTATCCCCCATTGATAGATACCTAGCTACGCCACTGATCGAGTCTTAGTTTCGTGACCTTCCTGCTCTTAAAAGCCTTGGGTGCAGGAACAAACAAAGTGGAGCTGGATACCAAGTCACACAAGCACCTATTTTTTTCTTTCTTTTTTCCTTCAAAATTTGAAAAGATTTCAAATATGAATATTTGCAAGCCATTACGACTTATCCGTAATTCCGAGGTAACGAATACAGAATTGTGGAGGTTTAGTGTAATGGGAACAGGCATCAAAAGTAGTTTAGCAAAGTCAAACATTCTTAAACGTGTCTTATAGATTGTGTCACATAGCAGCATGATGTGGCGATCGGTGATGCTAGTGGTGCGAGTGGGGTTATCCGCTTTGGGTTATCCGATCTTTGACGAAATACAGTAAAACCTCGCCTTTACAGACCTCTAAATAACGGATTTCGGCTTTAACAAACTTTTTCTGCCTGTCCGGTATATGCGGGGATTTACCAAATAAGTTTGGTAAATGCGGGGTGGGCCAGCCGAACATGTACACGCAGGGCGGTTGGCAGCAGTGGAAACAAAGCTGAGCGGGCAGTGCGCGCCGATCAGTCTAGCTTTGTCCACCCGATTGTAAACACCTCCGCTCGCGAACGAACTTTCATCTAATGTAACGAACAAAATTCATAATACACGGAAATGATCGGAAATAGCAAACTTTCACCTCATATAACGAACAAAGTTTGTTATATGCAAAAAGATCTGATCCCTCGAATATAACGTCATCTCCTTCCCTCAATTGGTTCGTTAAAGCGAGGGTTTACTGTATTTGTTTACCAGTAGTCTCTCAAAGTAGGAGCAGTGTATACGTTCTTTACATACACTGTATGTACAGTGTGTATATGGCAAAGGCCCTATACTATGTATACATTACTCTTGCTTTGAGACTATAAATACACAATCATGGTGTGGATATATCTTGATATTGATAGGCGGTGGAATCAAACAGTCAACAACATTTTTTGTTTCCCATGTCTCTCAAGACAGGAGCAGTGCACACTGCATAGGTCTTTTGCCATACTTACACTGCACACATGGTTTCATGGTATTTATGTAGTCTTAAGTTATTTAATGGGAAATACAGTCGTGGGATTTTATTAGGCTTAAGACGTATGAAATTTCAAAATTACGTGAAAATGCAACGAGTCTTAGACTTGTGCCAAGAGTCATGTGACGGTCGAGCAACGAACGACCGACGAAGGGTACCATGAGAGGGATATTATTTGGAGCGGAGCAACAACGAAGGTCGGCACGAAGACACGGGGGTACCCGTGTCTTCGACCGTGACCTACGACTGTCGTCGTTGCTCTTCGTTCCAAAAAATATCCCTCTCATGGTACCCTTCGTCGGTCGTTCGTTGCTTGACCGTCACATGACTCTTGGTACAAGCCTTACTCTTGCTCTCTCACACCACATCATCCATAAGCCCACAATTTGTTACCCATCATAAATCGGACCTCTTTAATCCAGATATCGGATAAATCACTCTTTCAGGGCTCCAGACACCTATTTATGCATTAGACATATAACTGGATTAAAAGGCGGGAATCTGGATATGTGTGCCGGGCACCGAGAGGCATCCAAACACAATACACTTCCCCGCTCCAGGAGTACTCCCCCCCCCCCCCCCCCCCGCCGTGCTCCCACCCAGCCTGCCGCACTCTGATATCTTTGTCTAAATCAGAGAAATGACTATTTATGGTTGTGCGTCAGGCAGTTTTTCAACTCTCGGTTGATTCGACCTTTCGGATAATCCGGACGGGGTCCCCCCCCAGTTGGTCCATTTTACAGAGGGTTTAGGTTTATTGTACTGTGTATAGACACCATATTCATTCCAAATATTCATATAATATTCATGAAGTAAATAACAAACCAGGTGGTAAGTTATGCCTCTTGTCATCAATGATCAAGATTTATAAAGATCAAGATCCTATAATGACGTCACAAGTAAGCCAAACATTGAACCAGAAGAAAGGAGACGGGGACAGATGGGTAGGATGGTTAGTCTCTAGTTTGCCCCGAGCCTTTCCTTTTAAGTGGGGGCATAGACCCGGTGGTTAAATTTAGCATTTAACATAGCCCGGGTTAAATTTTGGTTGGTCATAATATTCCATAAGTCAGAACGGGCTAGAGCCCCTATTGTTCCGACTTATGGAGGTTTTACTGTATTTCCTTATCATTTATGATTTCATTACCACAAATAAATATTAAAAATTTGCCCGGCACTGCAGATGGGTCAAGGCTCAAAATGGCCGGCACTTTGTGGATTATTAGTCTATCTGAATGCCCTTCTTCTGTCAGCCCAGTCAGCCTAATATTTGTCCGAGCATAAAAAATAATGTTTGAGGTGATCAGTCCTGTAGTGGTCAAACAATCAAACATGGAAGAAATAGAGACTTACCTTTGATTTAACCGCCATGTTCTTACAGCGATTATATTCACTAATGGGCTGAAAACCAAAAAAATCTAAGCATTAGCAATAATATTCAAAATGATAAGCTGCATTTCACCACATGAACACTAATCATATCAAATGTACAAGACTTGAATAATCGGACCATAGCTACATCTTTGGCTATTGTGCTCCTCCCGAGGTTCACAGGCAGAAAGAGTAGCTTCTATATGGTAACTGGAAAAACAAAAATAAAAAATAAAGAAAACCAAACAAGATAAGCAGGTTGAACCATGTACAAGAGTATCACTGGTTCTGTTGTTCATTGTTCCATCCCTCTTCTCCTTCACACACACACACACACACAAATTAAATTTTTCTTACGTACAGAATAAGACAATCTCATCGCATTGTCTGGCAGTCGGTGAAATCTCTAACTCGCCATGAGCATTCTTCCTTCAGTAATGGAAGAACACAGTTTTGAAATAGGTAAATTTCTAAATCCACATAGGGGACAACAATGTGAACTGTAATTTTATGTGGGATTTCTAGTCAATCCAACAGTAAATCTAGGGAAAGCTGCCCTCAGTGTGGATGCACCGCAATCTGCTACTCACTGCACTGTATTTTAACAATTACTCGTGGCCAGCCTTCAGAGCTGTGGGGTCCAATCCTAAGCATTTTTCTAAAAAAAATCTTTTCTGTGCATGTGGATGAAAATATACCTTGTAGTAACATAACCATGATGCTATCAAAAGAAGTTACAAGTATCTTTACATAGTTCAAGAAGTAATACACGTGGACCTGACAGTAGCCTAGAAGAAACTATTTTTTTTAATGAAAAAAAAGAAGAGAAAATCACTGTGGGGGGAAATGGCACAACTATGCAATATCTCACCTTGATACTTCTGCAGGAGACCTAGAGAACATCTAAGGTGGTGGTAAATCTAGCTAACTGATAAGCTAACACTGGTCCTCTTGGAATTCTGTCAAAGGGTAAAGGTGTTACAAAATGAAAACTTGGTAAACACTTAGCAATGAAAGAGAGAGAGAGAGAGAGAGAGAGAGAGAGAGAGAGAGAGAGAGAGAGAGAGAGAGAGAGAGAGAGAGAGAGAGAGAGAGAGAGAGAGAGAGAGAGAGAGAGAGAGAGAGAGAGAGAGAGAGAGAGAGAGAGCGCACGCGCACGCGCACGCGCGCGTGCGCGAAACACTTCAGTATATAGGTTTAAAGTAGCTACCTACAATAACAGGATGGGAAGACATGAATGCATCAGAGCTACAAGTATGCCCTACAGGCTTCACGCTTAGCATGCATTGACAACAGTGTTATTAGAAATGCTAATGATCTTAATTTTGAAATCCTTATCACCATCTTAGTTCTATTTCTCTTGTCTTGCTTTGCTCTATCCATTCTGAGCTGCACCTTGTACGAA
This sequence comes from Chionoecetes opilio, assembly GCA_016584305.1. Taxonomy (NCBI): domain Eukaryota; kingdom Metazoa; phylum Arthropoda; class Malacostraca; order Decapoda; family Majidae; genus Chionoecetes; species Chionoecetes opilio. The sequence goes on along the minus strand of JACEEZ010012660.1, from coordinate 199,623 downwards.
CGAGTTAAATTTTTTTTAACTGACTGTGTAAGTGAAACATTTCACATTCTCTTTCTAAAGTAAACATAATGGGAATTTCAGCAATTTATTTACGAAACACTTCCTCTGTATGGTAACAATGAAGAAGCAGCGGTATATTTAATCATTTCTATGACACACACAGATGTACACACACACCAGATCACAGATCTACCTTACGAAGAAAGACTAATGGAAATGAAACTACCAACACTTCTACAAATGACGAGAGAGGACATTTTTTTTAAACATAAAGGCAAACAAACTTAAGCTTAAACATGTCTGATGGCACACAAACACAAAGTAGCTCACTCACAAACACTCATTACAACTTGCAGTTTACAAACCCAAGACATGTAAGATGATTCTATGAAAATTTATAAGTTATTAATTATAACTGATAAGTTATAAACTTTACCAAAAAATGTCAATTCAATGAAAAATCAGATACTTTAGTTACAGTATATGTATTGAAAAATGACTTAGAGGATGTTAACACAAAAGATATCTATTATTGAGGGGAAAAAAGAAGAAAAAAAAGAAGAGGAAAGTAGGATGCTTGAATAACGAAGTACAGATTTCCTCTTAGGAGTAAAGATGCCTGGAATGGAAAAGAAGACAATATGATAGCAGCAAGGAGTGTGCATCAATTCAATTAAAAATGGGTGACTGGTTTTACAGATATAGGACTACACTAGTATAGCTCAGGTCCTGTTTGTTACAACTAGGTAAACACACACACATATACACAGTCAAAACACACAGAACATAGATATGGGTCTTTGCATTCCCCGAGTGTTGTAGGTAAAGGCAAAGATGGGGCATACCCTATGCTGCGTGTGGCCTCGGTGCTCATCTCCATCGCATTAGTCTTTGAGCCTGTGGTGGGTGACAACCCGTTAGCCCGGGACACAGGCTAGTGTGACATCCGGGTTACCACAGTTACCTTCCCCAGGTTTCCCCAGGTACCCATTTACCAACCCCGAAAGGAAGGATGAAGAGCTGGATGGGATGGCCGCCGACTGTCCTAGTCCGGACTCGTGGCCAGGCACGCAAGCCACTACACCACGGAGGCGACAAGAAGAGGCGGAGGGAGTGTTGTAGGAGGTAACTAAAAGGTATGAGGGTGGAGGGTTCAAATCAGCAATCTGCTTCCTGTTATGACATCCCACTTGTATGGGAGATGGAGATTTGTGTGAAAAAAAATCACAATAAATAAATAAATAAATATCTAATTGAGAATCTTTAAACCAACTTGTGGTTTTCATTGTTATAAATTTTTGCTTAGGCTGGCTTTTGCTTTCTTTATCCTATGTTTTTTTTGGATGACCAACTGTGTGTGCAAGAAAAGGCAACTTACATTAGAAATAGATAAACAATACTGAATATGTAACTCATATTAGTACACATTCCACGAGTGTTCATTTCTTCGATGTGTTATAGTAGTCTTATTCCACATGCAACGTACTGAAGACTCTGATTTTACCATAGGTAAACTATGCATTCAGTTGCAGGGAAGTCTCCTACATTGAGAGGCTGTACAGCATTTCAACAATAAATACCAATAAATAAAGAAGTAAGACTTAAAAGTATCCGCTCCATAACATATGAAACATTCTTAGTCAATAGAAATCAACAACAGAAATGCTACAACACACTTCACGGTTGAGAATGAGATTATTTGGTCAGTAGTATGGTACATATAATGGTGGCAAGCAAATGCCACAGGGCATAGTCCTAAATTACTTTCAACTGGCCTCAAAATTTGCAATGGGTTAGTCACTCATCAATGTTTACATGGCAGCCTTAAGACAGGAGCCCATCATCCCATTGCCTGTCCTAGGTGCCACCCTATGTGCTCATTTACAAATCAACACCAAAGAGAAGGATGCACAGCTGATATTACATATCAGCTGTTCACCCTTCCTAGGATTAGATCCCAGGTCTTATAGGGCCAATAACTTTGATGAGAGTAATGCCACCTATTACATACTGACTAATGGCAAGTATGAAAGAATGCATATATTATAAGTTACAATTCATTTTTCAACCCAATGTCCCTCACCAGTCTTTGAATTGTGTCTGATAGGCCCTTAAACAGGGCATGGCCTCCATCATCATCTTGGAACCGTTCCTTGTAGGCCAGGTCGTCATAGGTGCGCGCCAGGTGCCGCAGGATTGGCAGGGTGTTAATGAACTGGTAGCGACACACCCCCACCATGCTACTCATTGCTGAAACTACTTTGTCCACCTGAAATAAATACAGCACTAAAATACTCTTAAATTTCAAGAAAATCTGTATGGCACAAAACCCTAAATACTAATAACTTGACACAAATAAGGAACAGCTAGAATTAATGGACCTGGTGGTGTGGTGGTAAGCAAGTTTGGCTCACAACGGAGAGGTCTGTGAGGTGTAAGAGGATGTGGGTTCAAATCCCCGGCCGGGTGGAGGCAATATGGGTTTGTCTCCTTTCATGTTACAGCCCTTATTCACCTAGCAGAGAATAGGTACACGATGTAAGCCAGGGAGTTGCGACTTCAAAATCCCAGCAGGAGCTGATGGTAGCAATCAGTCACTCCTATAAGGGTGTATGTCATTCACCCACGGTCTTGCCCACCAAGCTGGACTTGTTATCGCCAGTTTCACCCTCCAGGAAAGAGCTTGGAGATCATAGTAAGCCAATAGTGACCAATCTTTGGGTAATGCTGGGACCTTACAAACCACACACACCCCATCCCCTTGCTCAAGTGGGACAGAAACTGCCCATATTAGTCTGTGAAAATCACTGTGAGTGAGCGGGGATCGAACGTTCATCCACAGAATGACCAGACACGCTCTAAACACCATGCAGGCGGTGTGTGTGTGTGTGTGTATTCATCTAGTTGTATTTTACAGGGCCAGAGCAACGCTCGTATGGCCCCGTCTCCATATCAACATTCTTATCATTCATCCTTAGTTCTTAGTGTTGGCCGAAGCCATCACCCCGGGAGGCGGGTCACAAACCCCGGCTAACACCCGGTACCCATTCACTGCTGGGTGGACAGGGGCTAGGTTTTTTTTAAGGAAACACCTCGTCTGTTTCCGCTTCGCCCGGGGATCGAACCCGGGAATTCTCGGTTGTGACCCGAGCGTGCTACCTCTACACTATGGAGTACCCCTTATACCCCTAGTGTGTGTGTGTGTGTGTGTGTGTGTGTGTGTGTGTGTGTGTGTGTGTGTGTGTGTGTGTGTGTGTGTGTGTGTAAGTAGTGCGTACCCTTGCCATGAAAGGCTGAAAATGGTCTACACACCACACCCTGAATGGCTAAACAGGCATTTGGTATACTGTAATAAAAATAACAATAATAATAAATAAACATATAGATTTCTATGAAATTGTATTAATTTTCTTTCAAATTTGTATGGTAACTCACTGTGTCATGATCAGGTCTTAGGGGCATCTTATTCCTGAGGGCAGCACCCATGTCATAGCGGCGGTCTCGGCGGTCAAAAGATGCCACTGTTAATAAAGAGGATACCACGGGACACCAGCCTCCAATAGCAAGCTGCTCATCCAGTTTGAAAAGTTGCAGCTGTTGCAGTCTTTCTCCTTCTGCTTCTTCGCGCTCCATCAATAGATCATGGAGAAGAGCCACAACCTGTGCATGAATTACATAAATGATGAGTAACCTGAGCATCTCGCAGAACTGGGCATTGCAAACAAAAATTCACATCTGCAAATGCACACCACAACCCCACACCTAGAATGCCTGGAATGTACTGGAAGAGTAGGTGATGGCGACAAAAAGTGTGCATTATCTAAGGAAAAACTTGATAAATATCGAACACACACTCACTACAAAATGACACTTCTGCAACTGAGAACTTTATGATTTGTGGAAGTACACAGCTCTGGCATCCAGGTGTGTGCCTGTACTCCAACCCCCCCCTCCACGCCCACACACACACACACACACACACACATATATCTCTCTCTCAAAAACTATTGCCAATAAACAAACATTAGCAGAAGCTGGAGCCAACCACAAATTTCGTGCAGGAAAGGCCAAGGCCACACATGGAGTCTTGATATTAGAAACAAAAGAAGCAACCCAAAAAACAAAACAAAACAAAGACAAGAAAGCTGTTTTAGGCTCCTTAAAGTTGGACACGAGGGATGAATTATACTCTAGTTATCCCTAATTAGAAGCTCCGTACAGTGTAAAAGGCAATGGTAAAATAAGCAGTGATTTTCAAAACTCACCTTTATTTGAAGCGGCATGCTCTGAAAGTCATCTCTATCAAACACTTTCCGCAGCACCTCCAACCCCCCATTCTGCACCAACACTTTCTGCCCATAGGGAAAGCCTCTCACTAGGCAGGACAGTGCAAAGACAGCCTTCCGTGCCACCTCCACCTGCAAATACATCTATAACTTAAGAACATATAAGAACATAAGAAAATAAAGAAGCTACAAGAGGCCGTGATACCTACACGTGGTAGTTCCTGTTACTGTAAGATTCCCATGTTTCATTATCAGATTCAGAAGAGTGAATGTTGAGAAATAAAAGGGTTAAAATTCTTGAGAAAACATTTATATCAAAATCAATATAATAAAACCAATGTCTTATTAAAACAACGTACAGTAAACCTAAAAAATTGCTCATTCTTTTCTCCTCCATCAAAAAGTCTCCCTCTCTTATCTATACGCTTACTTTGCTCTTCAGTATATTCTTAGTTTGTCTTTATACATAGCCTACCAATCAAGCATAAGACAACAGTCACAGAAGTTGTGGAGGCCTAGGCAAGAAGATGGAGGTGTCATATCAGAGGTGCATAAGAGGTTTGTTCATAGAGAGAATGGCACAAAAAGGACTTCAGACAACTTATATACCTAAAACATAAGGTAAAATAAATAAAAAAAATCCGTGGGGGGGATTCCGGGGATGCACTTTGCCACAGAGACATCAGCATCCAAAGGCGTGTAGGTGATGAAGAGGCATAAGTATCTAAATGCATTCATAAGGGTGATATCCAAAAATGTACTATCTTACTATCTACTACTACTATCTTCTACTTACTATCTTTACTATCTATTTTACTTTATGTTCTTAAATTTACGATCTGAAAGTTGGAATATCCATTGAAAGCAATTATAAAACATTTTGTTGTTCAATCAAGATTCATTCAGTCATGCAATGGAAAATTAAAGAATTCCCTCAAAATTTACAAAGTGCACCTGTACCAATATGCAATGGGCTGTTGCACTGAAATGTTTCTGAAGCAAAGTTTGTCTCTAACACATCCCACCATCCACCCCCTTCACTACTGCCACTGTGTTTTTAAGGCCCATTATTGTGAGGTGTACTAGTACCTAAAAGTCATCTACATTTGGCTTGGATGATGTTTTTTTAAATGCAAACAGCGTAAATTGCTACTGTACTTGTAAACCTACACCAGTCATGGCTTTGTTGTCCAAGATACACCTTAGGTGCCTAATTCATGTTTATAATGCTTGGCTGCATCAGAAAACACACAAAGTTGAGATGAGCTGAAATATCCTCTATCGATAAATAAAACACACTTGAGAACAGAGTGAAAGGCCCCTGGGTAGTGGATTCAATTGTAAGTGCAGTGATAGAATCAGCTATTGCATGTATGATGTATACATTATGACATATATATCAGCTATTCCATGTATGAAATATAATCTAGTATTAACAATTAAATTCAGCATGTGAATTAGACTGGCCAGTGATGTGACAAAAGTGTGATTCATTTCAATCATGATCCAATCAATCAATCATTGGGGGCATACGCCGTGGGGCGCGTCGCCTTGCCCACCCTACGACGCCACTCCCGGGGGTCACCACGCGCGAGTTCCCATGCAGGCTCCTTTCCCATACCAAGCAGCTCTCGACAAGAAACATCAACTTGCCCCAGCCACGAGCCTTGTGGGCGCCCCCTTGGCCTCCTCCACGCCAGATTGTCTCTTACAGATACAACCCGATGGGAAGGATCGGTTTCAGGGTAGCGTGCCACATGCCCATATAGCCGAAGTTGGCGCTGACGGACTATGCAGATAATAGGCCTCGATTCAGTCTCACGGTGCAATCGCTGATTTGACACGTAATCATCCCAGCGATACCCCATGATTCTGCGAAGACACTTATTACCAAAGGCATTGATTAGTCTCTTCAAGTCACTATTTAGTGTCCATGTCTCACAACCATAGAGTAAGACAGGGATCACAAGCGACTTGAAGATCCGGATCTTTGTCCTCCTGCACAGGTACCGACAATGCCAAATACTCCCGTTGAGCGAGTCCATAACACCGTGGGCTATGCCAATCCGCCGTAAGACTTCTTGACGTAACCCGCCGTCATTATGGACTGCGCTACCAAGGTATGTAAAACTTTCCAAGATCTCAATGTCCTCGCCACACGCATGAACAGACTGTACTGCTTCATCTAGTAAGTCTCCAAATACCTGGACCTTGGTCTTGAGCCAGGAGACCTCAAATCCCAAAGGCTTTGCCTCCTCGTGCAGCGCCTCGAGAGCCATCACCAGGACCTCCAGCGACTCAGCAAAGATTACTGCATCATCGGATCAGTGATCTTGGTGTTGCCGACGGATGCTCCACAATTACTTTGATCTACAACCTTGTCCAATACCCAGTCCATACAAGCGTTGAAAAGTGATGGGGCAAGGACGCACCCCTGCCTCACTCCTGTATTCACAGGAAAGAAGCTGGATACACCTGCCCCACACTTCACAGCACTCTCAGTCCCAGAATACAGACCAGTTATCAAACCAATAGTCCTTACAGGAATCCCTCGAAGTCGCAGAAGATCCCAGAGTGACTCACGATGCACTGAGTCAAACGCCTTCTTGAGATCAACATAGGCTGCAAGCATCCCCTGTCGAAACTCACGTCGGCGTTCCACCAGGACACGAAGCGCTAGGATACGGTCCATTGTTGACTTACCAGGCGTGAACCCAGACTGCTGAGGTCTCTGATGTTTCACCAGATGACTGCGAATTCGTGTCAGCAATAGATGGGCAAGCACCTTGCCTGGTACGCTGAGCAGTGTAATACTGCGGTAATTGTTGCAGTCCTGACGGTCCCCTTTCCCTTTCCAGATAGGGACGACCAGCCCCCTTTTCCAGTCAGGAGGAATGGTACCTGATTGCCACATGGCAGTCAGGACAGCATGCAACCCGTGGAACATGGCCTCACTCCCAGCTTTGAGGAGCTCCGCACTGATATTACAAACACCAGCTGCCTTTCCACCCTTCAACTTTGCTACAGCCTCTCTGACTTCGTCAAGAGAGGGTGCGGTTTCGTCAATGGGAGGATCGGCATCCACTGCCTGTAACCCAGTGGTGTGAAGCTGCTCAGTTGGAGGGTCCACCGTGAACAACTGCCCAAAGTACTCAGCCCAACGAGCCATCTGCCCATCCATGTCCGACACGAGGCGCCCATCTGCTGTTCAAATAGCACTCGCCCGAGAAGGAGACTTGGAACGGAGCTTCTTCAGGGCTCGGTAGGCGGGTCGGAGGTCATTAACATTCAAATGACCCTCGACATCCTCAGCGAGACTCCTGACATACCTCTCCTTGTCTCTCCTCAGGAGGGTTCTAGTCCGGCGTGACAGAGCCCTGTGCTGGTCCCGGTTCCCAGCCAGCCTGGCAGCGCGACTCTCCTCAATTTTCTCCAGCGTCTCCGTCGAGACAAAACCACGCCTTGACCTCGGGCGCTCCCCAATACACTCCTTGGCAGCCTGTAGAGTTTCACGTTTGAAGGTATCCCACAGTTCTACAGGATCCCCGAGAGCACCGAGCACATCAAACCGATTTGAGACTGCCACCGCATACTCATGAGCACATGTCAAGTCCTTCAGTTTCTCAAGATGAAACACAGTATGGTTACCTCTTGAGATTCTTCTGGACTTGACATGAAGCTTAAGTGTAGCAACAACAAGTCTGTGATCTGTTCCAAAGAACTCAGCACTCCGGTAAACCCTGCAGTTCTGGAGGATCCTCCAATGAGTACTAACGAGGATGTGGTCGATCTCCTTAGCTACCCCTCCGGCATTACTATACCATGTCCAGCGGTGCAGCTCTGGTCTCTGATACCAATAACCTGCAATTCTCAACCTTCTGGACCTTGCAAAGTTCAGAAGCAGAGAACTGTTGGTGTTTCTGGTACCGGAGCCATGGGGACCAACACACAACTCGTAGCCATCTCTCACAGTGCCAGTAGTAGCATTGAAGTCGCCCAAGACAATGAGTGTGTCCCGAGGAGGACACTGGTCTAATACAGAGTCGAGTTTGGCGTAGAACATCTCCTCCTCTTCAGTTTTACGCATCTCGGTAGGAGCATACACTGCAACAAGAGACATGAAACCCAGAGTGTGTTTCATCCTCACCTGCATTATACGTTCATCAACCGGAGTAACCTCAACAACTGATGGCTGCAGTTTGCTGGAGATGCCTATAGCTACTCCCCGTACACAGTGACCATTGCTCATGCCGGACCAGTAGTAGGTGTAACCCCCACTGCTAGTCTCGCCACTGCCAGGCCTCCTCGTCTCAGAGAGTCCCACTATATCCACCCTCAGCCTACTGAGCTCGCCCGATAGGAGAGGTAGTCGATGATCGTCTGAGAGGCTCAGAACGTTCCACGAGCCCACACGAAGAACCCTCCGCAGGTTGATCCCAGGAGTGATTCGACAGGCAGGCGCCGCCTCTGCACCGCCCCGGCCACCCCCATAAGAAAAAGTTGGGCTAGGGGGCCCTACCACTTGATTTAGAGTGCGGGATTCCCGAGGGCTTTGCCCCGCACTCCAATCGCTTTGTGTAATCACACAATTTTCAGTGTGATTCATTTGGCCAATCATGTATGATTGACAGACTTACGCCAAACATCCACCCACGCTAGACTACTATTCTCTCATTTGATGCAATGCCTTAGATTTCATCCACTTCCAGTGTTGATCTTTTCTGACTTGCATTGCAAAAGAAATGTATTTTACTGTTTTGAGGGATTGCCTCTGTCACTGGACATTAATCACCATACAAAACCACATGTTGGATGCACTGCACCTAAACTCACAAGGATAATCATGACTTCTATAGACAAGAGAATCAACCATGTGTAATAAGAGTTGCTATTCCAGAGTGGCAAGTGGCACCGTCAGTGACCAATAATTATCTATGCAGAGATGGCATCTGTAATAAGCAATGTACATACTCTAAAAAATGGGAAGTAGTACCTTTAAAGAGGGATGGCATTGTCAAGTATTGACAGTATTCTCCTTCTTAGTAACATAAAGGGGGCAGAGTTACTGCCCTCCATTTCATGTCAGAATGGCAAGTGATTTCTGTCGGCTTAAGCTTACCTGAGTCTCATAGGCCACAGTCCTGATGAGTGACTCAACAAGGCCAACCTCCACAGCAGCAACCTGGACTCTTGGGTTGCTCTGGACTGCTGAACCAAGCAGATGAAATGCTTCCCGTTTGATGACGTTTGATGATGAGTTGATCCCTGGTAGCACTATCTGCTGCAGTCCACCTGTTAGGGAAAAAGGATATCAATATGATAATTGATGTTGCAAAAGAAAAGACCTTGGTGTAATAATTCTTAGTATGTATTGTAAAAATAAGCAATCATTGTAATTTATATTTTGTGCCTTGTTTACCACCTTTCGTGGTGTGGCATAAACTGTATCTGGTCTTTCATGGCAAGAGCCATGAAAAGAATGGCGTGGAGACCATTTATAGCCTTGCACAGCAAGGGTACACACTATAGTCACAAGCACCGAGGGGAATAGGGGCTGTGGGGTGAAAGGAGATAAGCGCAAATTACCTCCATCCAGAGGGGGATTTGAACCCCACATCCCTCTTTGACCTCACAGGCCTCTCGGTAGTGAGCTGGCTCTCCTTACCACTCACTACACCACCACGCTGCTAAAAAGTGACAAAGCTCCAGAGAAGCTGAATTTTTGTTCTATGTTGAGGGCTGATTCTCCAAATATCTGCATTTTTAGCTAAAAAAGTGAGGATGTGAGCTAAAAATTAAGGTTAACGTAACTACTAGAGCTTATGGTAAACTGATGATCAGATATCTAAAGGATGAGGCTTTATAAAACAATAACTAGGCTTACCCATTTCAACAAAGGTGATGGCATTGTCAAACTGATGCACCAAGTATTCCATGTCCTCCAACAGTGTGGCACGGTCTTCATCTGACTTGGTATTGCCATAGCGATTCATCAGCTTGCTAAGTATTTCTCCATCTGTTTCAACCTTAATGTTCAATTCATCAAAACTTTTCTTTAATTCTTCATAGCTCCGTAGCTTTCCCTTTCTTTTCCCTGCCTCCTCAATACTCTCCTGGAAAGTAATACAAAACATATCCAATTAATTCACTATCACAACATTCAGTAATAAATAATCTTGATAATTACTCAGCATACTTCACATACTTCAACCCATACACAAGTTGATGGCTCTGTTGACTTGTGCATTTAACTGTTTCAATGCACAGTTTCAATGCACAGAGTGGCTTGGCTTCAGCTCTTATAGATTATTATTCTTTACTTGATTGACTTTAATTTTAAAATATTCAAGTTCATTGGTGATAATGTATACAAGTTTTCAGAAGTTGATAAATCAGTAAACTGATTTTTTTTTTTTTTTTTTAAAGGAATGTTTACTGTATAAAATGCTCAGCCATGTTTCATCTGAAGCGTTCTAAGAAAACAGTGTCTCAGTGCATACAAATGGATGTACTGGTAATATTGATATACAGCTAATACAGTACTGTGAATTACCACAAGTCAGTTGACTCAGATGAGAAAATCTTACCTATGGCATGGAGGACGCATGGTAAACTTGTCAAATTTAAGGGGAAAAAATGCATTTTGGATGCCTAAAAATATGATAATTACACAGATAACTTGGCTTACCTTTGTATCAAGTCCATCTTCACTTTTTATTTGCTTTAGAGCTTCAATTATATTGTCTCTCATCAAAGCAGCTTTAGGATCCTCGTCATCTTTTGAGTCATTTTTCTCTAATGGAATGACTGCTTTGTTCGTATTGGCTTGTTCAGCATTCTCTGGTGCGTGTGGTGCAGGGCTGTGTGTGGTGACGTCATCCTCCAACAGTTTTGCTTCTTTCAAGCCAGTCTGGAGGTTCATGCGGATATGGAGGCCACGAGGAACTCCCTGGCCTACAAAATGATGATTTGTTAATCCTGATAAATTTTTTAAATGTTTCATGAACACAGGCTGATCAATGTTAAGGGATACTAATAATTTGGTGGGAGAAAAATAAGTGTTTCTTAAACCTTAGAAAAATAATAAAAAAACCCTCCAAATTCTGCATTACAAAACAGATATAAAATCCAAATTTCTATGGAAATTTTATTATGTAGTTTCCATATGTGAAAAGAAGGGTAAAGTGTGTAGATATTGTACAAGAGTTCAAACTATATATTACATGAAGTATAAATCCATTGCATATGGTTTAAAAGTAAAAATAATGTAACGTTTAACATTTGGCACGTTTGGATATGGCAAATTTGCCAACTCAAATCAATTTCTAAGTTGAATTGGCTGACCATATTCTCCCATTTGGGAATGACTTCTCTCCCTCCCCCAGGAGACTATCGTATTTGGCGACCGTATTCCAGAGTTTGGTGAATACTTTGCCTTTGACTTTGGTAATAAACTCATCCGCTGTGGTAGATCTGAAATACTCATCAATCGACCACATCTTGGATCAGGATGCATACTTTTGCCAACTTGCCAATGACTTTACAGATCCCAGATTTTAAATCTCGGCACTACTCTGCACCCAACCTCTTAATTAATAGCTGGATCCACCAAGCATACTTGCACCAAATCAGTGCAGTCACAGGACTAAAAATGGTTCAGTAACCTACACCACCTTCTGATGTGGCTTAGTTCAGTGCATCTTCTTTTTATCAATAAAGTCATTTGTTATGCCTAATAATCAGCACCACCGAAGAAAGAATTGAAAAATAAGCCTATCAAGAGCTGGCAGGGTGCAAGTTTACATTCATTTAAGAGATATAGGCTATGAAAAGAGGTGCCACATGCTCAGCGTTTTGGGTATTATCTTATTCAGCACAATCACTTTCAAAGATAACTATTTTCTACAGATGAGTTTTTATGTGTTTCCTCAGCTAAGTGGGAGGACCTAGGGAGGTACTACTCTGATTTTCTATGGAGTGATTACGGCTTCAATGTCAGACCCACCTCTTTGCGTATGGTGCATAACTGAGGCTCTTGTCTCTAGCATGGAGGCATACATCCCACACTTTCTCTAATCCTAAAGCCTGTAAACTCCTGATATTCCCACTAATTTCTTAAAACCCTAAAAAACGTTGGTGCACAATTTTGACATTTTTGCGCATCAAACAAATGTATGTACAACTTTTTTTATGAGTTTAATACGGACTTTTCCTGAAGTAAGTTTGCGTTACACAAGGTATTGGTGTATCTGTAAAACCTGCAAAACACTGAGATGGAAACATTGACTACAAGGCACACAAGTGATCACTACTTAGTGCAAAATATACACTACCTGGCTCAATAGTCTGCCATTCATCTGTTGGAATGAAGATTTTTGCATCATCAGCGGCTTCATCTGTCGCTGCTTCATCCGTCAAGGTCAACTCATCATCCTGGTCATCATCTGGATCTAAAGCAACTACTTTTTCATCCTGCTTCTCGCTCACAGAGTCTGATATCACGGCAGCCACAACCACCACGACAGTCAGTATAAGGCACAGAGCTCTCTTCATCTTTTCCTTTTATATTTTCTTGTCCGAGGGGAAAAAAAAGGGGGAAAAATGTGTAATATAGATTATACAGTATATGATTTCATTAGATATCTACACCACTGACATACAGTATAGTAATACTGCTGTCACTGGTCTCACTTTACTAGGTAATATTTGTTTACAGCCTCCTAAAATACCTCCATTCTTTCCACATAATGTCATGCAATAGTATATGATGAAAGTAATATGTTATATATAATACATAGGGATGAAAGGTGGATGTAGCTTTAAGTAAGAGGAACTACCACGTGTAGGTCTCACGACCTCTTGTAGCTTCCTTTTTTCTGATGTTCTTATGCCTCTGTTGGTTGTTAGGATCTAGGAAGCCCATAAGGTAAGAAAATTACACGACAGTTAGGTGACTGTACGTGGTAGTTACGTGGTGAGGTGAAATTAGTTAAGGTTTGGCAAAGAAAAAATAACTGGAGCTGGGACCCCCCCCCCCCCAACACCTGTAAAGAAACATTGGTAAATATGCAGTTTCAACCAATAGACTACTCTCCTGACATAACTGGTAGGGAGCCAAACTCCCTGCTAGTTAACTAACCTGCAATGGGCATTGATTACGTAACCTAACCTTGCTGGGGGTGATTCATCCCCCCCCAGACACCGCTTGTTATTTTTTTTCATTTTTGACGTCTGTTGTAGGGATTATAAATATTACTTATATTGAGAACGAAACGTTCAGGATAGCTACTTAAAACAGATCGTGTTAAATTGATTGGTTATGATGGACAAGGACTTCGCGGTCGTTTTCAGAGCCACCGACTATTTTTTCCTGGCCTACAATAGGTGCTTTTTCTAATGGAGATAGTTTTATTTAACACAAACCCATAGTATAAAAAAAAAAAAAAAAAAAATCCCTCCCAATTTTATGGTACAGTTTCCATTAAAAACACTATCTCCATCAGAAAAAGCACCAAAACTTGGCCGGGAAAAATTAGTCAGGGTCTTATAGGTTTTAATGAAACCTAACCTTACAGGTTTTAATGAAAAACCTATAAGGTTAGGTTAGGTATACTTTGTGGTTCAGTTTAGGTTAGGTTTCATTAAAACCTATAAGACCCTGACTAATTGTTCCCGGCCAAGTTTTGGTGCTTTTTCTGATGGAGATAGTGTTTTTAATGGAAACGGTACCATAAAATTCGGGGATTTAAAAAAAAAAAAAAGTTTGATGGGTTTGCGCAAAATAAAACTATCTCCATTAGAAAAAGCACCTATTGTAGGTCAGGAAAAAATAGTCAGTGTCTCTGAAAACGACCGCGAAGTCCTCGTCCATTATTACCAATTGATTAAAACTGCACAAACTGAAACATTGATTTCCGCAGAACACAGCAATAACTATTCAGGAAAAACTAAATTTTTGGCCTCACAATCAGTGATGCCCGATAACAAAAAATTACCAAATATTTACCTAAACGAGATATAGCAGGATCGATAAAATTAATCTTAACCCGAACAAAACAACACACCTGCCACAGCACTGCAGAAAATGTATTACTATGAAGGACCATTACTAGCCGTGCCTTGGTGGGACACCACGGGAACATGACAGGTGACAGAACGGATGACAGGTGACAGAACGGAGACAGGTGACAGAACGGAGGACAGGTGACAGAACGGATGACCGGTGACAGAACGGATGACCGGTGACAGAACGGATGACCGGTGACAGAACGGATGACAGGTGACACTTGGCACACAACACCCACCTCTTATGCAATTCCTGTTGGGTGAAGACTGTCAATCTAAATACTTGCAATCCTTGTGGTAGGGCAACCAAGAGACGAGAGCTGCCACACACCACACGAGCGGCGTGCAGTGTTGCGTCAGGCACACCACAGCGCCGCGTGGACCAACCCTGGCAACACACGTCACACACTCGTCACTACACTGCCAAACCACCCTCACATTCGGCTACCTATTAATAGATTATAACGCTTCAAACATATTACATCATTCTAAATGTTTTCATCCAATAAGATTATATTATCATAGTATAACCTCCATAATGAAATGTTTTGTGATGAAATAGGAGATCCAGCTGCAGGATATGAAGATACGAAACCGACCTACACATTTTATGCATTTTATAAATACCTTATTCATATTCATACATTTCTAAATTGTAGTTTATCTTATTGAATTTGTTTACGGTACAAAGAAATAGTTTTGTAGTTAGTGATGAAGTCTATACTCTGCTATGAACGTATTTCGCATTATACCATTTATTTATATATATCTGTATGAATTTATATTCTAAGTTATCTTGTTGAATAGGTGATTAGGTGAAGGAAGCAGTAGTTTTGAGGTGGTGTTGAGTGGAGCAGCAGTGAGGTGTTGTCAATGTTGTTGTGGCCACGCAGGGTAAACAAGCACAGGCAGCCCGGCACCCTGCTCCACATATTTCCCTCCCGCAAACACCACCAATATGTTGCAATTCGATTTCCTCGACGATTTAAGAAGAATGAACATGCGACAGGTGTGTATGCATTGATTTGTTGCCCAACACAAGCCTGTGAGCCGAGTGACAGCTGCTTATGTTAGGAGTCTCTGTCCTGCCCGGCAAAAACTATCCTTATCGTCTTGTATCTACCTTTTGAAATCATACATGATAAATTGACCACTTTTCCATAGTATTCTTAAGTGAAAGTTGTGAACATATACTGTACGTGTATCCAGTACGTGAATGAAGTCTCCAGATTGTACCATGTCCAGGCAGGTGGGACTGGGAGGTAAAGGTAAAGGGGCAGGATAGTGTGGGAGGATTTCAAATGAATCCGATCTAGGCTATTTCGTCCCAAGTTAGTTTTGCCGGTAAATTTTCGTTATTGGGCACTACTGATTTCGAGGCCTAATCTTTGTTTCCCTGAATAGTGTTGATGTGTTTTGATTTTATTGGCGGTTCAACTGCAGTTTAAAGCATTACAAGGCAAGTAGTTATAACAATCCTCAACTTGTAGAGCTGACCATAAGCAGCATTTCTAACCTAGACTAAAATACCCGTCGGAAATGATAAATTACACAAGGGGGGTTTGGGAGGGGGGCGAAACCCCCCAAGCGAGGTTAGGTTACGTATTCAATGCTCAGTCTAGGTTAGTTAACTAGCGGGGTGTTCCTCGGGGGGCCCCAGTTATGTCAGGAGAGTATTGGTCGATAGGGAGTATTGTACTAAACTGCAGTTTAACCTTATTGGCACTCGTTTCTGGCGGAAATCAATGTTTATTTACAGGTGTGGATGGGGCGGGGCGCCCCTCCTGGCCCGCCCCGCAAACATCCCGCTCCGCTTCGCACTGCCGTACTATTGATAACTTTTTTTTCTTGATATCGTCTGTTACTAAATCAAACCCCACCTCTAACCTAACCTAACTTAACTTCTGGCTACTTTCTGGATGAAATAACATGGTAAATTTTTGTATTTTATGTATCATCATTATTATTCATTTGCGCCATGGGAAATTGGGATTCAAAGTACGCAGGATGAAAAGATTTGCTCGAAATTTTACCGTTTTGCCTCCCACTCAGACGTTTCAGTGTTCTGGGAGCAATTGCCCCTAATCAATAACATTATTATTTATTTTTTTATTTCCTGGTCTAATCAGTGGGGACTATTTTACAACATTACCGTCACAAAATTATAGTTTTCCAAGAAAATAAAAGTCAGAATCTGTCCTGTCAGGTTAAGGTGATAGCCCCTTTTTTTTTTTTTTTTTTTTTTTTACATCACAAGGAACTGAACTGAGGGGGGGAGGCTTTTTTTTCTTCTTTATGTTTACCGTCAGTTTTTCCCATAATTTTTATGAGGTTAGAGGGCCGATGTTACGCTTCCAAATATCTCTATCCGTTGTCTCAACTTCTTCAATGCCCAATGCTGCCAGATCCTCTTCAACACACTGCCTCCATGTCTTCCTTGGCCTGCCCGGTGGACGGTGACCTGGCACTTCCACTCTTTCTAGGGGATTCTAGGAGATGCATATTGGTTTCAAGGCATCCCACATATTTTTTAAAGGGATTTTTTTTTCTTATAGTCTTTGATGTGTGCTCCAACAAGCTGATATGTTCTGTGACAGAATATATATATATATATATATATATATATATATATATATATATATATATATATATATATATATATATATATATATATAACAATGGTACCTTGACTTACGAGTTTAATTCGTTCATTGATCGAGCTCGTAACTCAATTTGCTCGTATATCAAAACAGTTTTCCCAATTGAAAGTAATTGAAATACCATTAATCCGTTCCAGCCACCAAAAAACCACCTCAATTTTTTTACTGTACCTATATGACTGGACTGCACTCACCCTCCACCATTTGCATTCGCCAGTGTTTACACTCTGTGTATCAGCTGTTGGAAACAGCTGTGGGTGGAACTGCCGCTAAACGTACTGCACTCACCCTCCACCATTTGCATTCGCCAGTGTTTATACTCTGTGTATCAGCTGTTGGAAACAGCTGTGGGTGGAACTGCCGCTAAACGTACTGCACTCACCCTCCGCCATTTGCATTCGCCTGTGTGAGCACAACACAACAGAGATGCTTCCACGGCAAGGTAACCACGTGAAGTGAACAAGTGCGACGCGGGAAGCTGGGCGAATGTTGTGGCGTTCGATGCGCAAACTACCGGCGGCGTATCTGAAGCTCGCTCGTAACAAAACAAAAAAAAAAGAAATGAAAAAAATCGCTCGCAACTCAAAGCAAAAAATCGACCGAGCGACTGCTCGTAACTCGGAAAACTCGTAGGTTGGGGCACTCGTAAGTCAAGGTACCACTGTATATATATTTTTTGGGGAGGGTTGTAATTAATCTGAAAAACTGTCCGGCCTAAATACTCATGTTTTGTATATGAATTCTGCTTCAGCAGGTAGTGGAAATATTAACTTCCGGAAACCCACAATGAATTATTCATATTCACCGCAAACTTATTAGAAAATACCTACTTATGTCCTATGGGACTATTCTTATCACAGGCTATATACTCTGGTCTTAATGTCTTTTCCACACTCACCCTTTGCTTGAATACACTTTGTTAGTACATAATTTTGTGTACGTTGGTAATTATAGATTACTAGTGTTTTTTCAAAGGGAGGGCCTGGAATGTTAAAAAAACGGAAAATTTACTGAACACTGGTCCATACTGCTAAGATCCGAATTTCTGATGTACTACTGTATTCTACTGTCGATTGGTGCAAACCTAATCTGGCCTAGATTTGCAATTTGCCAAATTTGTTTATATATCTTTTTGGTGTAGTGGTTTGTGCATCCAGGTCACAACTAAGAGGTCCAGGGCAGTGGCGGATCTAGGGGGTGGCCTGGGGTGGCCACAGCCACACCTGAAATCTCATTGGCCACCCTTGTGGCCACCTCAGATCCGAATTAGAAATTTATTGAAAACTTAACCATCTTTCTTTAAATTGTTATGCCGTGGCCACCCCACACTAGATCTGTGCTAAACCTTGGCCACCCCACACTAGATCTGTGTTAAACCTTGGCCACCCCACACTAGATCTGTGTTAAACCTTGGGCCACCCCACACTAGATCTGTGTTAAACCTTGGCCACCCAAATCAAAATGTCCTGGCAGTGCCACTGGTCCAGGGTTCAAATCCTTGACTGGGCGATGACAACATTTTATGTGGACATATCTTTTCTTCCAATAGTCTTTATTCATCTTGCAGGGAATAGGTATGAATAAAAACATGTTCTTTAAATTTTTTTCGTGTGTGTGTGTGTGTGTCCGTCTACATTTAATTAAAGAAAATTACATTTCTGAATCATTGCAGCTGTTCTATCAAGTGCTGAACTTTGCCATGATAGTGTCATCAGCGCTCATGATCTGGAAGGGTCTGATGGTGGTGACTGGCAGTGAGAGTCCCATCGTTGTTGTCCTCAGGTGAGATTATGGTCTTTTATATACATCATTTACTTGGAATAATTCATCTGTACAGTATCCAGGAATAATTCATCTGTACAGCTTAAGCTGTTTTAATTTAAACTTCAGTTGTTTTCATTTGAACTAAAGTTGTTTTAATTTGAGATTCACTTGTTTTAATTTGAGATTCACTTGTTTTAATTTGAGATTCACTTGTTTTAATTTGAGAGTGAAGAGGTGTAGATGTATACAACAAGGTGAATACAGTTTTATCTTCCTGTTGGTGTACCTCAACGGGACATGTAGTGTAGGTGTCTACATGATTTCTTTACATCCACAGTGGCAGCATGGAGCCAGCCTTCCAACGCGGTGATCTACTTTTCCTCACTAACTATGAGCAAGAGCCTATTCGTGCTGGAGAAATCGTGGTCTTCAAGGTGGAGGGACGGGACATCCCAATTGTCCACCGAGTCATGAAGGTCCATGAAAAGTCAGTTCCTATATTATGTTTGTATTTATTTATTATTATTATGATTTTTTTTGTTTACATTTTAAGGGGAGCATTTGGTTTCGATTTTGACAAATATTTTCGAAATTGACAAAAATACTTTTTTCACTCATAATGTTGGCAAGTGTTGAATGTTTCATGTGGTGCAATTTCACAGCAAAATATTTAGAAATAACATGGCCGTAGGAAAATTAAAACTCAGTGCAGTGTTAATGCACTGCACTCTCATAGGTCATGTCATGGTCCTCCTGTAGTATTCTCATGCATATCTTCATGTCATGTTCCTCCTGTAGTATTCTCATGCATATCTTCATGTCATGTTCCTCCTGTAGTATTCTCATGCATATCTTCATAATTTTCAGTCAGACTTGTGTTATGCAAAATAATCATAAGAATATAAGGAAGCTACTAGAGGCCGCGAGACCTACACGTGGTAGTTCCTGTTACGTAACACTACCTACATCCACCTTTCATCCCCATCTATGAAACTATCTAGCCTCTTTTTAAAGCTCCCTAATGACTCCGCACTAACTACCTGACGACTGAGTCCATTCCAATCATCTAACACCCTATTTGTGTACCAAATTTTACCTTTTACATACATAATTGTTTCAGGCTGGACTTTCCCTCTTTGATTCTAATTCAATAATAATGTTCAATCATCAATCACCAGGGATGACGGATCAGTTAAGTTCCTGACCAAAGGCGACAACAACAATGTGGATGACCGCGGGCTGTACGCTAATGGGCAGGCTTGGCTCAACCGCAAGGACGTGGTGGGGCGGGCGCGAGGCTACGTCCCCTTCATCGGCATAGTAACCATCATCATGAACGATTATCCAAAGTTCAAGGTAAGAATAATGGTCTCAGTTGTTGTTTTAGTATTGAAAAAAGCATTGATCAAGTGGAGATGACTGATAACACTGATTTTAATATTGTTTGTTGACTCATTCCTGTGTTCCTAGTGATTCAGAAAGTCAACAATCCATCTTTTATCAGTTATATTCAATATTTGATTGAAATTATTCTGTATTATTTTCAACTTCATTATCTTCAGTTTTGTTCCCCAATCCAGGATGTTTTTTGTTTTTCCTCTCACAACACATTGACATTTTCATTTTCTTCATTCTTCCTTGAGTTTAATCTCTTGAAGTTCTGGTGAGTTCCTAGTTTTGATACCTAGCTAATTGGAAGAATATTCATTATGTAACATTATTTTGGATCATAAGGAGATAGATTTGTACTTCATCCAAATTTGGTTTGAGATTAATAAGTAGTTCCTTTATTTAACTTTTTATGCTTCAGTCATAAATTGTTGTACCATATGGCCAGTCATGTTCACATCACTGGTGTGCATTGATTTTCTACCATTTCTACCACTCACACGCTTCAGTTGCCTGAAGAAACTGAATGCCACCCTCATTGATTAATCATGTGGGCAGTCACTAATGCACTATAGGGCAAAATTCTACCTCAGCTTTTTCTACTCATATTTATATGTTGTTGCGATCACATTAAAATATCAGCAAATCAGAAATGTGAGGGATGGGAATGTGCTGGGGGTTGGTCATGTTATCCCATTAGCAGCCACTAATAGGATGACTACGGGCTCGCCTCTTGGAGGTAAGTACAGCTGCCCTGCTCACCTCTGAGAGGCGAGCCAGTAGCCATCATCATTTGAAATGACAAGCAAAATACTACAAGGAACAGTCTTAGCACCAATAATGTTCTTGAGTGACATATATGACCTGCTAAATGGAGTAAATAATTACATGAGTCTGTTTGCAGATTAAGCAAAGTTAAAGAGTAAGATAAACCTTTATATACAATGATCACTGTTGGAGACAAGGGCAATGTCAGGTTTCTTATTTTTCCATATAAACATTTTATTGGCCCAGAAAATGAAAGGAAAAACACAAGTCTTTGGGTATACTGTATATCTTAATTTCATGTTATAACTTAAAGTGTGACTTACATGTGGTTCTTAACCTCAGAATTTTCCCCAAATTAAGAGTTCAGTCACACCGGGGAAGACTTTTTTGTGTGTGCTCCTATTCTCCCTTTCATATGCAATTTCATCATATTTGTAGTATAAATTATATTACAGACCTCTTTACATTAACCACTACACTACGGGTACTCCGTAGTGTAGTGGTTAGCACGCTCGGCTCACAACCGAGAAGTCCCGGGTTCGATCCCCGGGCGGAGCGAAGACAGACGAGCGGTCTTTCTTAAAACCCAAGCCCCTGTCCACCCAGCAGTGAATGGGTATCGGGTGTTAGCCTGGGGTTTGTGACCCCCCTCCCGGGGTGGTGGCTTCGGCCAATACCAAGCTGCAGCGGTAGATCACTATGGCTCTGAGGAATTATCCTCTAAACAAAAACAAACAAACATAATAATTGTTAATCATGTAAATATAAAAATGTTTGTATAGTTGATGTGTGAGGTCCCAACGAGGTCCCAGCATTATCCTAAGATCGATCATAATGAGCTCCAAGCTCACTACGGAAGGGTGAAACTGGCGATCACGAGTCCGACTCACGTGGACAAGACCATGGGTGAAAGACACACACACACACACTAGGGACTGGAATATTGTGACTGAGATTACCGTATCTGCATATATGCTGATTATTATGGAAATTATCTGGATAACATAGTACTGATAAAAATCCCTCCCAAGACAAAGTATTGCCACTAATTCAATGAAATTCTCACTTTAAGCTGTGAAAACTAGTTTCAAATTACATCTCTTAATTTCTGCTGTCATAATCTTGCTTGTTAACAGTTACATAGTAACGTGAGCAAATATAAAATATTTCCACTCTTTTTGGCATTACGTCACTATTGCAGCTTAACGCTCTACACAATTGGGAGTATGGTTTATTTACCTCATTGGATTCTGAGGAACATTATCTCCGAGTCTGGTCACAAATCGCTTCTTTTGGGGATATAAAACATCTTTTAGAAAGAGAGGGTCATGTTTAACCCCTTGAGGCCCAGAACGTTATTTCCATTGTAATTTTGGTGCCATTAGACGATTTTTAGTGAATATAAGCAATATTTTATAGATATGACCTGTTTAGTATCCTTGTCGACTAACTAATTTGGTATATTAAGTGAGTTTTCTAAATTTTATGGCTCGACAACATACAATTTTTTTACAGCAAAGGAAAGATCTGGGCGTGAAGGGGTTAATTATGCCTTACTCTTCTTTTTATGACCTGTATCGCTTTTGTCTTCCTAAATATGAAGCACTTTTATAGAACTGAGTTAGGTTAGGGGGGTAAAACGTAGGCTTAGGCTCAAAAGTGTATTGTATTGCTCAATCAGTAATTGTTGATCAATTTCTATTTTTTCAGTATGCAGTATTGGCCGGCCTCGGAGTATTTGTACTAATACATCGGGAATGAAATAATATGATAGACATTTAAGAAAATTAATTTCTTATATAAATACAGATGCTAGGTTTTGGCATTTATACCAACAAGTCTTATTTTCATCTTTATTCTTATTTCAATGCAGGTGCTTACTCCTAATCAAGGCTGAAAATACAATTTTTCAAAAAAAAAAAATTGTGTTAACATAAGTAAAAAAAAATGTTGCTTTTGTATTGAAATTGATATTAGACATATACTTTATGTAGCAGGCATAATTCTTGCATACATGTTTGTTTACTTATGTGAATATCATGTATATATTTACACATACCAATAAATGCTCTAGTTCAACAGATGTAGGGTGCATCAAAAGGTTCATGATACATTAATATACAGTGTATTTTCTATCACATGGTTGCATTATTCTTTTATACCCAAAAAGAAAAATAATATTGAAGTAAATAGTACAGTAAGTGATACATTTTCATTACATGTGAAAGTCTGTTTGTGAAATACGTACAGACCTCGTGTTGTCTGAATGATAGGACTCCTCACAAACATAATTAAGTATTAGCAGTTATCAGATACCATCTATCAGTGTATATTGTATAAATGTTAAAAATGCTTAAAAGTTTTGAAATTTAATATATTTTCATGGTTGTATAACCAGCTCGAAATATTTTGGACATCACATCCATCTTTCTTGTTATTTTTTTTATAGTTTAAATAACAAACTAAGAGCATGGAGAGTGACCTCATAACGGTCAAGATGCCCTCTGTAGTCAGTTAAATCGGTATTGAAGATACCTAGCAATGAGTATTTGCAGTGTGTGTGTGTGCTTGCGTGTGCAAATGTGCATGTATCTCTAGGCTGTTGCCTCTCCATTAGATCTGTCAAAGAGCCACTCCCATCTCTTGCTTTTTGTAATGAGAGATTAGGTGAGACGGATGGTCAGCATAGGCTGTGACGGTGGGCCTCGTGACTTAAATGGAGGTCACTTTGTAGGCAGTAAAGGGTCGGTGAATACAATAACAAAGGAAATGTATACAGCAGACGATGTCCATGAATATTTAAAGCTGATTATATAGTAGTACAAGCACATTTGTTATTAGTAATACCATGGAATATACATTTTGTCGGGAAGTGTTTTCCTGAGGTAAAGGTTTAATTGGGTATATGTTTATGGAGTTGTTCTGAAGTTTCTCTATATTCAAAACTCCATGGTTGTAGTTGAATGGATTCTATATTTAAATTTTGGGGTTGAGGGATTTTTTTTCATGTAGGTTACAGGTAAGTTGTCCCAGTTTGAAATGCTTCTTAAAAAGATTTACATGTAGAGCAAGAAATTTGATTTATCCTCAGTTGGTTTTAGTTGTGGAATTATCACACAAGTTAAGGTGCATCGATTCTCTTCAGATTTTCATAGTAAGTAGATTTTGGAAATTCATTTGGAAAAGTTTGTTAACTCATAATCTAGTAAATAAATTAAAATCTTTGAGGTAGTGTCTCATGGTGATGACGCTACAGAAACATTCCTGCTATATTACTGTAAACATCATATGGAATGATTGACTTAAAACAATGGTCTATTTTCAGTGGTACACCTCTTCAGTGTAGTAGTATCAATATATATAGGATGAACTTGATTTCATGGATAAAATAATTATCGATTCATATTTTTCGGAAACCAGCATTACATAATAATTATTGCAGCACAAAAGCAATGGTACAAGGCACTATAAAAAGAACTCCTAAGTCTTGAATATGATGATAATGGAGAATGGAGGAAAAAAAGTTCCAGAGAGGCTGTTCCACCTATCTTAAACATCATTTACAAAAGTAGTCCCCTGGACAATCAAGTAATATCACTATACTAAAAATCAACATAAAACAAATGATTCATGAAGATTTTGCTTTAAATTACCAGTGTTGAAAACTAAGTGTAATACAAGTGCTGCTGCAATAAAACTGATTATGTGAATCTCCAAATGGTTGTTTCTTAAAGCTTTAAATCCACATTTTTTTCTTTTCTTTTTTTCATAATTGTCAAACACAAATTTTTCAATGTGATAAAATAATTCAGAAAATGTATTTATTGATATTATATAAACCCAGCAACGGTTAGGAATAGCACATCACCAGACTATTACATGCACCATAAACCTAGCATACACAAAATTATGAATGGATACAGGAAAATAACCTTTATGATGTTCATCCATGACTCAACGTATCCACAAGCTGAATACTAAAACCGCTGCAATGTCACGGTACGATCATTGCTAGGCAAGGCTTATACAAGGCTTGCAAAATTAAATCACCGGAATTCCCGTTACTTAAGTCTATGTACATCCTGAGAATGACCAATATCCGGCCTTTAGGGGTTAATAATACCAGTAAGAGATAATAATTCATATTATTCATCATCCTCTGACTAATGTCATGATACATCACTTTTTATGAAATACCACCTTTAAGAGTTTTGGGCCTCCAGGTTCAAAACAGAGGTTCAAATGTGACTTAAAAGTAAGGTATACCCTTATTTTTATTATGGATGTCTTGCTTTCTTTCTACAAGTTTTATAGTTAAAATATAATAAAATGTACGTACATGTATAGAATATGGTATCCTTTCATACATGTTATAAGTTAACTGAATTTAAAAGAAATGTAACTGAAGCAGATCTGCCTTGCATCACTGACAAGCTAGTGTAACATGTTTGACAAAGAAATGTAGAATAGATTTCAACAAATTCTTTAGTTATAAATTGGTTAAAATGCTGAATAGGACAAATCTAAGAACAAATGATCAAAACATGCATTACAGTAATAATATGAAACTTCATTCCGGTAGGTAAATGCCGTCTTCATTATCTTTCAAAAAAATATGTAAACATTTTCATCGTCACTTCACTTCCAATATTGGTCACATCTCTCTCTCTCTCTCTCTCTCTCTCTCTCTCTCTCTCTCTCTCTCTCTCTCTCTCTCTCTCTCTCTCTCTCTCTCTCTCTCTCTCTCTCAATTCTGCATACATTATACATTTCCTATCTAAATAGAGGATATCCTAATTGAGCGATTTGTATTTGGGAGCACCATTAATACATCTTTATGTACAAGTCTAGGGGCTCGGCACACCATTGTGGTATGGTGACTTGTCAGGGTCATCGTGTGCCATGGCACCACAGTCACCGGCTCATGATTCTGCTCTATAGGAACGTTTGATCTTTTGCTTATCTGCTGTAACAGCGAACCCTGATTCATAAGAATTAACATGTCTTGTGGCAAGGCTACTTCCTAACATTTGCCAGAAAAATAATGTAAGTATAGGATGTTCTAAGAAGCTCAAATGCTCACAGTAAGGGCAAGAACAAGAAACTGATCGCCATTACAGTAGACAAGACAAAGGTGAAGAGATTTGAGTAGAACAACTTCAATAAAACAGACACTAAGGATGGCGAGTTTTCATCCTGCAGTTTAGTTTTGAGGAAGAAGAGTGAGTGACACCTGTTTTCCTGTTAGGGTCATGTGGGATGGCTGCAGAGGATTTTCATAATGTGGGATGCCTCTGAAAGTGGCTGTGCATTGATAGAGTTTGATGGGTGCAGGTTTGGAAATTAAGAGGCAGTTGAATGAAGGTTTACCATACATGCACTTTGTCTCACTGTAACAATACACTAGCTGACATTACAACAGGATCTTTAAGATATGGAAATAAATAAGAATCATAAGATTGTGACAAAACTGTTTTAAAATTACAAAGTGAAATTTAAAGTTATGAAGCGAGACTACATTATTTGAGCTAATATGAAGTGCAATACTCAAATAGGTCCAAAGTTTAGCAATTCATAAGCTTACGATTCACTAAACAAATTAGAGAAGCCTTCATATATTGATTTAGCTGTTGGTAAGATCAGTGACCCGAGTACACTGTACTTATGGTGACAAAACATTACAATGAGTACTTTGCATTACTATGTGAGTTACAAACTGTCTGCAACAGCACAAAAGAAAACCAGAGAAACTGCACCAGTTGCATCTACAATTTGAATTTGTGACAAGCTCTGCTCCCCTGCAGCTTGAAGACTCAAGTAACCGAATGGAGGCTGAAGCATCAACATCACTGCATCTCCAACTGGCTTAACTGCACAAGAAAAAAAAGTGCAATAAATATAAAGTGCTTTATATCCACTTTTCAAACCCACAAACCCACATACATGAAGAAATTATGAAAAAGGTGATTGTACACACTTCCTTTTTGCACCTTAGCAGGCATTTTAATGGGCAAAATTGTGAAATAAATTATAAATAATCACAAATACAACCAGACCGTATAACTAAGTTCGAAAGTTAGCAGTGACTCGTGCTACATGCTTGATTTGGCGGGAACACCCGTGTTGCTCGCCCTGCGACCTAGCGGACACGTTTTTTGAGCAGCGAACTTACTGAATGAATGGTTTGGCTCGCTTGTTCGGTAGTGGATGGAGTCCGTTAAATCCGAAATACGATAAATCAAGGATCGATTGTAGGGTAATTTTTGTCTATGAACACTGTGTACTAATCATACCTTTTTCTTTCTGGTTTCACTTAAAGTTGTTGAAAAATCTTTATTGTTGCAATAAAATTTTTCTTAGTCATATTAAGTGATTATTTCTAATCAAGAGGTAAGGCACACAATGGGCAAATGATAGTATGTTCAACTATGTTTACATCTAAATGCATGACCATGTATTAGTGTTTAAATTATGTGTTGGGTGGCAGCTTTGGTCTTGGTTGTGGGCTTGGAATGGATTACCCCTAAATACAAATACAGTGATACCTTGGAACTCAAACATTTTTTTGGAGAATATTTCGCTCCAAAATTTGAACGTTTTTTGGAATTCGAACAAACGCCACCATTCAGGGTTGCTATTTGGTTTATACATAACATTAGTTATGTTTTTCATTACCAAATTAGGGTAAGTTTGGAATTCGAACTGCCTCCTGGAACTAATTATGTTTGAGTTCTAAGGTATCACTGTACTATTTCATTGTATACTATAAAGAATAAATGCTAACAAGAATGCTGCCGCAAAACTAATTATCTTTGTTGTAGCATACTCGACTATGATATAGCTGTTATGTATACTGCAGGAAAATGTGTTCACAATTTTCTCTCTTTTCAATATACGTGTCATTTAATTTGGATTTCTTAATTTTCAGATACCTTCCCCTTTTCAGTCTCTCATATTGAGGTAGGGTCAAAAGACCCCTTCACACCCAGATCTTTCCTTTGCTATACAAAATTGTATGTTGTTAGCCACAAAATTACGAAAAGTAGCTTAATACAGGGAGGTCCATACGAGCATTCGGTATACGAGAATCCGATGATACGAGATGTGTAAATTAGGGTCTATTTTCAATATACGAGATCGAAAATCCAATGATAAGACATTCAAACTGGGGTGAGTAAAATTATCAAGTTCAAAATGTGTGCCCTACCACTCCTGGGCTGGACAAAGGGGGATTTGGTTGACCCCAGTGAGGTTACTCCTAGCAAGCCGTGACCTGAAGGGTAATTAAGCATATGGCGTGGCCTGACATTTAGGGGTAATTAGCAGGTGTGGGGCCCCAACCTTGGGACCGCAGTCAGGTCACCCCTATCAAGGCGTGACCTGAAGGGTAATTAAGCATATGGCACGGCCTGACCTTTAGGGGTAATTAGCAGGTGTGGGGCCCCAACCTTGGGACCGCTACACTACCCTCTCTTGTATCACGCGGCGTCCAACTACAGTACAACGTCTTTTTTGCTTGTTATGCATGTTTTTTGTTTAATTAATGTGCAGTTATGTTATTTTGTGTGCTATTTTCTCTCTCAGAATGCTTTTTCTACAGAATAGGTAGTACAGTGTGGGTAATATAGACGCTGTGTGTTTGTTGTTTGCTGGAACCAAACCTATATTTTACCATTAGTTATGTGTTTCGTTATACGAGATTTCGCTTTACGAGTATGCCAGGTGGAACCTAACTGCTCGTATCTTCGGCACCTCCTTGTATACCAAATTAGTTAGTGGACGAGGATACTAAACAGGTCATATCTATAAAACATTGCTTATATTCACTAAAAATTGTCTAATGGTACCCAAATTACAATGGAAATTACGTTCTGGGTTTCAAGGGGTTAAAATGAAGCATCATGCACACACTGGAAGATAACAGGATACAAAGTGTGTGATCTGCATGAAACATAAAAAAGTTTCCATTGCTTTTACTTCCAGGAGGGATTTCTTAGGAGACATGAGACATGACATGCACACAAGTAGAAAACAAATCAAACTTACCAAAATCTCTCGAGCACCATCTGGCACCATATTCACCCGACACCAGTGAACGATGTCCTCTGTTACTGTTCTCTTATCGGGCAGCTCAAGAGCCCCAAGCCACACCCTCTGTGCCTTCTTCATCCCAGGGACAAGCTCCATAACAGTGTACAAGACACGATCATCTGAAAAAGGGAATAAACCTTGATTACTTAAATTTAATAAATCAGGAATGATTAGTTATGCTAGTTAAAACAGACATTACGCAAACCTAAGTTATAAAAATATACCTAGATAACAACTGTGGACAGTGTGAAAAAATTATAGTTGCCCATTTCACTGGATATTCAATGCTGGTTTTAAAGTCAATTCAAGGCTTGAATACAACAATTCAATATACAATTATGAGGTTTCCACTTTGAATTAAATTCATAGAGAATCAAATGTCAACAGTTTGATAATTATAATGTATCAGCTACACACCTTGGGCAAGGACATGCCACAGCTCAACGTTATGAAGAGGGACGCCAAAGAGATAGCAGTTTTCACGGGAGAAGTAGTACTGACTTCCATCTACTCCCTCCAGCTGGCCCACACTGGAGTGAACTTCAATAATGGTGCCTCGGTGATGGTCCCCCTTCTTGTTCTCATCCTGCCAGATTTTCTCACATTTCTTTTTGGCTGCCTTCTGATGTTCCGAAGATAACAGAGATGGTGCTTGGCTTTGTGTGTTGCAATTCATTCTTGACGCTTCCCCATTTTGAGTTCCGTGTATCATGCTTTCCTTGGCTTTACCTTTAGTAGCATTAGAGAGCTGAGGAGGAGTCTCTGAAGTGGCTACTTCTGTCACTTTATCGCCATTCTGATAACATTCTTCAGGGATTTCCATTTCAAGTTTCAACTCAGAATTTTGGATTTCAGGAGGTTTAGACACATAAACACTGCTTAGATCAATTTTTGGGAAGAGTTGAGTGCCTGGTGAAGGAAGGTGTGAGGGCTTCTTTCCCATCCAGCCACAGGTTGCCTTGAGGCTTATCATGTATTCTCCAACACTGTGGTGTGGAATAGGAACTACATAGAAGTTGCATGGTCTTGACTGAACACCACTAACTTTCCACTTTTCATTCACGGGCCCAGAGTTAAGGTATAAACTCTCTATACTGAATTCAATAAAAACATAACCCTCAAAGAGAAGGCTTTTCCACTCAGCCACACCACCTCCTTTAAATTTTTTGACAATGTATCCTGTTATGTGTTTTCCACAAAATTCTTTGACAGAAACAAAATGTGATAAGTCAGATGAGGCAATA
Source organism: Chionoecetes opilio (assembly GCA_016584305.1). Lineage (NCBI taxonomy): Eukaryota > Metazoa > Arthropoda > Malacostraca > Decapoda > Majidae > Chionoecetes > Chionoecetes opilio. The sequence continues at coordinate 169,356 of JACEEZ010012660.1, read as the reverse complement.
TCACTTTTACCTCCAGAAGATTCTTTGACAATCTGTGAGACAATCACCAACGGATCCTTCAGTTGTGATGATAATCCATTTTGTATAAACTTATCCTCTATTTTCAGGGTGTGTAATAAACCGTCTAGTGTGTCTGGTATTCTCTCGTTAGAATTGCTTGCACTAGAAAGTCCAAATTTCTCACATGTGGAACGTTTGCAAGATACTGATAATAACACTTTTCTCATTTTGTGGTGATGATTCACATCCCAAACTGCAACAGCAGCGTAGCATACGGAGTGACCCATTATATTTTTAGGAGGTATAGGAAGGGCAAGAACAGACCAGTTTTGAGAGCTCTTGCACTGTTCAAAAGTGTTATCTTGATGTACTGCAGTTCCATTTACAAAGATATTTTCTTTTAAAAAGGTAATTCTTGATGTCCCTTCAGGAGTTGTACTGGCAAGTAGTACACCATCTTTGGAGGAAGGAGTCATTCGTCCTCTGAAGTACAGCAGAGACTCTTGTGATATTTTTGAAGTGCCAGATGTCTGATTATTTTTATGATGATGTGCTCTCTGAAGAAGTGTGCGGTCATCTTGGTCCTTCCCTATCCAGACACAAACAGCTTCACACCTAACCAAACAGTTCAACACGACTTTAGGCTCTTTAAGAGTTACTATCATAGCTCGAACAATTATCTTTCTATCAGAGCAAAATTTATTCAAAGACCCATATTTATTTGTAAATTTGTTCCCATTTACATAAAAGATATCACTGGAAAAGGCAGCAATAATGTCTGAGCAAATAATCAAACCATCACAATCTTCTACAATGAAGATAGTGCCCACCATCACTCCCTCAGCAGCATGAAGGATCTTCTCAGGCCTCCTGCAAGATTCGGCTTCCTGCTTTATAGCGAAAGTCTCCCTGTCATTACAGGAGTTGGTTATTTTCTTCTCTGAACAATCTGGAGTTAATTTTCTGGAAGACTCAAGTACTGGTTTTCTTCCAATCCAGACCAATGAAGCTTCCATAGTTACCTGATAACCCTCAATGTTCTTTGGGGCTATTGTCTTGGCATCCACACTGCACTGCCTTCCTTGTCTTATTGACTGAAGACGTACATTTTTTGAAAGTAAATGTCCATCTAGGAAAAGAACATCCTTCCTGAAGCATATGTACATTGCATCTGCAAGACCACTTTTACTTTCAATGATACCATAATCCTCAGTAACTTTTGCTACGGAACCAGACAAGTCCTGGATCAATTCCTCTTTTACTCTGACATGATCCCTTGTCTCATTCAAATCGGTGTTTTGCAGGGTTGGTCTAAGATCTTCATATTCAGAGATAATCCCATATAACATATTCATGGTGTGCTGATCATTATGATGCCACATTACTAAAGCTTGATATTTTGGTGTGCCATTGACATCATCTGTCCACACTGGATAAGCTAATACTGACCAAACATTGTTCTCCAGTATTTGTTGTTTGTCAAGGAGACTGCAGCTTGAGTGAAACTTGCTTCCATACAAGTAAAACACTTTTCTATCAAAAGATATCCTCACAGCTTGATCAAGACCAGCTGTACTCATGAGTACACCTGAGCCATGAGATATCCTGTGGACATTTCCCGAGAAATAAGTTAATTCCCGTGATATTGGAATAGAAGTTTCTATCAAGTTATCATCATAGTTTCCACAAGCACCTTTAATATATTCCAGTTCCTCTGGTGGGGCTCCATACCATACACATACTGCATGCCACACCACTTTTATGTTGAATATTACTTTTGGTTTATCAAAGGGAATCACCCATGCAGTTAAGAGAACTCTACGGTTTTGAAAGAATAAAGAAAGATCATAACTATGTCTGAATTTTTGTCCATTTACATAAAAGTTATCTTTACTGAAGGCAATCAGATCAGCATAACTTGTTATAAGTCCCTGTTTTTTATCAGCCACCAGGAGGGAGCCTTTCATGAATCCAGCACATTGTTCTTGTGGCACCGGAAACTGACAGGATCTTTCTTTTTCAGGGGCTCCCTGTTTATCTTTGGGGCCGAACTCCTTCCTAGAATTTTCATTGGCATGGCCTTGCCAAACATCTCTTCTTTTCCATGGAACTCTATGGAACTCTATTTCCTCTATGAACTCCCTCCACTGATTCATACGAATGATATCATACCTCTCCAGTTGATCCCTCACTATATCTGGCATCTGTCCATACCAGGCAAACTTTGCCATCCACATCGCGGTTGAAAAACCTTCTCCAGACCAGGTGGGCAAATCAGGCTCAGGTCCACCCAGAGGGTTGTCTTCTAGCACATCCAGTCTGATGATGTAGGCATGGACTGTAACACCTGATGCCTTTGCAGGATGGATAGGAAAGTTCTCTTTGAAACATCTCTCTCCATTGACATAAAAGTTATCTGAATTGACTATCACACTGTTCCTCATATCCCCAAACAGAATTTTATCATTGTAAAATTCTTGGATTCTACCAGTATAGTAACTGAGGGGCATGCGAACAATATCATGCATTGTCTGACTCATATTGAGATTTCTTATGCTGTTAGGAATTACTCCAAACCAAGCACACTTGGCCATCCAGAGAGTCTTTCCTGAGAGTTTGTAGTTGTAGGGCCAAGGGCAAGGAAAGTTGCGTGGGTATTCACTCACATAGGAATGGAACTCTGGAGCCCCTTGCCAATCACTTCTTTCAACCAATTCTTCCAAACATGCCAAATCTCTTGGAGTTGCTGGGTTCCCATGTTTAAATACATCATGAATTTTTATAACAGCAACATTCCTTGCATCAGAAAAAAATATAAAATCATCCCAAAAGGCTCTTACTCTGCCTGAAAAATAATGCAAAGGCTGCTTTTCCATATAAAAATTTGATGGATGCGCCATAACTGCTGGTCTTGATGTAAAAAAAAAAAGCGAGTAAAATATCTTCAATATTCATACATTGATACACGGCAAATCTAGTTGATGGGCTTCATTTTAGGTATCACTTTGTATATCAGTATTATACAGTGATACACAATGGCTCCTCCATACACATCCATGAACAGCTGTCCTGAAAATATGAAAGAAAAGGCTGTATCATATAAGAGTTCACATAATGACTGTGGAAAATTGATGTCACAAACATTTAATTAATTGTAATTAATTGAAGTTCTTACCTTCTGATAACCCTTGTCTATCTCATGCTGACAAAATACCCCAGCCAGTACTAACTAAAATACTTATCGGTGGATAGGAGGGTTGATAGGGTAGAAGGACGTGCAAATGGTTAATACCACTGGGAATGTTCATTTATCATATCCCAATACAGGGAGGTCCCGTTATACGAGCATTCGGTATACGAGAATCCGATGATACGAGATGTGTAAATTAGGGTCTATTTTCAATATACGAGATCGAAAATCCAATGCTACGACATTCAAACTGGGGTGAGTAAAATTACCAAGTTATTTACTAAAGTAAATTACAAGTTATTTACTAAAATTATAAAGTCATTTACTGACTATATGATTTTACCTAAGGTTGTACGATAATCAATCTGAAAATATGATAATTTTGGTGGCTCGGTACGACAATGTGGCCTACAAAAATTCACATCCCTGGACGATGTACAATGATTCAGATGCGCAGAGACAAGTTTGTGGGCAGTGGAAGAGGTCTGCACACTAGGGTGGTCCAAAAAGAGGGGGTAAAATTTCAAAGTGCACTGGTCCTTTCTCCACACCGCTGCTTTTTTTCGTGTTGCATTCCTCTCCTTGTGTGCAAAATTTCATCGCGATACAATGATATTTAGAGGTCGTCCCATCATCTCGCTTTCTACCATAGGATTTAACCCGGAAAATATCACATACCCGAATTGGAGCACTTCCCGACATCACAGACCCAAATGGTGTTGATTTCTGAATTCTCCGGGGTTGATAACCCCATAGACCACATTTTATCAACTAAAAACTGATATACAGCTGTCTGAATGCTGAATATCATTATTTGGTTTTCACAGTAAATTTTAGGGGTAGGCCATACCCTGGTTAGGGTACTTCTAGTAGATAAAGCAAAATGGTTTGCATTTTTGAACTCAGAAGGGTCGATTTACACATAGAAGTGGTTTCATCGACACTGATTTTTTGACAATTCACAAAATATTGCCAAAAATATCGTTTTTCTATAGGAAAATAGAGAAATTAAAATTTTCTGTCATATTTTGCAGGTTTTAGTAAATAAATGAAATATGAAAGCTTTTCTATCTGTAAATCGACCCTTCCGAGTTCAAAAATGCAAACCATTATATTCTATCTCTATTAGAAGTACCCTAACCAGGGTATGGCCTACCCCTAATTTACGGTATGAAAACCAAATAATGAAAATCAGCATTCAGACAGCTGTATATCAGTTTTTAGTTGATAAAATGTGTATGGGGTTAAAAACCCCGGAGAATTCAGAAATCAACACCATTTGGGTCTGTGATGTCGGGAAGTGCTCCAATTCGGGCATGTGATATTTTCCGGGTTAAATCCTATGATAGAAAGCGAGATGATGGGTCGACCTCTAAATTAAGTTTTATCGCCATGAAATTTTATAGGCTTGTAACCTATGGGTAATGGACAAAGAATAACCTTGTGGAGGAATAAAAGTAGAAAAATATTTTTGGTGGACCACCCTACTGCACACCCCTCCCTTGTCCCTTACCTACCCTACCCTCTCAAATCTATTGTATCACGCGGCAGCATCGAGGATCTTTCCTCTTCCCCAAGTGATCAAGGAGAGGAGGAAAAACTCTAACCCAGCCATCTCTGCAAACGCAGTCACCCCTGTTTTCTCTCGAGCCTCGGAGAGAGCAAACAGGGACTCTCAGCTGGCTACTTGCCAGCTTCCTGTCTCCCCACACAACATTACCACTTGTGAGTGTTATGCATGTTTTATGTTTAATTAATGTGCAGTTATGTTATTTAGTGTGCTATTTTCTCTTTCAGAATGCTTTTTCTACAGAATAGGTAGTACAGTGTAGGTAATATAGACGCTGTGTGGTTTTTTTTAATAATTGATAGGGTCCTGGAACCAAACCTATATTTTACCATTAGTTATGTGTTTTGTTATACGAGATTTCGCTTTACGAGTATGCCTGGTGGAACCTAACTGCTCGTATCTTCGGGACCTCCCTGTACTTATAATTTACTTAAATTACCTTAATTAATACCCATTACCATTATATGTAATTATATATGTACACATTCCTACGCTTCCCCTATGATGAGGGAATAATACCTCCCTCACAAGGGGGGGAAACAAAACTACCACTCTACTAATTGAGAGGGTGGGGTTAGTGGATCATTTCCACAATGACATCAATTACTGCATTGGCATTGCATACAAAATGAAATAAACTTTACTGAATAAGAAAGACCCTGTTTTCAGCTTGCCAACATTATGTATTGAATATATTTCACTAACCATTTAACATAGAAATAAGTAATTCCGTTCCTAAAAAATATGACTATGCCTTTTCCCAAGTGCTTTCGTTTTCTCAAGTTCAGCCTCCCTGTCTAGGGAGGGGACCATAAATATTCCCAGGTCAGCCCGATCTAACTGTGACGACTCAAGGTGTATTGATACTTCCTCTAACTTTCTCTACCTAAAAGTCTGCACCATTTGCAGTCATAGATCTAACTTCCAATCTATGGAAATCACCTCTCCTCCTCTAGACCTAATCTTTTCCTCACCAAAACCCAGGTACAGAAAGTCTCCGACTTAGAACGCTCGACATACGAAAAATGACTGATATGAACAGAGTTTTGCAGGTCCCCCACATAGTATGCCCGTCAAAACATAAGCTACCCACGCCACAGTCCCGGCCTTGTAGCTTATGTAGTCCACTATTATCACCAAGAGATGTGAAAAAGTGACCAGTGAGATGGAAAACCCATTCTCAGTGTGGATTGAGGCTCAGACCCAGCGGATAATTCCTCTGAGCCTAAGGTTGCGGCAACACTGGGAGGTAGAATGCAAGCGAGAGAGCGGCAAAGAGAGATTGGGTGGCCGCACTGAGGGCAATATAAGGCGGGAGTTGCCATGGCAACGTGACCCTCGCCCGAAAACATTATATTTACATCAGCTGATGTACTGCATGTTGAGTTCAAGGACATGGCAGTGCTTATCACCAAAGCTGTAAGCATACTATAACACAGCATGATAATCCAAGAAGAGGGCGTCAAGCCAACAAGTAATGTGATCGAAAAGACGGACAACTTATAGCTAATACCAACAAAAATAGAGTAGTCTTTGCTAATACATATAATAATAATATGGGGCGAAAAAAACACTCAAGTATTGCCAAGTATGTGAGAGGTACAATTACATCAGACTTTTGTTTTGAAGGAGCAGCACCTTGGCAAAATCATGTGATGTGAACCCATTCACTACAGTATCCCTCACGCCCGCCACCTTGGGGTGAGCTGTCACGCGCGTTAGGGATGAGATGATATGTTTTTTTTAAATAGTTATGTGCTTCGCATATATGGAGTCATATAAAAATTCTGCTTAAACTTTCGTGTTCAAGAGACTTTATACTTTTTTTAAAACTTCAACTCGTCACAATACACTCAACCTTCGATTTAACGGACCTCAATTTAATAGACTTCGGATTTAACGGACTCCATCTGCCAAGGCCAAGCGGACCAAACTATTCAATAAGTTCGCTTCTTGAAAAATGTGTCCGTTAAGGCACCACCTCGGACTCAGAATAGAAGCCTTCTCAGTGGTGTACATAGTTCTGTATACAGCTCTACATATCGTTAACAGTAAGTAAAACAAAAACTACAATAATTTTCATGCTTTTGTTTTGTAATGATACGTAGAGTCTAGGTTATACATTTCAATAAGTTTCTTAATACCTATAAATGCTTATTCATAATAATTTCATATTCCTATTGTCTCTATATGTAATAAACAGTGTTAAGTATGAAAAATAATGGAGCCAAGCCCGCAAATACCAAGCAACGGACTTTTTCAAGCAATGGACACTTCAATTCCCCATTTAGTCCGTCAAATCGAGGGTCGATTGTATCTTTATTTTTTGTTTTACAGAGTTTTCACAAATATATTAGAGTTCTGCAATCACTGCTGCGTCTAACAGTGTAAACCAAAATGACCTATGTAGTGTATGGGGTGAGCTACGGCATTATTTTTTTTTTTTTTTGTATACGTTGGAGTTGGGTATAATAAATAATAAAGGCATGTTTGTGATTTCACTAGTACTACTGAGCTCGTGCGAGAAAAGTTAAAATATGGATTTCAATGGTTAGTGAATATGCAGTTTCAACCAATACTCCCATTTACCATTTTCTTTTTCTTTCTAGACAACAAGTTTAGGGGATGGTCAGAAATTGGGGTTTTTGGGTAGGGGAAGCTAATATGACTTATTCATGGCTCACCCCAGACACCCCGCCACCTCCGGACCCCTCGGATCACCCCCTAGAAAGATATAAGATTAACCTAACCTAGGTAAAGCTGCAACGTAATACAATACATGGACATTAGTTAAGTAATCTGACCTAACTAACAGGGGTTGGGGGGGTGCCCCTCACCCCTCCGTTAGTTTACTAACGTAACCTGGACATTGGTTATGTAACCTAACCTATCTGCGGGGAGTGAGTAAGTTGGAATGCCTGTGGAACCCACCAACTCCCGCGGAATATTAACCGTTAGTTAACTTTCGTTACCCGCTTAGCACCAACGTTTTAAGAGAATATGAAGGATTGTGTGAGTCTAATAGAAAAATTACCAAAAATATGGGCGGTGTCGTGTCACTGCCGTATCTCTAGACACTCATCCATATATCTGGTCATCACTCCCTGGTTATTGCTCTTTTCTCCTCTCTTATCACTCGAGGGGGAATGACATTATCTCTCTCTTAAGTTTTCTTTATTACTTTCCGTGTACTTAATGAAAGGACTAGATGAGATCCAAAGTAACATAGCAGTCACAGTGGTTAATGCAGCAAGAAGCAAACCTTTGATCCCAACGCATCAAAACAATGCCACGTATCTCCGCCAATTAATCCTTCACGGCAGGTGTGCCAGCAGACGTGGCTCATAACACTCAATAACAAACGTGCCAGTAAATAACATTCTTCATTAACAAATGTAGCATACCTGATTTAGACGAAACGAGAAGACTGCTTTAAACCCGCGCCGACCAGCTGATGAAGGAAGCAGCTTGGCACATGTGTTGTCCCCGAGCCTTACAAGTTGTGGCGCGCCAAATTGTTGTAGTTGTTGTGGATGGGTCGCGACTTTCTCAACGGCGCCTCTATTAACATATTTTTCAACTATTCTTCGTGCTGTGCGTCTATCTGCTCTCTGTATTTCTAAGTTTTTTATATGTACGCTACTAACAAAAAAATATTAAATAATGTTCAAGATGTAAGGATGGAAAAAGTATTGAAATAAGGGATGAAATTTTTGTAAAGTACCCATTCCTGCATTTCACAAACATACAGTTGTTATTATGCTTCAGTCAGTGGTTTGAATGCAGGAATAGATAGTATAATAATATACTATGTATGCTTCATTCAGTAGTGGCATGCAGGAATGGGTAATATTAGATCCCTATTAAGAGGGCGTAGCGACATATTGGCGGTCCCATGCTAGGTAGAGGTTCCCAGGCGGCGCGCAGGTTTTACCTAATAGCCTATCCATACTGACTTGCTCCGTTCATTTTGACCTGTGGAACCTCTCAATCATACGTATTTCTATAGTTAGTGGTGGCTATCGCTGACTTTAATCAGTTTAATGCCGTGTTGCTGTGGTCTCGGATGGACTACGTAGGTAATAAGTCGGATAGGGGATATAAACCAGAGAGCTTCTCTCTGTATAAACTGTACGGATCTCCTGCAAGCCCATAAAATGAAGGGAAATATGATAGGGATAAATACAGTCAGCCGCTTGGATTGGAAACCGTCTCCTTCATCTTCATTTTGTCAGGTAGTTATGTATTATTTTTGTGTTGTTATAATTGTAGTCTATAGGTGTTCAGGTTCACTCTTAAGCCGCGGTCACATGAGCAATTTTTCCGTCAATATTCAGGCTGCAATTATTCAGCAAAGGCAACACCTTGCCGTGTTTTGGTCACACGGATTTTCAGAGGTAACAATAATTTGAATGGCAATTTTGGCTTCTCAAGATGTATCTGAAGAAGCGTCTTTGGAAAAATAGGGAGAAATAGGAAGAAACTGGTTCACAAATAGGGTGGTGAATGATTGAAATGGATTCTTGTGTATGGAAGTGCGTCAGACATAAAACCTTCAACAGTCAACATCAAAGTGATCATAAGTTGGTATCCCCTAAAAAAATTTGTTATTAATAGACCGTCAACAAAGAAAATGTATACCAGCCATAACTCATTTGAATTTTTCTTGGTGTTTTGTATCCTTCAAATCGCTTAAAAACACGTACAAGAGTGTTCAGGGCTTCACAATTCGTCTTGTAATCGGTTCTTGCCACTATATGTAGTAGCTATGAATTTCAGCTCCTGTATATTGAATTAGAGCGTGCATTAAAAATAAATGTCAAATAATATGAGTTTGTGGTGGGAATATTGCAGCAATATGTCTTGCGGAAAGACCGACACGTTGGTCATTTTTAATTGTCATTAGAACTCGCAATTATATCCGAGTTTGGGCCGCGTTTGCGTTGCCAGGTGTAATATTGCCAGAAAAATTGTCCGTCTGACCGCGCCTTTATTTACCATTTAAGTTAGTAGGTATGAACTTATAATAAAGGTGTCTTTTGTAGCGGCAAAAAAGCGTAATTTAAAAGGTGTAGGCTAAAGTAGATTTAACTTTACACTTTTAACCTTGCCCCTGCCCCTTGCCCCTTGCCCGTAGATAACAGTAAAGTCGCCACCTGCACTGCCCTGTCCTGCAGTCATGTCGCCAGGCGCCAAATATTACGAATTATAGCATCACTACTGATTTTTATATGCCACTGAAGATGATACACAGTAGTTTGTTTCATGACTGTATAATCTACCCTGTTTCAGCGTTGTTTTATGCTTTGTATCTGCAAGTATAGACGGTTTCAAATTTCGCTACGCGTTTTTTTTTCGGGCAACGACGACAGCGGTACGACACTCAGTAAATAAACACTAGTATAGTCCAGTCAATCTAGCTGATTTTTTGGCAGAACCTCAAACAAATTGCTAACAAAGGTTTTTAACTTGGATATTGGGCATGAATAACCTCTCTTTCGGATAAAAAAAAGTTGACCAAAATTAACCTTGCCGAAAGGGGTCAACGGCCGCTGTAGCGGTTCAGGAGGTTTGGTTAGTCAGAAGGTTGTGTTTTCGGATGCCATGTAGGGCGCCAGAGGTACGATGATTACTTTTCATTTCATCCCGCCGCGCGGAGAGGCAACAGCTTGCTCCCGGCTCCTGCCTCACCTCAGCCGACCCCACGACCAGAGATTTCCGTGGCGGATTAATTCGCCGTAGGATACTCTGGATGGATTTACCCACCCATCTTCATCATTTATACATTTTTTCTCATCTTCACTGTCTTTCTTAAGTATATCTTTTGCGTCGTATTACCCAGTAATGTGAATATATATAAGCACACTCGATGAGAGACGAATCTTCTTGTAAATCAAGGAAGCGTAGCTTTGCTTGTTACGGTTGCATGTATACAGGGTGTGGCGTTCTGTCAGGAGGCCTTGCCTTGCATTCCTCTGTCACCGGGCAGCGCGGTATCTCAACATGTAACGGCAGCATGTTATTTCTCCGTCAGGAGGCCGCCTGACACACCTCAGTCACGGGGAAGCGAGACCAGCTGAGGCAGCGGCCTCTCTCAACTGCCTGTTGTTCTTCGTCAGGTGGTAGCCTGTCCCTCCACAATATCGGTGTAATGCATCTCACCATGTAGCGACATGATTTGTTCTCCGTCAGGAAGCAGCCTAGCTGCCATTCCTCAGTCAAGAGGCAGCTCGGCATATCTCACCATGTAGCGACCTCATTTTGTTCTCATTATTTATACATTATTTCTCACCTTCACTGTCTTTTTACGTATATCTTTTGCGTCTCGTTACACAGTAATGTGAATTGATATAAGCGCACTCGATGAGATACTTAATTACTGTACGAATCCTATAGTTGTAAATAAAGGTAGCGTAGCTTTGCTGTTAACATTTGGCCTTCCTTGTCTACCTAGTACATGTAGCTATAGGTGGCAGGGCATGACAGGTTCTGGCTTTCCGTTTGTTCCCCTTTCTAAATGAATTAAGTTTTAATTTTCAGTGATTGCATTTATTTATATATTCACTTCCTCTTATCTGAGGAAATCTTCGTATTGAAGTCGTCATCGGTATAGCTGGTATTTCATAGTAGCCTACTATATAGGCTATAATTAACTTGAGCTTATCTAGAATGGAAATTCATTCTCACACAAAATGCACCATGCATATATGGTGAGCAGCTAGTTGGTGGAAGTAAAAAAAATCTGCTCTAGCTGACTCTTATCACTTTAAATTTAGTCTAGACTACGGTAGCCGTTCCTATATGCCCTATAGTGAACCTGGAACTGTTGAGTACAGTAAGGTTATGCTTGAAATGTAATGTACACATCCTAAGGATGCAGAAACTGCCGGATGCTAATTTGCATTTGTTGAGCAATTCGCATAATTGACCCTAATTAGCACATTCGTATTATCTTCCTTATTAAGCCGCCTATATAATTTTTTCAGAAACTGACGCATAGGAGAGTGATATGTTGAGTGATTAATGTAATCATTACTGAATATATATAAGCACACTCGATGAGAGACGAATCTTCTTGTTATATTGTATTGAGGCATGATGGAAGAGCTCTCCCACGAGAGAGATGTCAAGATATGAAGAATGAAGTAAGATGAGAGACAGGAGGAGTGTGGATAGACTGATGGAGTAGCTCCTGTGGTAGTGTGCGGAGTGGAGGAATGACAGTCGTGTGGCTGAAAGTGTAAAAATAATTCTTGGAGGGCGCGCATGATAGGAGAGATAGTGAGAGGCAAGAGTCCCCTTAATTGTGAGGGAACCGGCCTGACTATGGTTCTGGCAGAGGTAGGAGAGGAAAATGGAACCCATTGATTAGAGTAAATGAGACTATAAAGATATATATAAATAATCTGGCTTACCTACTTTATTATTTTATTTGTTTATTTTTTATGATTATATTAATTATTTTTTGTACACAATCCTACAATAATCAAACTTAGAGGGAATTCTTCCATGCGGCACTATTTAGTGATGTGTTGAGTCATATTTTGTGTTGTATTACCCACCTACAGAAAGCAGGTGGCATTGCCTGTAATTCACTTCATTTTTTTCAGGTATCCAATCCATCCGTCCCTTATTGCTTTCTAACATAAATTTTCTACTAGACTGAGGCGGTGGAACTGGTCTATAAATAAATGGGTCGGCTTTATTTCTCCCTTTAAATATGGGAACAAAATTTACTCTCTTACACTAGAGGTACTTTATGCCTTACGTCAGTCAGTAAACATGTAAGTAGACTGTTTTAGTTTTCCAACAATTGTCCCCCATATTCCTTCAAAATCCAAATGAAAACAGACATCTGGGCATGGGACTTTTCCTACATCTTGAATTAATTTCCAACAGTTTCATTAAGAACCTCCTACAAAATAACTTGTATATCTCTCAGCACTGTACCCTTTTTTCACACCCTCTCTTACCTCGAATTAATCTTCCATCGTAAAGTGCCATATGACCTCCGATGTCTGGCACATTTTCCCTTTTTTAGCATTGAATCAATCTTCCATCGTAAAGACCTCTTGTGTGCATGTGATACTATAATACCTCTTGTAGCATACAGGGCCCTGAGCTATTCTCGTGGTCGTGGTGTATATGATTGATCAATTTATTCCTTAAATTGATGCACACTTTGCCACTATCACTTCTAGGCCATTCCAGGCATCTAAGTTTATATTGGGAAAGCTGTACTTGTGTTACTCCTACCGTAGATAACACTAAAGTCGCCAGGACTGTTTTTTTCTATGTACAGACGTGTAGTGGCGTTAATACTTACATTTCTACATCCATGATTTCAGGAAAGTTAGAAGGGGCTATCTGGAAAGTCTGTCATTTTGTGTCTGCATCTGTGTCATAAGAGATATGGCTATAAATAATCAAATTACAAAAATATCAACAGAGTAGCGACCAACAATAAGGTCGCCATCTAGGGTTTAGTATTTACTGAGTGTCCTCCCGACGTCGTCGTCGCGCGAAAAAAAAAAAATTGCAAAATTTGAAACCGTATATACATGCAGATACAAAGCATAAAACCGCTGAAACAGGGTAGATTATACAGTCATGATATAAACTACTGTGTATTATCTTTAGTGGCACATACAAATTAGTAGCGATGCTATAATTCGTAATATTTGGCGGCTGGCGACTATACTGTTATCTACGGTACATGTTTCTTTTCTCAACTTTTCCTTGTGTTCCTTCAAATACCCCGACTTTTTCTTCTCTTACTAGCAGGTTATTTCTGTCAACTTCTTCCAAGCAAATTCATCTGTTAATACATATCTTGTTGTTAGGTTTTCCTCTCCCATTGTTCTTTTCCAAAAGTTGGCAGTTGTCTTTCCTCCTAGGTTAAATATTTCAACTAGACACCATCTTATTGCTAACCTTTGTATTTTTTTTTTTTTTTTTTTTACGTTCTTAATTTTGATGGGAAACCACAACATTTATTTAAACTTCATAGTTTTAGTACCGAGTAGTTGGGAGAGCTGCCGCTTGTTATCTTTGTTCTTCATGATGGCTGCGTGTCCAGGTAAAGGTGAGGTCAAAGTCAACTGGTATGCAATTGATCCTTCCCCGGTTCTTCTGTGCCTCTCATGATCCTTTGCACTGATACCATCATACCGATCAAAAAGGACATCTCTACTTTGTAGTTGACCAGACGATTTTTCATTATTGACTCAAGTCAGACCATTTCCACGACAACTCCATTGTGCACAGTGCTAATTGTTGATTTAAAGAACAAATATGTTGATTTAGAATATTAAATTCAAAACAGATTTTTGCTTTGATTTAGAACATATGCTATGTCAAATAGGGAATATATTCGTAATTTTGTGACATACCTAATCAATATGCTAATTAGACAATTTATGGACAAAATAAAAATATACACAGTAGCATCTTGCAGTTTTACATCATTGAGAACTTAAAACTTAGGTCTAGACACCCATAGGAATTCTATAGGCGGCTTAATAAGGAAGATAATACGAATGTGCTAATTAGGGTCAATTATGCGAATTGCTCAACAAATGCAAATTAGCATCCGGCAGTTTCTGCATCCTTAGGATTGTACCATTACATTTCAAGCATAAACCTTACTGTACTCAACAGTTCCAGGTTCCACTATAGGCATATAGGAACGGCTACCGTAGTCTAGACTAAATTTAAAGTGATAAGAGTCAGCTAGAGCAGATTTTTTTTACTTCCACCAACTAGCTGCTCACCATATATGCATGGTGCATTTTGTGTGAGAATGAATTTCCATTCTAGATAAGCTCAAGTTAATTATAGCCTATATAGTAGGCTACTATGAAATACCAGCTATACCGATGACGACTTCAATACGAAGATTTCCTCAGATAAGAGGAAGTGAATATATAAACAAATGCAATCACTGAAAATTAAAACTTAATTCATTTAGAAAGGGGAACAAACGGAAAGCCAGAACCTGTCATGCCCTGCCACCTATAGCTACATGTACTAGGTAGACAAGGAAGGCCAAATGTTAACAGCAAAGCTACGCTACCTTTATTTACAACTATAGGCAGTGGCGTCACCAGGAAAAAAATTTGGGGGGCTTTAGCCCCGGGTGGTGATGGGCGAGCGCAGCGAGCCTATCCAGTGGGGGGGGGGGTTGGGGGGGGTAATTTTGAAAATTAATCAGTTCCAGGGTAATTTTGAGGCCCAAAAAAGAGAAGAAAGTGGAATTAAGCTTTAATTACATGACACATAAATTAATAGAGTTATACCATGCATCATACCATATTAACTAAATTTGATAATATGAAGAAAATTTTTATTCTGTTTATACAAAATAATAAAATTGCCATTTTTCTCTCTCCACTAACAAACACAAAGGAATTGCACAATGTATGTTTTGGTTTGTTTCTCAGTACGGTTTTATCTTGATAATGAAAAAAATATATATATATATAAACTTACAATATATTCAAGGTATTTCCCTTATTGCACAAAAACAGGTACATGGGATACTGTAGTTAAACAGAATAAAGTACAGGATCATGATAAAGTAACTAAAAGCTGATTTAACCTGCCTCCCACTGCCTTACCCTGGCACCCACTGCCTTAACCTGCATACCACTGTGTTAACCTGCCTACCGTCCTGTGTTACCCTGCCTCCCACTGCCTTACCCTGGCACCCACTGCCTTAACCTGCATACCACTGTGTTAACCTGCCTCCCGTCCTGTGTTACCCTGCCTCCCACTGCCTTACCCTGGCACCCACTGCCTTAACCTGCATACCACTGTGTTAACCTGCCTCCCGACCTGTGTTACCCTGCCTCCCACTGCCTTACCCTGGCTCCCACTGCATTAACCTGCCTCCCATCCTGTGTTAACCTGACTCCCGTCCTATGTTACCCTGCCACCCACTGCCTTACCCTGGCTCCCACTGCCTTAACCTGCCTCCCGTCCTGTGTTACCCTGCCACCCACTGCCTTAACCTGCCTCCCACTGTGTTAACCTGCCTCCCGTCCTGTGTTACCCTGTCTCCCACTGCCTTACCCTGGCTCCCACTGGGTACCCAGAGCGTCCATGGATAGACAAATCTTCAAGAGTTTCTGTCAGGATCTCATACCGTTTGAAAATTGCCTTAAGGGCATTATGGTTGTATTCCCATTTGTGCTGGCACACTTTGGGAAGCTCAAGAACTGGCAATTTCCTGTCCCTTTGGAAGTCTAGAAAGATGTCATGGCGTAAGGTTGAACTACGGATGAAGTTTATCAGGCCTGAAATCAAGTTAAAAAACTCGGCTACCTCTGATAAGCATCCAGCAGTGTGGGTTATCACCAGCTGTAATTTGTGTGTAGAGCAAGGGACATAAAAACATGGATTTTTGGCTGATTCTCTAATCAGTGCCTGCACACCACTGATTCTGCCACTCATTACTGATGCAGTATCATAACACTGCGCTATCAATTTACTGATATTTAATTCTAGCTCCCCAATTTCTCCAACAAAGCAGTAGCCAGAGAATCAGCATCAAGATACTTTAGAGCAATAAATCTTAAGAATCTCTCATATACGGTTTCATCCAACACATACCTAATACACACACTGAGTTGCTCAGTAATACTGACATCCCTAGTTTCATCTGCTATTACTGCAAAAAAGGGTGCTGATATGGCTTCTTTGACTATAGTATCACTCACACAGTCAGCAACAGCTTGCAAAAGAGAATTCTGACTGAAACCTGATATATATTTGGCATTTCTTGGAACCTTTTTTACTAAGTTACGAAACTTTTCAGACTCCTTGCTTACCAAGTCAAAGATCTCTAGAAAGACACCCTTATTAATGAACTTTCAGATTCATCATGACCCCTGAATGCCATGTTAGTTTTAGCTGCTGTAATGACAATGTTTAAGAGTGTTTTAATATAGTCTCTGTTATCCAGAACCTGCTGTTTGTGTTGGCTATCGAGTTTCTGATGAACGCTACCATGCAGCTGTGAAATCTTAAAGTTGAGCCCATTTTTTCCATTGCATGTACATGATACGTGGATTCTCCGTGCTTTGTTGCTTTTACATGCATCTTTTTCCAGGACCTAAAACCTTCGTTGGTGAATGTTACTTCTTTGTGACCAACATTACCGCCAAAAAGCCTACATGGAAAACAATAAACTCGGTCACTTGTCACAGAGTATTCAAGCCACTCATACCTTTTATACCACTCATATTGGAAAGACCTGGTCTGAGAACCAGACTGTACTTTAGGATACACTTTAAGTCTCGGCTGCGTGGGTCCTTCTTCAGGCTTTGTGGCTAGATCCTGCACCTGTTCCATAACAGGTGTGGGTATATCAGGATTATCACTTGTATCTATAGAATATCTCTATAATACAATATACTTAGTAATTTCAAGGTTTGTTAGCAAACATATTTAAACATTTAAATGAAACATCAAACCAATTTTTCTATAAAAGTGTGAAAAATAAGGTTTTGCTCTGGCATGGAATATTGGATAAATATTCCTTTTTATTGTTTTTTGGGTAGCAGGCTACTAGCAGCAATTTTGGGGGGGGCTGAGTCCTTGACTTGGGGGGGCTAAGTCCCCCTTAGCCCCCCCGCGGTGACGCCACTGACTATAGGATTCGTACAGTAATTAAGTATCTCATCGAGTGCGCTTATATCAATTCACATTACTGTGTAACGAGACGCAAAAGATATACGTAAAAAGACAGTGAAGGTGAGAAATAATGTATAAATAATGAGAACAAAATGAGGTCGCTACATGGTGAGATATGCCGAGCTGCCTCTTGACTGAGGAATGGCAGCTAGGCTGCTTCCTGACGGAGAACAAATCATGTCGCTACATGGTGAGATGCATTACACCGATATTGTGGAGGGACAGGCTGCCACCTGACGAAGAACAACAGGCAGTTGAGAGAGGCCGCTGCCTCAGCTGGTCTCGCTTCCCCGTGACTGAGGTGTGTCAGGCGGCCTCCTGACGGAGAAATAACATGCTGCCGTTACATGTTGAGATACCGCGCTGCCCGGTGACAGAGGAATGCAAGGCAAGGCCTCCTGACAGAACGCCACGCCCTGTATACATGCAACCGTAACAAGCAAAGCTACGCTTCCTTGATTTACAAGAAGATTCGTCTCTCATCGAGTGTGCTTATATATATTCACATTACTGGGTAATACGACGCAAAAGATATACTTAAGAAAGACAGTGAAGATGAGAAAAAATGTATAAATGATGAAGATGGGTGGGTAAATCCACCCAGAGTATCCTACGGCGAATTAATCCGCCACGGAAATCTCCGGCCGTGGGGTCGGCTGAGGTGAGGCAGGAGCCGGGAGCAAGCTGTTGCCTCTCCGCGCGGCGGGATGAAATGAAAAGTAATCATCGTACCTCTGGCGCCCTACATGGCATCCGAAAACACAGCCTTCTGACTAACCAAACCTCCTGCACCGCTACACCGCCATCTGTAAAATCCAACGGGGAAGATCTCCGACCCGCCGCCACAAACGGTTTTTTCCTCCTCTTATCCATAATAATTAAGCTAGGTCAATAATCTTTTTACACCAAATGCATGACTATGTACTGCCATTACCATACAATTTTCATCAAAATTGGTACCGTAGTTTTTGTGCAAAAAAATTAAAACCGATAAAGGGGTCAACGGCCGCCATCATTTGGCAAGCACTCTACCCAGCTTTATTTCCTTTAATCCTCATCTCTGTATTTCCTTTAATATTTTCTCCACTCTCTGTCCACTCTCTTTTTCTTATATTTCTGCTGTGAAATAGTCTTTCAGACTAAACAGCGTCAACTTCATTACTCACTCATTATTTTTGGCATGATTACTGAACATACACAGGGATGCCAGGCAAACTAATATGACACAACCAGCAATGACAGTGTTTGAATCCGCAGTTCATACATTTAATTTAAGAGGCCAACGATAGGTGGAATTCTTTTCTCTTTTGTCCAAATTGGACCTTAAAATAAAAAATTAATTAATTAAATATAGCTATGATGTAGCTATAATTTGACTTTGGCATTAGAATATCTTGGGAATTCCCTAGTCCTGGTATTTTACAATACCAGCGTAAATGTTGTAGTTAAAATGAATAGTTAGTGTAGTATAATTAAATATATCTACTTTATATAAATATATACCTGCTTTTCTAATCTTATAGTTATCCTTTTAATTTGTTATTAGGATCTAATAAGCGTGTGCTGAAATCAAGTTTACAATGCAAGAACTAACAGGCATTCGTTATGGCACTAGTGACCAGCACCAGGAGGCTACTTCAGCAAGAAAAGAGCGAGATGTGAGGGATACATGGAAGCTCGTTGCGTTTCTCCAGACATATGACCCTTTCACGGAAGATCCGTCCATTCAAAAGCATTTCAGTGGAGTAACTGGAGACAAAAAGGTGAATGTGGACAAAGCAAACTCCATAGGAGAGACAATCATAGCTTCAATGGTTGGAAAAAATGTCCACGAGTACACTTTTAAAAGAAAGGATCAGGCAATTACACTTGGGTCAAAAGTTTCGCTCAGCAAAGATGAAGCAGTTGAGACTGATCCACAACTCCTATTCCAGAGACTGTGTGTGCTATCTACCAATGAACCCTCAACTCAGCAGCAGCAAGAACATTTCCAGTATGAGCTTTGTGGTTACCCACCTGCACTTTTTAATTCTTTCGGACTGCCGCGAGAGGCAAAGAAACCGGCTTTGGCAGACGCAATATGGGAACTGACTTCCCCTGTACAATCAGGTCCACAGTCTTCAGATCCACAGTATCTCTTAGATGGTGGAGCACTACTTCAACGCCTCCCATGCAAAAAGGTCACACATTTGATGAGATCTGTGCCCGATACCGCAGATATGTCACAACTAGATATGGAAAAGCATGCATTGTCTTGATGGATATGAAAGTGGTCCATCCATTAAAGACGCGACTCACCGACGCCGAGCAGGGGGCTCTGTTGTGTTACGGTGTTACTGACCCCTAAAATGGTGTTCAAATTAAAAAAGGATGTTTTCCTAGCTAATCAAGAAAACAAACAATTGTTCATCAACTTGCTGGGAAAGAGTTTGGAGGAAGCAGGTTGTAAAGTAGTCCATGCATCTGGAGACGCTGACATATTGATTGTGAAGACTGCTCTAGAACTGGCACAGACAGGAGAAACCATTTGATAGCAGATGACACTGACCTATTGGTCCTTCTATGTTATCATGCCAATAGAGATGACGGTTACAATATCTACTTCACGCCACAACCAAAGGCTAGTGCAAAAAGTGTGAAAGTCTGGAACATCAAAGAGATGAGGAAATCTTTGGGAGATGTGGTTTGTTCCAACATTCTTTTCATCCATGCACTACTGGGTTTGTGATTGTACATCCAGTGTTCATGGAATTGGGAAGGCAGCCCTCCCTTCGAAAGGTGATGAACAATAGAAACTTCCTCAAACTGGCAGAAGTGTTTTTGGGAAGGATAGCAGTTCAGAAGAGGTTTTTTGAAGCTGGGGAGAAGGCTTTAGTGTGCCTGTACAATGGTAATGATGGGGAAAACATCAATCATCTCCGACTGAGGCGCTTTAAGGAAAAGGTTGTAAAAAAACTCAAAGTATGTTGAGGCCAAATCATTGCCACCAACAAGAGCAGCTACGAATTCCACAGCCTTCGAGTTTACTTCCAAATTCAGGAATGGAAAGGTAGAAACCAGCTAAAACCTGACGAGTGGGGATGGAAACTTTCAGATGGTAAATTACAACCAATCATGACTGACTTGCCAGCTGGTCCTGTAATTTGTTTTGGGTATAATTAGGTGTAACTGTACTTCAGGTGTGTAGTACAGCAAGATGCAGTTGCAGGAAACATGGCATTCACTGTTCAAACTTGTGTGGTGATTGCAAGGCCTCCACTGCACCAACTCACCACAGCCAGATCTTGATGATGATGAAATTACCTGTGACTAGTTCTTGACAAGAAATGTTCTTTGGTCCGTTCATGAACTTGTTCTGTGGTGGTTATGCAAGAGCCTTGCCCCAGCATTCGACCAACTGACCATTCCATTATTGTAAGTTGTACTTATTTTGGACCTATTTTTTTATGAAATGTCAGGAATTAATGTGAAAATTGTTGCCTTGAAAAAGGCTACTTAGTCTGTTTTTGTACCCTTTTATATTCATATTTGTATAAGAAATAAAAAAAAGCATGAAAACAATGGCAGGGGCTAGTCATTTTCTGGTGTTAGTTTATTGTTAAGCATATAGCTACCTATCATTACAATTTAAAACACCAAGAAAATGTCAAGCTGGCTTGGGGTGGGCCCTGTGTGGGTTTTCATGCAAAAAATATTTTTTTATTTCTAATTTATCGGTTTTAATTTTTTTGCACAAAAACTACTGTACCAATTTTGATGAAAATTGTATAGTAATGGCAGTACATAGTCATGCATTTGGTGTAAAAAAATTATTGACCTAGCTTAATTATTATGGATAAGAGGAGGAAAAAACCGTTTGTGGCGGCGGGTGGGAGATCTTCCCCGTTGGATTTTACAGATGGCGGCCGTTGACCCCTTTCGGCAAGGTTAATTTTGGTCAACTTTTTTTTATCCGAAAGAGAGGTTATTCATGCCCAATATCCAAGTTAAAAACCTTTGTTAGCAATTTGTTTGAGGTTCAGCCACATTTTGACTAGACTATAGATGGCGACTTCACTGTTGGTAGCCACTTATTAGATATTAATATCTTACACACTAATAGATATTTTTGTAATTTGTTCATTTATAGCCATACTATGACACAGATGAAGACACAAAAAGACACAGACTATCCAGATAGCCCCTTCTAACTTTCCTGAAATCAATGATGTAGAAATGTAAGTATTAACGCCACCACACGTCTGTAAACAGAAAAGAAAAGTTGTCCTGGCGACTTAACTGTTATCTACGGTAGCCATCACAAAATACGATTTTAGCGCCACGCCAAAGCTTTTAAAATTAGGCTTATTTTATAGGCTTTGTTCCACGCGTTGCCGGTTGTAAATCTGACGTACACAAGTCTTGATGTACTTTACCCTCTGCAGAGGCTCAATGGCAGTCAATCAACCATATTCTCAAAGAATATGGTTGACGTTGACATTATTGAAGGCACAACAGAAAGCAGTAGCGTGATCCGTTAGTACACCTATCACATATCATTATCTAATTGTTTTGATCTCTTAGAATGGCCTACCGTAGCATCATTTTCTAACTTACAGATGAACTTGCTATCATACTGCAAAGTTTGGGACACTGAAATATCATTTAAATATTTAAATACTCATTTGCTACACAACCATTTTACGATGTGTGTCGAGACTACGTTATGGTTTTATGGACATAAAATTTATACAAAAGAAAACAAGTTACATTTTTGGCACTCAAAATTTTTTGGCACTCAATTTTTTTTGGTACAGAAAAGATTTTGGCACTCAATATTTTTGCCACTCAAAATTTGTTGGCACTCAACAATTTTTGGTACTTAATTATTTTTTGGCACTCAACAAATTTTGGCACTCAAAATTCTTTGGCACTCAAATTTTTTGGAACTCACAATTTTTTTTTGCCACTTTAAATTGTTTGGCACTCAAAAATATTTGGCAATAAAGAAATTTAGGCACTCAATTTTTTTTGGCAGAAATCTTTGGCATTCAAATTTTTTAGGTGCTCAAAATTTTTTGGCACCCAAAAATGTTTGATTCATTTTTTGGAAAACAAAATTTTTTGGCAATCAAATTTTTTTTGCACTCAACATTTTTTGGCACTCAAATTTTTTTTGGCACTCATAAATTTTTGCCACTCCAAAAATGTTCACTCCAAAAAATGAATCCCAAAACACTCCAAAAATGAATAGATGAATGTATGTGTATACAAATGTTATGCCTAAATAATTTAGGCCTAACATTTGTATACGCATATATCTATTCATCTATTCATTTCTCTGGTTTCATTATATTTAGTGGAAGGACAGTAGCAATGCATTATGGTCAACTTGTCCCTATGACGTAATATGATCTGCCAGGTCAATGATTGGTGGCCTCGGCAACGTTCTCATAGATGGTGTCTTCCATACCGTGCAGGGACTTGCCGTGTTCGGGACCGGCTGCCACGCTGACGTAGTTGTCAAAAGGCTCGTAAAGGCTGTTGTGGCTGCCGTGCTGCGAGTTGCTGTCACCAGCGGCAGCTGCCACGCTGACGTAGTTGTCACAAGGCTCGTAGAGGCTGTTGTGGCTGCCGTGCTGCGAGTTGCTGTCACCAGCGGCGGCGGCCACGCTGACTAAGGGCTATATTCAAGAATGCTCGTCAAATCCCGGCCGGTGGAGATTTTCCACCGTCGTACCTCCACTGGTGAGATCTACAAGAACTGCCCCGACTGGTGGATATTTGACAGGCGTACCAACACAAGCGAGCCCAAAGCGGCATCACTATTTTGACTGTTTTATACATATCTAATACATTTTACTAGTGAAATTTATCATTTCTGACATTAAAATAATAGCTTAGTTAGTGTTCGCCACTTGTCTGAGGCGTTGGTGCAGAAAAAATTGGCCTGAGTGATGCGTGCGAGTACATTTGAACGGCCCGCCACCACTGCTCCACACAATGGTCGACCTCCACCCTCCCGCCGCCGCCTGGCTTCCTCACAAGTTCACACACCTATATAAGGCCTCCTGGACCAGATTTTACCTTAACGATGACACGTGTGCATTCACAGTGTATGGCTGTCACTCTCAGTTGTGTTGAAAACTCTCCTGTAATGGTCTGGGAAGAAATACGATGGAATAAGTGGAGAGCGGGGTGAAGGGGGGATGTGCAAGTTGTCGCCAATCAGCTGACTCAAACCTCCACCCCTGAGCTCGACGCGTTGCGTCGTATTTTGATTCTTGTATACCAAAATCCGATACAACGGGTGGAGAAAAATTCTTGAATATGGCCCGTAGTTGTCACAAGGCTCGTAGAGGCTGTTGCGGCTGCCGTGCGTCTCCTTCTCCGTTGTTTGTGATCGCCAATTTACTGAATCTGTGAGTAAGACATAATCATAATGATAGTACTAGCACTATTGTTATTATCATCATTATCATTGCCACTATCATCATCTTTTTTGACCATTATAATCATTAACATCATTATCAAAAATATCATTATAAATATTATCATTGTTACTACAGTAAACCCTCCCTAAATCGAACCCGTATAATTCAAACTTCGGATAATTCGACCTGTTTCAGGCCAGTTCAAATTTTTCAATAACTTTCAATAATTCGAGCAAGTTTGAATTATCCTTAGCCTTACTAGTGGGAGCCCGACCTCTCCCATGCGGTGCGTGCCGCGGCTGCCCAACGTGATCTGATATATGATAATTTATAATTATCGTATAAATACAGTAGGCGGAGGAAGAAGGCGGGAGGGGGAGGAGGGAGAAGGGGAGAAAAGGAGGAAGAGGGAGAAAGGAAGGAGGGACGAGGAGGAGGAACCCAGCTAACACACTTACGTATTTTGTACGTAGTATAAAGGTAGCGGTTTTGTAACTTTTACGTAGCAAAAATACGTAACTAATACGAATTTGTGTGGACGCCCAGGTGCGTCCTAACTACGTATTTCACTACGTAACTGACAACCTTTCTACAATATTTTGGGAACCATTTGCACGTTTCAAAAACGTTTGTACTGCCTTTTTAACACGTTCCATCATCTTTTCACAACCTATTTGCTACATCCCACTACGTTTTTGCTACGTTACTACTACCTTCAGCGAGCACATTGCCACAACCTTCCTGGTACGTACCATATTAGCCTACCTTTCTGCAACAGTTCTTGCTATACAGCTCCTTTGAGTTGGAAGATGTATAGTTGTGTAAATAATTATACAGCGAGTAATTTGTGCAAAGCGTGCACCAGCCCACCAGTAAAGACTCCTCACTAGTGCCCGCCCTGTTTATGAGGTGATCATAATGTCTTGCCACAGTAGGTTGGCTTTTACTTAATGATCCTCGTGTCAATGTGAAAATATATACTCCTTCAGATATATTTGAATCCTAAAAATGAAAATCTAAGTAGTCCCAATATCCCATAATATCATGTATGTGACTTTTTTTTATTGATTATAGTTTTGAATATATTTTAAGTTTACCGTTTAAAAGTTTGAAATCATTACATTTGATTATATAATAAGCATAACAAATAATACAATTTGATTTACTAGAACTTATAATAGTATACCGTATTAATTAACATTTTCTCTAATATGAACCTAATAGAAAACGTTTCTACATAGACTATAATAAGAAACAATACATGCATAATAACCTGAAATTTACTCTTTACTTCAAATTAAATTTCTTCATCCAAGCAACCGTATTTTGAATGTGAACCATATGTATTTCCGTCACAAAATCGTAAATAAAAATAAATAATTAAAGGTGCTATAAACGTGCTAAAAAGATGATTTTGTCACGTGAATGCTCTACGTAGTTTGTACGTTATTTCGTGTATATAGATCTACCTGATATAAGTCACCTGATTTTCACCATAACTCCGATTGGAATTCACGTGGATAACGGCTTATGTCATATTAACCCTTTCACGCACGGTGACGCGATCGCGTCAAAACGGGCCTGTGTACATCTTAGCTTTTGACGCGAATTGCGTCAAAAAACAAAAAAATTCGCCAAAAATAAAGTATTTATCAGAATCGCGTCAAAACTTTCTGCGTAAAAGATCCGAGCTAGGCCTATAAAATGAACTAATTGTCAACTCGCTCGTGCGAATGGATTTGAAGTGATAAGGGCCCGTGTCTCTGTTCACTCTCAGCAGGCAGCGTGTTAGCCCGCCTTCTTAGCCATCCGTCTTCCAACATGTGTTTCAGTTTTCCTCCATTTTCTCAAAATCTACTGGCCATATGAAAATTATAATGGTAGCGTTGGAATCCTCATAAAAGTCCGCTTTTATTGGCATATAAACCATAAAAAGTCGACTCAGGAAGTATCGAGCTACGAAGTGGTGAACGTAAGTATTTCTTATTTCTCTTTACTCAATGTTTTTTGAAGTCGTTAAACTCCGCTATTTATTTGCATTTCTTGTTATTTTTGTCTTTCATAAGGCAGAATAATCTCTTGCGAAACCAACGATATATAATAATGCCAGGAAAAAAGAATAATCGTGGATGAAATTGATAACATAAACAAAACATTCGCCGCACAGTCAGGCCATTCCGCGGGGCAACTTAGAGAGCCCCAAATTGATGTCGCAGTGGACGGAAAAACTTAATAAACTTTTCGTGCGTGAAAGGGTTAACGTAATACTTACGTATCTTTAACATATGTATCCACGTATTCATTAGGTATATATAACGTTTTGAATCCTCTAATATCACGTTACATCATGATCAGAGCTGGGCACTAAATACATTGAATGTATTTAAATACTAAATACTAAATACATGGGAGAAATGAATTTAAATACTAAATACATTTTATTAATGTATTTAAATACTAAATACTAAATACATCAACTGTATTTAGATACATTTGTAAATACATTTCAAATACACACATTTTAACATGTCCGAAAAAAAATGGATTTCCTTAGGATTTCCTTAGATTTTGAGTTTCCTTAGAAATTTCCTTCTCAGGCCTAAATTTCCTTCAAATAAGGAAATTTCCTTGCAAGTGGAAACACTGGTTCACTGTAACATCAGGTTTGCCAGATAGTGGGGCGGGTTTATGGCCAAATAAACTGATAAAAATGTATTTACATTTTTATATTATGAGTATTTAAATACAATGTATTTAAATACTCATATAATTATTTAAATATTTGTATTTATTTTGTATTTATGTATATGTTTTGTATTTGTATGTATATGTATATGTATATGTATATGTATTTTGTATATGTATACAAAAATTCAAATACTGTATTGAAATACATGACAACACACACACACACATACACACACACACACACACACACACACACACACACACCCTCAACCCACACACACACACACACACACACACACTCTTAAGTTTTGATGCTTTATTTTAAGGATTTCAGAAGTTTTATTGGATTTTTATTGTTTTTTTAAGGGGGGAAGAGGATTGGCTAGGGTTTAATAGAGTTTAGTAAGCATGGAAGGGGATTGGCTAGGGTTTAATAGAGTTTAGTAAGCATGGAAGAGGATTGGCTAGGGTTTAATAGAGTTTAGTAAGCATGGAAGGGGATTGGCTAGGGTTTAATAGAGTTTAGTAAGCATGGAAGGGGATTGGCTAGGGTTTGATAGGTTTTGATAAGGTGGGAAGGGGATTGGATAGGTTTTAATCGGTTTATTTAAGGATTACAGGAGTTTTATTATTTTTTTAGTGTTTTTTTAAGGTGGGAAAATAATTGGATAGGGTTTAGTAAGCATAGAAGGGGAGTGGAATTTTGAGTAAGTTAAAAATTAAATTAACCCTTGAGGCCCAGAACGTAATTTCTATTGTAATATGACTACCATTAGACAATTTTTGGTGAATGTAAGCAATATTTTTAGAGCTATGACCTGTTTAGTATCCTTGTCCACTAACTAATTTGGTATAATCAGTTACTTTTTCGTAATTTCATAGCTAACAACAGACGATTTTATGTGGCAAAGGAAAGATCTGGGCGTGAAGGGGTTAAGAAGAAGCTATTAAAGAAGTAAATTAAGAATAAGTAAGTAATTTAGTAAGCATAGAAGGGGATTGGCTAGGTTTTAATGTGTTTTTTTAAGGATTTCAGGAGTTTTAGTATTTTTTTGTTTTTCTAAGTGGGGAAGATGATTGGCTAGGGTTTAGTAAGCATATAATAAAAATAAAATAAGTGTGTGTGTGTGTGTGTGTATGTGTGTGTGTGTGTGTGTGTGTGTGTGTGTGTGTGTGTGTGTGTGTGTGTGTGTGTGTGTGTGTGTGTGTGTGTGTGTGTGTGTGTGTTCATGTAGTTGTGACATATGATGACATACAGGAAACGAGATACTGCATAAGGTCATATTGTCCCGTCTCCGAAACTACAATTATCTAGCTTGACTTTCAAGTCATGACTCATGAATGTGTGTATTCAGAGCTGGGCACTAAATACATTGAATGTATTTAAATACTAAATACTAAATACATCAACTGTATTTAAATACATTTTAAATACACACAAATATTAACATCTCCGAAAAAAATGGATTTCCTTAGGATTTCCTTAGATTTTGGGTTTCCTTAGAAATTTCCTTCTCAGGCCTAAATTTCCTTAAAAGAAGGACATTTCCTTGCAAATGGAGACACTGGTTCACTGTAACATCAGTTGCCAGGTAGTTGGGCGGGTTTATGACCAAATTAACTGATAAAAAAGTATTTACATTTTTATATTATGAGTATTTAAATACTATGTATTTAAATACTCATAAAAGTATTTAAATACTGTATTTAAATACATGACAACCAATGTATTTATAAATACATTTCTAAATACACAACTGTATTTAAATACGTATTTAAATACAAATGTATTTAAATACTGCCCAGCTCTGATCATGATGTTATAAGTACGTAATTGAAACGTAAAACCACTACGTACTATATTAGTAGAAGAAACACGTATTTCTGTAACGTCTTAATTACGTTGAAAAACATATTGTAGCGACGTAACCAAACACTACCTAAATACAACATACACAATTCATATTAACGTAATACTTACGTATCTTTGACTTTAACATATGTATCCACGTATTCATTAGGTATATATAACGTTTTGAATCCTCTAATATCACGTTACATCATGATGTTATAAGTACGTAATTGAAACGTAAAACCACTACGTAATATATTAGTAGAAGAAACGCGTATTACATAACGTCTTAATTACGTTCATAAAACGTATCGTAGCGACGTAACCAAACACTACCTAAATACAACATTGACAATTCAAGAGTGAACGTATGATTTACGTATATATTACGAATTTTCCTAACGTTACCAAAACGCTACCTTCTCAAAACGTTAGGTTTACGTAGTGTGTTTGCTGGGAAGGAGGGGAGAGGGGGTGGAGAAGGAAGGAGGTGGGACAAGGAAGGGAGGAGAGGAGGAGGAGGAGGAAGGAGGAGAGGAAACAGGAGGAGGAAGAACTATTTTTTCAAGTATCCTTCGGTTTGTATACAATCCTTCAGAGTCCTTCACGGGCCTCTTCGCTCCTTCACGCATCCTACAGGAGTCATGGGAGGGCATTAGAAGTATCACATGATTGCTGTAGTATTCCTAGGTTTTTATAAGTTCTTTGGCAATCGCATGTGTGGCTCAAATAGGATTAATAATAATAATATTACTAATACTGAAAATACTAATACTGATCATTGTAATGAAGTAATGATTAATATAGCAATGCCTATTATATTTTTATGTCGTGTGGTAAATTTTGTCTAATATGTGATTTTTAAGGAATATCTGGAAGTATCATGTCATTGTGAATTGGCTGAAGTAGGGATCGCTAATCATTGTAACTGAAAACTGACTCCATATTCGTGTTTAGCATGCCCGAAAACTGCTAGGAACAAATTTTCAAGCAATTCTATTTTTCAAAAAATATTAAAAATTATGCAAGGGAGTAATGAATGTATCATCAATTTTTTTTTCTCTCTTTCTCTCTCATATTTACGTTTTTCTGGTGAACCGCGCTGTTGCCGCCAACGAGACATTAGAATCCCCAACACCACTGCCAACACCACCACTATTGCTGTCATCAATCCCAAGCCTATTATCAGAACAGTTGATGATGGACATCTAGCGGGGGTACTATTGATGCTGGGTGGAGGGATATAGGTGCTGGGTGGAGCTGTAAAGTCAGTGGGTTGAGCTGTAGAGTCAGTGGGTTGAGCTGTAGAGTCAGTGGGTGGAGCTGTAGAATCAGTGGGTGGAGCTGTAGAGTCAGTGGGTTGAGCTGTAGAGTCAGTGGGTTGAGCCGTAGAGTCAGTGGGTTGAGCTGTAGAGACAGTGGGTGGAGCAGTAGAGTCAATGGGTGGAGGAGTGGAAGTGGTGACTGGAGGCCTTGTGCAGTTCAGTGCTTGGAGGGTATTGGACAGTAACTCTTTGGTGGGACAGTTAGCAGGTGGTCTTGTGTTTTGCCAACTGGAGGAGCCGTGAGCCTTCAAAGTGATCTTCTCAATTTTATCGAAAGTGCCATGTCTGGAGCATTTCCATAAGCATTCACCACACACTACTAAGAACCATATAGTTTTTTTCGTCACCCTTACGAACACCTGCATCATCATCCAAGTGTTTTGATTGGCCGGGAGGCATTGCTTATCTATAGGGAACCCCGCCTCCTCTGTCCACTCATCTGTACTATACCAATGGTACAAATTCTGAGCTATCAACGTGACGCCTTGAAAACCTTGCTCAAATCTCACATAAACCACTTCCCCTACCAACTGTCCGTCGGGTTTTGCTTCGATAATGGTTCGGACCCCCTCTTTGCCTACTACGACAGTATCAGCAGAGGAGCAGTTCTCAGCCATGGCCAAGGCACCGCCACGGAGGCCTCGGTGTCCCGGCGTGACCATCACCACGGCCACGGCTGCGAGGAGGAGGGGCAGAAGGGCTCCACACAAAGCCATAGACGAAACGAATGTCAACGAGATAAGTTCACACGGGATACTGGGATGCCACGATGCTGTGTTGTAGTCTTTATGCTACGGACACACACACACACACACATACGCACACATAGACACACACCAGAGCTGGGCGTTGCGGCACCGAGTTGCGACTTTACGACTTTGCGACTTTGCCGCACTATGAATTTCGAAGTCGCAAAGTCGAAAGTCGCAAACGTTTTGAAAAAGTCGGACTAAGCAAAGTCGCACCGCCAATTTTCCGCGACTTTTGCCCCGACTTTGAACAGGAACAAAGACGCCTTTTTTGAAAGAAATTGCCGCGGCATCAGCGCGGCATTCGGAATGCGGCAAAGTCGTATGGCACTGGAGGAGAAGATGGGCCAGGAGGATGTAGAGGAGGAAGAGGAGGACCTGTAGATATTAGTTTAGGATGTGTTTGAACTAAAAAATGAATAAATATGTGTTTTTCTGCCTTATAAAAGCATGTTTCTGTTATCGCGCTAAAGTTTACTTTGTAATTTAGCGGAGTCGCACCGGGAAAAATAAGTCGCAGTCGCAAAGTCGCAAAGTCGCACTGGGGGGGCCAAAAATAGAGTCGCAGAGTCGCAGTCGCACCAGGTCCGGCGGCAAAGTCGCAAAGTCAAAGTCGCACCTGAAAAAATTAAAGTCGCGCCCAGCTCTGACACACACACACACACACACACACACACACATACACACACATAGACACACACACACACACACACATAGACACACACACACACACACGCACACATAGACACACACATACACACACATACACACACACACACACACACACATCCCTTTCACTGCATACATGTATATTAAATTTTTTATTGATATTTTTTCGAAAAAAAAGAAATACGCTTTCCTTGAGTTTGTGTTTTACATGGTTTTGTATTTCATCTAAACTCTTTACCACAACGAAAAGCGTCAAACAGCGACCCTCTTTCTTTTGAATGTTCGTTCCTACTGAGAGATACGCCGCCCATGTCCCGGTGTTGTGCGAAATATTGTCAATGCGCGAAATCCTGTAGACCCCTCCATTCATCGCTCTTATTTCACTGGTTTTGTAATGCCAGAATTACATACGGACGCCTCCCGAGTTATAATGTCTTACAGGATGTATTTAAATGTCTTAATAACCATTTATTTCTTTATTCCAAGCTAAGTAAGCATAGGTACAGTATTTAAGTGAGTAAGGTTATTTCTAAAAACAGCTTCCTTCAAATTCCTTCCTTTCTCTCTTCCTTCATTCTCTTTCTTATTCTCCCTTTCTCCCCTTCACTCCAACCCTATCCCCCTCCTCCCCTCCCTGCCATGCACAGCTAACACCACGAGTTAAAGTATGTGGGATTTTAAGTTCGCGGGGGAAATAATCTCCTCAATTACATCTCCCTATATTCCACTAACCCTCGTTCTAGATCGATCAATTCCCTTAGATTCTTAGGATACTTGAAAGATAAGAATAGAGACCCTGTCTAACCATAGACAGGCAGATCACGACAGTAGGATCGCTAAAATGAATAAGCTTTCCACTACCCGCCCTCAGCACCACATAGCAAGATATCGTGGGAAACTCATTCTAAAAGTGGATATGGTTTCGGATTAATATTCAACGTTAACCTGGCCTTACCAATTAAATTTTCCTCATCAAATTAAGAGACATTGTTATACTAACTATCTCAGTAATTATCCCTCGCCTCCCCATCTCCCACTAGTCATTTAAAAGGTTCATAATCTTCTCATGGAAGCCAGTCATGACTCCAAACATGTCCCTTTTTTCCCGCTAATTCTCCAACCTTCCCTCTGTATAGACCACGCGGCCGCGGGGATCATTCTCTTCTCCGCCCCTGTCAAGGTAAGACATACAGAAAGTCACCTCCATCTTTCCCCTTGTTATAGGATATATATATATATATATATATATATATATATATATATATATATATATATATATATATATATATATACACCGTTGTTTAATGTTCATTAACGAATAGGTAGCATGTCATGCCCTTAAAAGGGTTATAATATTTCTCTTCTCCGCCCCTGTCAAGGATTTCGGCGAGTGACTCAGTCTGTGGAGAAACCCAGCCACATGGTTTTATACGCAAATATTTCATCATTCCCACACTTCTCTCCTTTCTTTTTCATAACTTGTTAGGATGTTATCCCGACTGAGATGAACAATATATCTAAATAGTGTGATCAGAAAGACGGGTGTGTCCAACAGTGACTTCCCAAGGATTCCCCGAAACATATATGTGTATCAGTGAAAAAACCCCCCTTATGTGAAATGATATTTCTTATTTAGGAGTTAGCAAATTAGTACATTATTTCCTACGGGAGTCTAACATTGAGGAGTGAGTTTTCCTACAGTAAAGTATACCAATGAGATTAAACTAACTAGCTTTTTTGTTCAACCCCAGGTGACATACACGGTGTTGCGGAAATACTTATCCACGTGTTCCGAAGAAATTCAGTGTTAACTCTGTATATTATTCTTATGACAACCATCATATCCACGTAACTACCTTAATTTTCATACGTTAACTTTCTGTTTAAGAGTTAGACCATAAGTCTAAATCTTGAACTGGTGGCAGTTACTTATAATTAAAATTACTCATCGTATTTATTGTAACGCGAAGGTATATCCTTCAGTGGAGAATTAACAATTACTCATCAAATCTAAATTCATATAACTGGTTCAATCAAGAGTTTTAATAATTAATTAGCGGTGAGAATATTATTGGTTCAACTACAATAACATTCAGACGTAAAAACCCTGGCACCACAGTTTTACAGGTTAACTGCTGCCCTGATACATGTTACAGGCAACATCGAGTCACTAGCTTCCCATGAGAACACTTACAAGTAATAATAGTTACTCAAAAACTTAAAATATCCACGTCAAAAACAGTCAGGTTGTGGGAACAGGAGTATGGTTTATATCATGTATGATTATTATCCTTTGTTTGGATACCAGTGCATGTAAGTACTCTTTTAAAATAATAAGTGTCTCAGAGTACCCTGTAACATGTTTCAGGGCAGCAGTAATTAATACTGTAAAACATGCAAATCAAAGAGAAAAGCTTAACTTTCTGGTAAGCTACCAAAGTATATTCTTTTATTTGCATGTCTTACAGCTTTACTGCTGCCCTGAAACATGTTTCAGGGTACTCTGAGACACTTATCATTTTATGAGAGCAGTTTGATGCACTGGTATACAGAAAAAGGATAATGATTTTACCTGATAAGAACCATATACTCCTGTTCCCAATTTTGACGTGGATATTTTAAGCTTTTGAGTAACTATTATTACTTGTAAGTGTTCTCATGGAAAACTAGTGACTCGATGTTGCCTGTAACGTGTATCAGGGCAGCAGTTAAGCTGTAAAATTAGTGATATAAGATAGATGAATGGAGGGGTCTACAGGATTCGCACTGACAAGATTTCGCGCAGCTCCGGCAAGGATGAGGAGAGGCTCGATCAGCGACCACGGATCCCCGCGACGTCCGTTCCTATAGATATAGAACCAAGTACTACATAAAGTGACCATGTCTTTTTGAAGTCGAGTGTGATATGAAATTAATGAAAACAAAACTACAAACCATACATCAATATCGGTTACGGTGATTTTATTCAATGGCAAGCCAGATTACAATTTTTCCTCTCTCTCTCTCTCTCTCTCTCTCTCTCTCTCTCTCTCTCTCTCTCTCTCTCTCTCTCTTCTCTCTCCTCTCTCTCTCTCTCTCTCTCTCTCTCGCTCTCTCTCTCTCTCTCTCTCTCTCTCTCTCTCTCTCTCTCTCTCTCTCTCTCTCTCTCTCTCTCGACACAAAGTCTGGTATATGATGACAAAAGCTGAATCTATGATTTAATCTTAATTTTATAAAAAAAATATTCTTGTGTACATACATCATACATCATACATATACATTGTGTATATACATACATCAGTTACAAGGGCAGCATGTTGAATTAATTGTAATTTTTTGTTTATCCTAGTGCACCTAATTCCGGAAGGAAATATATTTTTCTCACTAAATACAGCTTACTTCGTGCATATTAATTCCTCATGAGAAAAATATGATCACGAGTAAAAGTTGTATGTAGTATTTGAAGAGAAAGGATAATGTGTAACGCGTGTAAGGACATGACACTTGTCCATATCTCTTATTTAGTTAGGTTATGCTACCACGGTATCTTAAATGCATACAAATTATTTTATTAGCTCTTACACTCGGTCATTTTACAAACTTTAAGTGTAAAGCATTATTCAAGTCCAAGAATCGTTAATTGGTAGCTTAAACTTCAAATGGTTTATTTTCCAACATATCTGTATTACCAAAGTATTATGCATATGTGTTGTTGTTATTCATTATAGATGATTAACAGTAACAAGTGAATGTGAGTTCCATTTTTTAGCTAGGAAGCTTTCCGTCTGAATATCAGCCTTCGTCCTAGCCGTCTATTCGACTGTTAATTCGAATTCTGGAGCTTATATTTTTGCTACGAGACAGCTGATTCGTTGTTAGTGTCCTAGTCACCGTCTCATTCGATGTTAATTCGAATTCATCCCGTACTTTTTAGTTTTTGGATTTTCGCCCTTACAAGGCGACAGTGTCATCACATTTTTGTTGTGTCACCATTGGCGTACTGCATGGTACTTTCTGATTATAGGAAGTGATTCACATGATCTGACGAAGCAAGCAACAAAGATGGGATTTTCTTCTTCTTGAATGGAGTTGATGTCATTGAGTAAACACTAATTTTTTGCTTAACATCTACATGTATAGTGCTAACTAAAGAAATATATACAGTAGTTTTTTTGGCTACACAGCAATCCAGAAAATGGGAATAATAGTCCGGAAGAGTATATGTCATTAGTAATAACTATATATGATTATAATTAATATTATATAAATAATGATACTATATCTATTTTTTTGCCTCCTCTTATCCATCATGTATATCCAGTATTTATATATATATATATATATATATATAATATATATATATATATATATATATATATATATATACTTTCTCTTTCTCTCTCTCTCTCTCTCTCTCTCTCTCTCTCTTCCTTATATATATAATATATATATATATATATATATATATATATATATATATATATATATATATATATATATATTATATATATTATATATAATATATATATATATATATATATATATATATATATATAGAATGAAGAGAGAAGAGAAGAGAAGAGAGAGAGAGAGAGAGAGAGAGAGAGAGAGAGAGAGAGAGAGAGAGAATTATATATTTAGATAATTATATATTTAGAGATATTTAATTAAAGAGATATTTAGAGAAAAAGATATTTGGTAACTGGCTTACCAATATATCAATTGCATACTGATTAATGATTAGAGAAGGTATTTTTCTACGCAATATTCTGACTACAAATACCTCAAAATGGTAATATTTCGAAGCAGGTACTGTATAGTAATATTTCATTTATCTTTATCAATAAGGATTACACATATAATTGTTAAAGGAGGAAGAAAAAACAAGCTGAGTGCAGCATTAAGGCTTTGAGACTATTGTGCGGTGCGCCGGTCTGGGTGTTTCAATATGGCTGCCCGAAGTCACGCGCTCCGCGAGTAGAGCGCCCCTCCAGTTCATATAGAGCTTAGTGACTGAAACCGACACCGTGGCGAAACAGGATGCGCCTCGCAGATATGTAGCCAGAGCTGGGCAGTATTTAAATACATTTGTATTTAAATACAGTTGTGTATTTAGAAATGTATTCATAAATACAGTTGTGTATTTAGAAATGTATTTATAAATACATTGGTTTTCATGTATTAAATACTTTTATATGAGTATTTAAATACTCATAATATAAAAATGTAAATACTTTTTTATCAGTTAATTTGGCCATAAACCCGCCCAACTATCTGGCAACTGATGATACAGTGAACCAGTGTCTCCACTTGCAAGGAAATGTCCTTATTTTAAAGAAATTTAGGCCTGAGAAGGAAATTTCTAAGGAAATCCTAAGGAAATCCATTTTTTCCGGAGATGTTAATATTTGTGTGTATTTAAAGTATATTTAAATACAGTTGATGTATTTAGTATTTAAATACATTCAATGTATTTAGTGCCCAGCTCTGAATACACACATTCATGAGTCATGACTTGAAAGTCAAGCTAGATAATTGTAGTTTCGGAGACGGGACAATATGACCTTATGCAGTATCTCCTTTCCTGTATGTCACAAACAATATGACCTTATGCAGTTATCTCCATTCCTGTATGGCATCATATGTCACAACTACATGAACACACACACTTATTTTTTTTTAATTATATGCTTACTAAACCCTAGCCAATCATCTTCCCCACTTAAAAAAACAAAAAAATACTAACTCCTGAAATCCTTAAAAAAAACATTAAAACCTATCCAATCCCCTTCTATGCTTACTAAATTACTTATTTATTCTTAATTTACTTCTTTAATAGCTTCTTCTTAACCCCTTCACGCCCAGATCTTTCCTTTGCCACATAAAATCGTCTGTTGTTAGCTATAAAATTACGAAAAAGTAACTGATTATACCAAATTAGTTAGTGGACAAGGATACTAAAGAGGTCATAGCTATAAAAATATTGCTTACATTCACCAAAAATTGTCTAATGGTAGTCATATTACAATGGAAATTACGTTCTGGGCCTCAAGGGGTTAATTTAATTCTAAACTTACTCAAAATTCCACTCCCCTTCTATGCTTACTAAACCCTATCCAATTATGTTCCCACCTTAAAAAAACACACAAAAAATTAATAAAACTCCTGTAATCCTTAAAAAAGCCACATTAAAACCTATCCAACCCCCTTCCCACCTTATCAAAACCTATTAAACCCTAGCCAATCCCCTTCTATGCTTACTAAACTCTATTAAACCCTAGCCCAGTGCTCTTCAACCTTTTTTGGTGTCGTCCACCCTTAGTAGTGATTTGGTAAGAGCTGTCCACCACAATTTTTTTCTCTCTAAAATCTCACGGCTCTGACATTTTAAATATAACTATATCATTCTACAAAATATATAGGTAGGAAAAGGCAGTTTCACTCATTTTAAATTAAGTTTACATATTCTTCTGTATAATAACTGTGCTGTGGGGTTTACGTATCACTGGTAGGAATGCACTAGGTTCATGTTGATGGCTGGAAATAACCAGTCGTTCCTTGTCCTTGGTTTTATTCGTAAGGATAACAACAAAAATCTTTCACACACTTGCAGTCAGTTCAGTTCAGTTGTTGGTCTCTCGCTCCACTCGCTCTTTTGATCTCTCCACACAAGGCACGTGTGAACCGTTATGAAGACCAAACTTATCTGCCTCAAAAAGTGAGTTTTTCTCTGAAGCTATGAACGTGACGTCACATACACGTCACGTCTTAATTCTACCAATCGCACCAGAGTTCGCACTGCTTTTGTTTTGACCTTACCCAATCAGGAAAAAGCTCAAAGCTGCTGAACATATAATTCCTTATCTAAACCCTCATCTCATGTTATGACTTGGAGGAAGATTTACGACTTTCTGGGTACGTTTCTGATATTCTCAGCATTATATTTTTTCTCTCTCTCTCGCTAATCCATCATTCCTCTACGCTTATTCCTATGCTTAATCCAGACTAAAGACCTATTACAGGGCTCGGCAGGCTACCACTTGTCGTTCCGACAATACTTTTGGTTTTCACTAAATGCGAACAAATACACGATGAAATATTTTCTATCTTAATTCATATTCACCGACTAAGTACAGTTATCAATCTATCATATTATACCATCTAAGTAATTCATTGTGTTATGTTTGCAAGTATAAAAACCTATTACAGGGTTCGGCTCATGAACCACATGCTTGTGTAATGATGAAACTTGATGTGTAGCAGTCTTCTGTACATAAAGAACATTCCTAGTAATCTAATAAGTAATGATAAACAGTAGGTACAATTAACAAGATGTACCAAATTGACTGAATTAATTCTGTGGTAAACAATTTGCTGGAAGTACGGTTTAATGGGTCTTCAAATATTTCAATGGAGGTAGTTTGTCTGATAACTTTACAATAACGTCTGATGGTATATTTTCTTCCGTGATTTCCAGTTTTCTTTTTATTAACAATTGGAGAGAATTTGTCTGAGTGTACTGACATGGATCAGATGCTATGCAATCAATATACTTAAGATACTGTCGGTAGACTAACCTGGGCGAGCTATGGTGTGCACACTTAGTCAATAACACAAGGCTAATAGAGGAACATTGATACTCATTTTACTATTCCTCCTTTACTACACAAAGATCACACAATACACAGTCAACGTTCTCCTGACGGCCCACTCCTGAAGGTGGAGCGACTGGAACAAAGTAGCTACACACATAGGTTACACCGTCTATTGTTCGTTTAAACACACACGAGGCTTCCCTTGAGATACACACACGACACACTGGCTTACGGCGAGGCACTAACAGCTACTGACGAAGGGCTGACGAAGCTACAGACGACGCCAACAGACGCGTGGCCCTCTGCCCGGCGCGAGACACCTCTGTTCGTCTCCCCGGCACACCGTCTTCTCCCCGCTACCTCCCCTTAGGGATGTGCACCGGTTTTCGGTATACCGAAATACCGGTATTTTAGCACCGGTATTACCGGTATTTTTTGTTTTCGGTATACCGGTATCGGTATTGGTGATGCATCGGTATACCGGTATCGGTATATTATTTGGTCGGTATTGGATTTCGGTATTGTTTTTTTTTCTCGCAACAGACCAGACTGCCGAGACACGTATGGTAGCGTAACGCTCATTGGCTCAGGGGGGAGATGCTGAGAAGTGCCATAGAGGTAAGGCGAAAAGAGCGCCTTACCCGTCTTCAGGCGCTTTTGTAACGGCCCGGCTAAGGCACCGACTAAAGCCCATGTACAGTCGAAAGTTCAGGTGCTTTTGCACTGCCTTACACCTCCAACGCCTATGGCGTGGGCGTGGTCCGAGAATCCTACTAGCCAATCACGTTGCCTATCTGAGCGCTGCTTAGGCAGCTTCGACCAATCACAAGGCTTGAACACGTCTCTGCTGAAGCAAGGAATGTTGTCCCTCCCTCCCTAACCAAGCACTTATGGCAAGGACACACCGCTCTCCCCCGCCAAAAGCTGTTTCATCACAAGTTTGACGTTCAACGCAGGTTTTGACCACTTATATATGTTTGCATTAGGACGTGCCATACACCATGATAATCGTTAAGGTGTGCCGATTCCGGGACAGTGAGTGAAAATTTAATGCAAGCAACATTCCAGGAATAAGGAGAAGATGAATAAAAAAGGTGAAAAAAAAGTTTATACACGATTTCATTTTGCTCTCATTATCTTATTATAGGTATAGTTTACTGCAAGTTTTATGCATTCATGATATGCACTAATGTCTCGTGAAGATGATGGTATGTTCAGCCGTCCTAAATATCATCTGGTAGTATGATAATACCGTGTAATAGTACAACATTTTAGTGCGGGCGGAGCACCTGCCGCCCGCCGCCCGCCGCCCGCCCCTAACCAACACACAACACAACATTTCTTATCACCAGCATATAACACCCTATAATGCCGCATTAGTCTTGCACGATCAATTCATACACACCTTGCAACACTATTAATACGTAAACACCAATTGTTACGTTGTAGGAACTGAAACAAGACTGTATTTGCTTTATAAACAGAAGATGAATGTCTGTCAAAGGCCCACAGCAGCTCACTAAGTCAGGGTCTGACCATGCCTTAGTTTTCAGCGCCTTTAGCGGTGCCACTAAGGCAGCAATCTCGACTGAGCATTGCGGTGGGAGGGCGTTTCGCCTTACCACAGGCGCCCTAGTGGATAGGGCGCCCTAGCTCACTCTCAGCATCTGGCCCCAGGGCCTCAGAATCTGAGGCGCGTGTTATCATTGGCCGATTACAGCTCAGCTGACAATGCCGCTCTGACAACCTCCCTCCCTCCCTCTACCCCTGAGGGAAGAGTCCCCCCGCAAGACCATCACAGAAAACGGATCATTACATATCACACAGGCGTCACTATACAAATCTAGCCTAGATCAAATTTTCATTATTGTTATTATTATTATTATTATTATTATTAGTCTTAGTCTACTATTATTATGGTTAATAATGGCATCATCATTTTCATTCAGTTATTATTATTATGATCCAAATTATTATTATTATTTTATTATTAATATAATTATTTCAAAGATATGTGTGTGTGTGACAGACTGTGTGTGTTCATCTTCATCTAGTTGTATTTTTACAGGGCCAGAGCAACGCTCGTATGGCCCCGTCTCCATATCAACATTTTTTTTATCATTCATCCTTAATGTTTTGTGTTGGCCGAAGCCACCACCCCGGAGAGCAGATCACAAATCCCCGGCTAACACCCGGTACCCATTCACTGCTGGGTGGACAGGGGCTCGGGTTTTAAGGAAACAACCCATCTGTTTCCGCTCTGCCCGGGGATCGAACCCGGGTTGTGAACCGAGCGTGCTTCCCTTACACCACGGAGTACCCGTGTGTGTGCATGTGTGTGTGTGTGTGTGTGACTGTGTATGTATGTGTGTGTGTGTGTGTGTGTGTGTGTGTGTGTTCAGACCTCAGATAAGACTGACCCCTCGTATCTTTACCATCTATTTTGAAGGAACTCGCGTTTCACGTGTCTCCGTCTACGGCTCTACGCCTTTGAAATAATAACAATAATAATAATTAAAAATAAATGACGAAATTATTATAATAATAAAAATAATAATAATAATAATAATAATAATAATAATAATAATAATAATAATAATAACAATAATAATAATCATAACAATAATGTCAATGGTATTAATGATAATAATAAGTTATAATAATAATAATAATAACTCAGATAAAATAATCATAACAATAATAGTGATACTAACAATAATATTGATAACAATAATGATAATAATAATCAAAATGATAATAATAATAATAATAATAATAATAATATTGATAATGATCATAATGATAATAATAAAGATACTGATACTACCATCATACTACCTAGATCAGCGGTCGGCAACCTGCGGCTCCGGAGCCGCAAGCGGCTCTTGCAAAAGACCTGTGTGGCTCCTGCCACCTACTTAAAAATATCCAAATTATCGTAAAAAAAAAAATTGAGATAAAACACTGGCATAGACAGCCGCAGTACACTAGTGTATGTGACCTAGGTCCTAGGTCTC
The DNA here is from genome assembly GCA_016584305.1 of Chionoecetes opilio. Lineage (NCBI taxonomy): Eukaryota > Metazoa > Arthropoda > Malacostraca > Decapoda > Majidae > Chionoecetes > Chionoecetes opilio. The sequence goes on along the minus strand of JACEEZ010012660.1, from coordinate 127,613 downwards.
TAGGAAAATATAGGGATGATTCTTATACTTATTAACTTGTACTTGTTCGTAATTTCCATACATAATTTACACTGCGGCTCCATCAGCACTGCTTTTCTGCCAAGTTTGAAGAAACTGACTCTTCTCGAATTCTGGGTTGCCGACCTCTGACCTAGATGCACATACAGTACACACACACACACACACACACGGCTACTCCTATAGTATATTAGATTACTGATGCAAAAAAAGAAATGGCCTACGCCAAATAACATTTTATTTTAGGGGGGTCTATGCTGTACGGTAGGGGTTAAGAATTGTAAAAAAAAAAAAAAAAAAATGGCCTACGCCACATAAAACTTTATGTTAGGGGGGTCTATGCTGTACGACAGGGGTTACGAATTGTAAAAAAAAGAGATGGCCGACGCCAGGGGCGGATTTATGGTGTGCGAGGCCCTATATAGGCCGGTACGTGGGAGTGCGGGGCCCTGAATGAAATGTGGGGTAAAATTCTAGAGTCCTTTCCAGCCCTTATTAGTTTCTTTTTTCTCCAGACCTTCACAGATCCCTTCAGATACCTCTAAAACGTAATTATAAAGTGGAGGAGAGATGCCCCCTTCAACGCCCCCTCCCCCCTATATTACCCCCGCCCTGGCCCCCAAAATAAAATGTCTAACCTAACCTCACTACAACCTAACCAATAACCTCCTAACGAGATATAAGGGTGGGAAAGGACTACAATTTTACCAAGTTAGGTTAGGTTAGTAATTAATTTTTAATTTTTTAATCTCCCCCACTTTTTATTACGTTTTAGAGGTATCTGAAGGGATTTGTGAAGGTCTGGATAAAATAAAACCACTAATAAGGGCGGGAAAGGACTCTAAAATTTTACCAAATGTGGTTCAGATTTCATATTAGTTTAATTGAAACTTTTTCCACCCATATTTTACATTACATTGGTACTAATTTGTGGCATATTCTGGTACATGCAATATAACAGTGTTCGAGCAAATAAGAAATATCCAGCATTCAGATTTTCATTGAAAACATATTTTTTCCTCTGGGGTGCGGGGCCTAGGCCATAGTTTACTCGGTCCCCCCTTAAATCTGTCAATGGCCGACGCCACAGGAAACTTTATTTTAGGGGGGTCTATGCTGTACTGTGGTCTGTGGTAACCCGGGAGTCACACTAGCCCTGTGTCCCGGGGTAACGGGTTCTCACCCACCATAGGCTCTAAGGGCTAATGCCACGGAGATGAGCACCGCATGCCACGCGCAGCTAAGCGTATGCTCCCATCTTTACCTTACCTTATCTTTGCTGTACGGTAGAGGTTAATACTTGTAAAAAAAGAAATGACCCATGCTATAGGAAACTTTATTTAAGGGGGGGGGCGATGCTGTAGAGTAATGGACAAGTAAAAAAACACGAAAAAACCAAATACCGATACCGGTAATACCGGTATTCCTGTACGGTATCGGTATACCGGTATCGTAATTGATACCGGTGTGAGGACGTACCGGTATTACTCCCGCAAACCGGTATCGGCAATAACGGTATTTTCTTGATACCGCACAACCCTACAGGCTCCCCTCTGTCTTTCCTTTCCACCCTGCTCGTTCTGCCCCACCAGCTAACCCACCAATCACGCTCTAGGAACGTCGTGCCTGCTCCTATCATAACCATCCTCGCAAATGACGTCGCCCTCCTTTGTGTCTAGAGCAAGCACCCTCACGGCCTCTCGCCACGCCGCTACCATGGCAACCGCCCCAGTCTGCCCACACGGACGCACAGACTGACAGACACTACACTCAACCAGCCTTTCCCCTCGCCTTTCTGGTGTAGCCTACCCTCACACCCGCGCCGCCCTCGTACATCCAGACGTACAGACATACACACGCCATGTGTAACAATACATTTGTTTCAGAAGTAGGAAAGTGTCTAGTTATTCTTTAAGGTCGGACCTACTTTCCCTTAGTTGTTCTACGTTAGTAGTTAGCAATTGTTTCCAGTACTTCATCTGCATTACTTGAAATGTGTCCAATGTCGACAAGGATTGTTGCAAGTATTCATTGTGTTTCTCAAACAGCATCTAGTCCTAAGTTTGTGATTTCCAGACCTGCAAATCTTCCAAGGACTGCGACTATAGCAATACGCCAATACCTCTATTCCTCCTATGATCATCTAGAAAATTGGTTGTTCCATAATCAGACATCTTTGACTGTTAGTCTATTCTTTGCTACCTGTATTCCGTCCTGGATTTCTGTCAGGGTGTCTCAAACGGAGATAACTTTTCCATTTCCAAGAGGATTCTCACAGATTGGTTAACAACAATAAAAATTCCGACCTTCCTGACTAAGGCTCCGGGCCTCACAGGGTCCCAGGCCGGTGCTAGTGATCCTAACAACATGCATGTCATCAACCTCAGGTTTTCTGTAAAAGGAGTTACAATCAACACCTAGTTCCAATAACATTTCATTTACAAATGCCTCAAATTCATCTTGTAAGAGAATTTCTGTTACGTTACAAACTAACAGAACTTGGTTGGAGTCCTTTTCACTAAATTCCTTGCAATAGCTTCGCAATTTCTTCCAGTAATCTTATTTTTCATTTGTGTCATTTAACATGGCTCCATTACTATTTTGTGCAATTATGTTTGTTTCCTCTATCGAATTCTCAGGTGACCTTTCTACGTCGTTATGTGTTGTGTCTATCTGTTTTTCTCTAGTCATATTTGTTTTCTTAAGGTGATCTGCATGTCTGATTGTTACCTCTCTCGAATCTAGGGATTGAATCTTGTACTTGTTTCCACCTGCATTTTCAATTAATTTATATGGACCTCTAAACTTGGGTGATAGCTTATTACTGTGGGCTATAGGTACATGGAGTTTTGCCATTACTAAATCTCCATTTCGTAACTTTACTTCGCGTGCCGTTTTATGTTGCTGTCTCTGCATTTCCTCTGAGTATTCCTTCATGTGACTTCTTACTCTCTGGTGAATGACTTGAAATTTGTGTAATCTTTGCCACGTAATCATCCTGATTGAACGTGATCCATACGTGTTACGTACCGACGACCGTAGGCTCCATGTCGATGAAGACGGTCCTGGGCACGTGTTTCCCGGATCCTGTCTCGGAGAAGAATGTGTTTAAGGAGTCATTGGTGGTGTTGGCGGCTGGGTCGGTGAGTGCCAGGCGGCCGTCGAGCTGGATGCCGTGCTCGAGGCAGTACAGCTCCCAGCACGCGTTGCCGATCTGCACCCCGGCCTGGCCCACGTGGATAGAGACGCACTCACGCTGCGGAAGGGAAGGTTGGTTACCACTACAAGTATTACTGCTACATTTGTTGCCACCACTCATGCTTGCAAGAAGTGGTTATTGTGATGATTGATGGTGTGTGATGGTGTGATGATGCATGGTGAGAATTAAGACTGAATATAAATAATTATATAATTGTAGTGGTGAAGATACAGTTTGGGTAATAAGCGAGAAGGGGGTGGGTGGAATGATATTTTGGTTTTACTCATGCTGACATTATGCAGGACTGGGGTATATTATGAATTAATTGGAATTGATAAAACAAAAACTGTGAATTGGTATTTAATTGGAATTGAGAAAATTGCACAATTAGAATTAATTGAAATTTATATCAATGAATTGATATGAATTGATGACTGAATTGCTGTTATAATATTTTGTACTGTAATATGTATGCGAATTCATTATTGTACAATAATGAACTTACGGTATAATCAAATAAACAGTAAAATTTCCATTTTGATATAAAAAATATATTAAGGGAAGTAACCCATTAAATTTATATTAATATTCGTTTAATTGAGATTTTTTTTCTTGCATAATTAAGAACATAAGAAAATAAGGGAGCTACAAGAGGCCGCGAGGCCTACACGTGGTAGTTCCTGTGTTTTCAATAAATGTATTAAAAATGTACAAGTTCAGGTACTGTTAGTGTGCCAGACTGAGATGATGTGGGCAAAACACCACCCATTAATCCATTAGAATAATGGTCCTGGGAAGATATTGTAATTAATTCTGAATTGAAAACATTTAAATTGATTGAAATATTGACCATAATCAATTGAGTTGAATTGGAATTAAAAAGCTTGTGAATTGAATTGGAATTGAAGATTTCTTGTTTTTACGAATGAATTGAATAGAATTGGAATTGAATTGAAGATTTCTTATTTTACGAATGAATTGGAATTGAATTATTTAAATTGATAAAAATTGATTGACCGCCCTGCCTGAGTCCTAAGTGCCTGCATTGTTGCCACGCACACACACACACACACACACACATATATATATACTAGCCGCAAAGCCACCCTCCGGGCGGACTTTTTGGCTAGCTCCTGCGGAGGGCTATTGGTGGGCGGCCCACCACCTGTGTTTGGTGGGCCTTCGGGCCCACCAAACACACTCTCCAGATAGCTCCTTCTAACTTTCCTGAAATCATGGATGTAGAAATGTATGTATTAACGCCAACCCATTCACATTACCCCCAACCCATTCACTCACCCATTACCCATCACCCCCCACCTATTCACTCACCCCCCACCCATTCACTCACCCATTACCCATCACCACACACCCATTCACTCACCCATTACCCATCACCCCCCACCTATTCCCTCACCCATCACCCATCACCCCCCACCCATTCACTCACCCATCACCCCACACCCATTACCCATCACCCCACACCCATTACCCATCACCCCACCCATTCACTCACCCATTACCCATCACCCTACATCAAGGTTTCCTCAATTCTCGCAACCCACATTTTTTTTTCACAATTCTCGCTAATAGGCTACTAAAAATAAAAATAAATTAAAAGTGATCGGATCATCCCATAAATGGGCTTAAAATGTGCCCCTGGTCGATTTGGTTCCAAAACTGTGCCATATGATGGGATTGCGTCACTGGGGGCGGCACCTATCGCAGACACACACACAGACACACACACTTTCGCTTATATTATTATTATTATTATATATATATATATATATATATATATATATATATATATATGTGTGTGTGTGTGAACAAGTATCAATTGTTTTCGCGTGTTTTTTTCATGTATATACGTTGTGATATACGAAAAATGTTACTCATATGAATGCGGAACGTAAGTATTATTTTAGTGTTTGCCCATACTCCCCCTCTCCCACAAAACAAGCTTGGGGACCTGGGGGAATGCGGGATATTTGGCTGGGGTACAAAATATGCGTCGCAACCACATAGTTTTTGAGTTAGGGGTGTTGAAAAAATTCCCTAGATCTAGGGAAAATTCATAGGATTCCTTCTGAGTCCAGAGACGTGTGAACCTGACGATCCTCACAGAATGATGACTGAAGTGTCGAGAACCCCCCCAACTAGGGGGGAGGAACCCCCCGCTAGGTTAGGTTAGATTTGGTTAGGTTACGTTATCGGTGGGTCAAGCCCCCCGCTAGGTTAGGTTAATTTTGGTCAGGCAAATTTCTCTGGATATAAGGAAATTACCCTAGATCTAGGGAATTTTACCCACACCTACACAACTCTTAAATTACGCGTTTCCGACACAAAATTTGATCCCCACACGAAAACCCCGCATTCCCACAGGTCCCCAAACTTGTTTGGGAGAAGTGGGAGAGTATGGGCAACACTAGAAATTTACCTTATTTTTTTCGTGTGTCCGTGTGACGTTAGCTTTCCTTGATATTTGCAACGAAGTAACAGCATTGACACATTTGAATCACTATTAACGAACCGGCAAAGCAATAAACTAAACCCGTCAAAATACATGTTAAGCAGCTGTGGTGTCTTGAAGTCCTCCATGCAATAGCCTGACTTGATTCTCTCTAATGGCTGCGGCGACGCTCAATAGGCTTGAATGCAGTGCTCTCGTCAATATCATATGACTTATCAACTACCGTAGATAACAGTGAAGTCGCCACCTGCAGTGAAGTCGCCAGGCGCCAAATATTACGAATTATAGCATCACTACTGATTTTTATGTGCCACTGAAGATGTTACACAGTAGTTTATATCATGACTGTATATCATCTACCCTGTTTCAGCGTTGTTTTATGCTTTGTATCTGCAAATATAACTGTTACGCATTTTGCTTCTCACGTTTTTCTTCGCGCGATGACAGACAGTAAACAGTAGCCTTTCGGGCGGCAGGACACAGACTTGCCAGATCTTTCAAACTTGAATAGAATTTATTTTCACGTTGGCAGAGGAATTTTTATATATCCAAGCAGCTTCCGCAGCTAATATATATAGAGACTTGTTTTACTTTACCTCTAATTTCCCTGAATTCCCCAGAGTGACGACTCAACTGTTGGGTTAAAATACTAGCTGGCGACTTTACTGGTATAGTGAGGTCGCCACTCGGTTTTATTTTTGTAATTTGCTCATTTATAGCCCTAATATGACACAGACTTTCCAGATACCCCCTTCTAACTTTCCTGAAATCATGGATGTACAAATGTAAGTATTAACGCCACCACACGTCTGTAAATAACAAAGAAACGTAGAACTGGTGACTTCACTGTTATCTACGGTAGTCTTATAAAACAGAAAAGAAAAAGAAGTAAACCTAGCGTGTGTATTTAATTCTACATATATTATATATACTGTTCACGAATTAGCAATATTAATATCTGTATTAGTGAACCCCTAACATTCGGCCTTGAGGTTTTCTGTGGAGACCCGCCCCCTATAACCTCCTTCTCCTTCCCTGCTATCGCTGCCTCACCACACAATCATTATGTTTTATCATCCTCTCTCATTCTCTGTTCTCTTATCTCTCACAGCCATTGTGCTCTCACCGATAAGTGTGTTGACTGAAATAAGCTTGTTACTACCGCTGGTCGCCTAGAATGACATGATAATGGATAGCTAGTAAAGAGGGATTCACATGTAGCAGGAGGAGCAACCCTCCCACAAGCACGGCTGGCAGAGCAGCCACATCATTCCTGTTGATCCAGCCAGTCATGTCACTCATTGTAACCTCTCATGGTGCCTCATGCTATCATGGGACACGAACATTGAAGTGACTAAAGTAACAACGTAATAATTCATTTTCAATTAGTGGTCAGCAATGACTCGGCTTGCTTGGCTCACCGTCATGAAGCCCGAGAGAATGCAGGTTCGAATCCCCAGCCGGGTGTAGACAGTTTGGGGCTGTCTCTTATCACACTGTACTACCTGTTGTTCACCTGAGACAGAACAGATGCGGGATTCTGCGACACACTAGCCATGACAAGAAAGGTGATGAGGCGTGACACACACACATATGAATGGATGACAGTTGCAGACTCATACCTGACCCATTCAGGGAGATAACCATATACACTGGTTTATCCCTATCAGGTCTGAGTGAGGTAATAATGGACAGTATAAATAACTCGGACATGACATGGATGCGGAATGTGTAGGCCTACCGTCAGCAGCCATGAGGTTAGCATCCTTCCCACTCACTATCCTTCAAACCCCTGGCCCCTGTACCTCCCTTTCTCCCTCCTCAACCACCTTTCTGTACTAGTATAGGTCTCACTGTTAGGCACAATCAAACATCATGTATTTATCTATCATATATAAGTGAAGCGAGCCCCTGACAACAGTTTATTTGATTAACATACCATATTGTTTGGCAGTGAAGGGTGAAGGCGACGGAGATGAGTGGGGCGGAGGCGGTAGTGTTGTGTTCTCACAGGAGCGACGAGGTCTTCCCGTGATAAATAACAGCCCAGCAGCAGCTGAGTGGGTTGCCGCGACGCCCGTTCTGCTGCCTCGGTCAGTTGGCCACTCTGCCCTGATACGTTTCTGCGGCAAAAGTGTGTACCATGACAGGGGTCAGGGAGTAGATTCTCGATTCTCGAAGGTCGGAGAACCGGGGAGGAGACGGCGGAGTGCTGCTGAGGACTCGGGTGGCATGATGCAGCACGGAAATCGGAGTATTGGCGGTCGTGGGAACGTGCGTTGCATGGTGCCATTTTAACGGTTTATGAATATATGGGTTTATGCATCTATCAAATTAATAGTATTCTAGTGCCAGGCAGCACAAGCCATAATCATAATACAGTTCTATCAATTATAAGAACATAAGAAAATACGGAAGCTACAAGAGGCCGCGAGACCGTAGTTCCTGTAAAATCAATCAATCTATATCCATCTGCATGTGCGTGTATTTATTTTTTATGGGATATATATATATATATTTATATATATATATTATATATATATATATATTTTATATATATACAAAGACTACCTGAAATGATGTATCCTTTAGTCTGATATATTTTATATATATATATTTATTATAATAAATTATATAATTTTATATATATACAAAGACTACTTTTTGTATGTAAAGTAATTAATATAAAATATATTTTATTTATATATATTTTATAATATATATATTTTCTATTAATATTTTTATATTATAATATTTTATTTTAATTTATATATATATTATATTATATTTTAATATATTTATATTATATATATATATATTTGACCACCATTTATCTAACTACCCAGATGTCTTTTGGGGGTGAGGGTTTGGTGGTCTCTGGTAGTGACGGGTTTTAAACCGGGTGGGGGTGGGGGTGCTGGTGTTGTGTTGTGCGGGCTTGTTGTTGCCCATTGTTTTTGGGGTGGGTGGTGAACCCCGGCGTTTGGGTTTTTGGGTTTTTTGTTGTTTTTGATTTGGTATGGGGGCCCAACCCAAAAGCGCTACTTTGCGCTTTTTTTTTGGGGTTTGGTCGTTATATATTTGGTGGTGGGGGTTGAACACTTTTGGGTTTGGGGTTTGGGTTTTTGTTTGGGGTGATATGAACCCTATTTTTAAGCTGGGGTTTTTGGTTGGTTGTTGTGGGGGGGGAAAAACATTGCCCTTGTTTTGGGGGGGTTTTTTGTTGGGTGTGCAAAACAATTTTTTTTTTTGCAACGAAAAACCCTTTTTTGGGGGGGGGAAACATTTTTTTCAACGCGCCCAACCCCCGGTTTGGGGTTTTAGGGGTGGTGATGGGAATTTTTTGGGTTTTTGGGGTTTTGAGGGTTTTTGCCCTTTAATGGCTTTTTGGGGTTTTTAAGGGTAGGGTTTTTACTTCTACAAGATGCATGGCGGAGAGAGCAATGACGCCCCAACTGGGCCTTGGCAAAATTCCCTTGGGGGGGGAGGACAATATGGCGCCTCACTGAATGTTTAAAAAAGAACAAGATACGGAACCAAGGCCTGCAAAAAAACGACTATGGCTTGCTCCCACTGCACTGCCTCGTCCTTTCTTTTTTCCTAAAGGGCGCCGTATGTTTAATCTCAGGAAAAAATTCTTTAAAAAGCACTTTAAGTATTTCGAAAATCTCCGTTGCCTCCAAGCACAGCACACCCCCAAAAGTTCTCCTCTTTTAAAACTTGAAAGGTCTCCGTCTCTCTCTCCCTCTGCCTCGGGGGGGGCCCTGCCCAAGTGGTTTTAAATTGGGCCATTTCGCAAAACAACGGGCTGACTGTTGAAATAGCTCTTGTTTTTATATTTTTGTTGCCCGCAAAACCCCCTTATGAGAAGTTTTAAAAGCAAAGCCGAAAGATGTCGCGCATCCCCACATCCTTTGCCCTTTGACCCTAAATGATCTATCATTTACCGTAAATTTCTATTTCCCTTTCGGGACAATCAGAATTACCCTTAAATAAAACAACTAAAACAGTTTTTAAAAAAAAAAGGGATTTTTCTTTTTTATTTTTTCAGCATTTTGATGAAAATGGCAAAAAAATTGAATATTTGAAAACTCCATTTTTTAAAAATCCCCTTTTCATAAAACCCCAAATTTCAACCCCAAATGGGGCTTCGGGAAATATTTACTTGTAGGTAACTTTCCCACTAAATCCCTTTTTTGGGGTGTTTTGTCTCCCCTTACGACGAAAATAAACCAAAACCAGTGGTGGCTTTTCAGCTTTTTTTTGTGGGGTAAAATTTTAGGAAAAGGGTTTCCCGAAAGGATTTTTGTGCAAAAATTTGGGTTTTTTTTTGCAGTTCTGGCTTCTATGGGTATCAATTAACAAAAAAAGATGGGGCCCCCCTTTTCGCCCCCTTCCCCCCCTTTTTGGGGGGTCATTTCCCTTTTTGGGGGGGGGGGCCCCCGGGCACTGCCCCATGCCCCTATCTCCCCCAAATAATTAAACCGTTTTTCATAATTTGAGTACCCTTTTTTGTGGGTTTTTCAGGTATGCCGAGTCGATTTATGGGCACTCAAAAGCAACGGGAAGGGGCCCTTTATAGCACTTCCGGTTTCAATTGCACTTCCGGTTCAGATTTAGCATTTCCCGGTTCAGAGTACCCAGCAAACATTGCCCATGACGGGCCGGCATAAAATTAGTCCCGGGCCAAATCAAAAACGGCATATTGGCATTGAGTCGGAAAACCCGAATAAAGGGTTATGGGCCTGGCTGGGGGCCGAAAATTTTTTGTGCGTACATTTTTGAAACCCCGGGGCCCTTTGGGGTGGGTTACTTTACTTTTTCTTTTCCCGATCTGTGTCGGCAACCGAAACCAAAACTATTGCCACTATGACCCAAAGGGGGCCGACAAGCTCTATATCGTGCCAAAAGGGGGGCCAACCACCTGCACGTGCCACAAGAAAGCCGTTTTGCACCCAAAATAGTCCCATAAGGGGGCCTACACAGAAACTAATCGTGCCAAAAAGCGGGCCCCGTTTTAAAGCACCCAAATAGTGCCAAAAGCGGGCCCGACTTAGCATTTAAATAGTGCCAAAAGCAGGCCGATTTAAAGAAATTTTATAGGGGCCAAAAGGGGGGGGGGCCAAAAATAGCAGCGGGAATAGTCCCAAAAGCAGGCCGAAAGCAGCTGAATCGTTTTAAAACCTTCCTAATCCCCGGTTTTAGCCGCCGACTATTTTTACCCTCCCCACGACTGCGCCGTACGACGATCCCTTACACAAAAAAACTTTTGACAGGGCCCCCCTTTGGACCAAACATTATCGTAAATTTTCGTTTTTTTACCAAAATGTCTAAAAAACCTTAATTTCCAAAAACCTACCCAAAAATTTAACCAAACCAAAATTTAAACCCTAAACCAAACTTTAACCCTTAACCAAAATTTAACCAATTATTTTTAATGATAATAGCAAAATATATTGGGTTATTTTAAGTTTGATTGGTTAAATTTAATTTAAATTTAAAGGCCCTTTATTTAGATTTGATTTAGGTTTGGTTGGGTTTTTAAATAGGTTTGGGTTTTAAGTTTTGTAGACTTATTTGGGGTTAAATAAGCTAATTGATAAATAATGTTCTGGTCCTGGGCGGGGCCAAATGTTTCCTTTTTACGTCCCCTTCACGGGGTGCGTATTCGTGGCGGGGTAGCTACCGGGGGCCGGGCCCACTAGTCGGCGCGCTACACCCCCCCCATTTTTAAATAAACACGGGTTTTGGTGAAGGGGAAAAACCTGTTCCCAGGTTTGAAGGGGTTTCTCAACTCTTCAGTATGAGCAAGGCCCAAATGGGCCCCTATGGGTGCAAAAAAGAATAAAATTACACTAATATTTTAAAATTAAACCATAATCATCAGCCCGGGGCTGCAGTATTCAGTCTTGCCTGAAATGAGGCAGCCCGGGCCCGGGCGGGCAGCACCCAAATTTCACATTGTGTACCCAAATTACCCCATCAGGCCGATGCTAAAAAGATAAATCCTGAAATGAAACAAAGTAATTGTGTATATAAAATAAATTTTCATAAAAATTTAATCACTGTTTGTTACAAAAGTGGAAAAAAAACCCGGGAAAAATTTGTGGAAAAAATTTCTTTTAAATGAACAGAAAAATAACAAAATAAATAAAAAAATAAATACATGAATGAATAAATAAAAATTAAAAATAAATCAAAAAATTTAAATTACATATTTTTAATAATAATATATATAAAAATATATATATAAAAATATATATACTTAATTATATATATATATAAAATTATATATATATTTTATTTTTTTTTATAAAATTTATATATTTTATATAAATATATATATATATATATATATAAAATTTTAATATATTATATATAATATAAAATATATATATATATAATTTTATTTTATAATATATATAAAATTTTATATATATATATATTTTATATATATATATATTATATATATATATATATTTTATATATATATTTAAAAAATATTATATAATTATTATATGAATTATTATATTATATATATATAATATATATAAATAATATAGTTTATATATATATTAAAAATAAAATATAAAATTTTATTATATAGGAAAACCCCTCATTTCCCGGCATTCAACAAGGGCCCTAAAAAACAAGGGCACTATCGCCCCGGCTTTTTTTTTTTTTTTTTTTTTTTTTTTTTTTTGGGGCCTCCAGCGGGGAGGACCAGGGCCCTAGCTTGAGCCCGTCAGAGAGATCCTGTGAAAAAGAGAGGAGAGTTTTCGTGGTGCGGGGCGTGCGACACGAGGACTGGCTTGTCCCCTCGACGAGGGTGCGGGGTGAAAGGGCCTTCCCCCGCCGGATAAACCCCGGGTTAAATTTTGGGATAATTATTTAAAAAAGGGGAAAAACCCGGGAGAAAAATTAGTTCCAAATTTTGGGAGGGTAAACCCGGGTTTTGGGAAACCCCTTTGATCCCTTTTCACTGGTAAACTCTAACTCTTCTTGTTTTTTATTTTTTCCCCTTTTTCCCATGACTTTTCTCTTTTTAAAAAAAGAACAAACACCTCCCCAACTAAATTGGCCCCACCCTCTTTTTTATTTTTTTCCCCTTTCTGCCTTCTTTTTTTAGGGGGTTTGGGAAATAAGCGTGCTTTGTGTTACCCTTTTTTTTTTGGCCCTTGGGCCCTTTTCCCTTTTGATGTAAAAAAAAAAAAAAAAAAAATTGGGATTTTTGGGGGATTCCATAAAGTAACTCTCAAAAAAACGGCAAAATTAAATTTCCGGGATTTCGCTTTTCCCCCCCCGAGGGTTGGGGCCGGGTAAAAGAGGTTTTCCCCTCTATAAAATAAAATCAATTTTAAACCCTAAATATAGTTTTAAAAAGGAAGACTCTTATGGCTCTTAAAAGGACTGTTATCCGCTCATGCACTATTTTAAAGAACTTTTGTCCATATGTACAAGTCATTAATATTGAGATTTCTGCAATCTAAATGGGGTGAACCCAAAATAAAATTGGGTTAAAATATCTCGATCGTCTAACCTCATAAGACATTATGGGAAAAAACTGACGTTAAAAAAAGAAAGAAGAAGGAAAATGGGACGTGAAAAATCCCACCCAAACTCTGGAAAAATTTGGTTAGGTTTGGTTAGGAAAAAGAAAAACCCGGGAAAAGCCCTCAGAAAAATTTTCAGGTTTTCCCAACCACTGAAAATTTTTAAAAAACCAGAGGGGTTACATCCCCCAACCCATAGCAAATCGGGTAAATTTTGAATTTTCCCCCCATCCTGTCAATGTGCAAGGGCTGTCCTGTACAGCAGGCCACTTTTTGTCCTCTTCTGTTTCATTTAAAAATACATGTGGCCCTGCTCCCTGTTGGGGCCTTCTTTACCACCTAAAAAACTTTGTCACAAGTTGTCTGAAAAAAGAAAATAAAATTAGATTTTCATGATCCAGGGACTGTCATAATTTTACATAAATCTTTTGGGGGGGAGATTTCTTTTATGTTCTATCGGGCCCAAAAATCTTTACAAAAAGGGTTTTTTCAACCTGCAATCACCTTTAAATTTCCCTTCAATACAAAATAGACCCCAATCCCTGGGGTACCGAGGATGGAGGGGGTGCGGGCCCTGGGCCCCCCCCCCTTTTGCAAAAAAAAAAATATAGCCCCAAAATTATAATATAATAGCACCAAATTTTAATTATATATATAAAATATATATTATATTTTATATATATATATAATATATATATAAAATATATAATTATATATATTATATTTTATATATTTTATTTTATAGTAGATTTGATTTGATAATAGATAGATAGATGATAATAATAAATTAGAAACGTCGATCGATCGATCGAAACATAGATGATAGATAGTAGATAATAGATAGATAGATTTGATAAAAAAAATTACTTTTATTTAAAAAAAAAAAAAAAAATTTTTTGGTTTTTTTTTTGATTTCTTATATTTTTTTTTTTATATATATATATTAATTTTTTTTTTTATTATATATAAAATATATTTTTTTTTTTTTTTTTTTTTTTATTTGCGATTTTTAAAAATTATATTTTTATATTTTTCCCTTTTTATTATTATTTTTTTATTATTTCCCTTTATTTTATATTAATATATATATAAATAATATATATTAGATATATATATATATATAATTTTATATATTATAATATATATATTTTAAAATATATATAATTTTAAAATAAATATATATTATATATAGTATATATATTTAAAATATATATATATATTAAAAATATAATATATAAAAATATATATTTTATATAATATATTATATATATATATAAATAATATATTTTTTTTTTTTTTTCTTTCGTATTTTACTTTAAATTTTATTTTTTTTATATATATTTTTTTATTGAATATTTTAGATTTTTTTATATATTAAATTTTTTTTTTTTTTTTTTTTTTTTCATATTTTTTAATTATAAGATTTTTATATTTTTTTTTTTTTATATATATATATATATATATATATTTTTATTATTATTATATATTATAATTTATTATATAATATAAATTTTAAAATAATATATTATATCTATAAATAATATATATAATAATATATATAAAATTATATAAAATATATAGAATTTTATACTATATATATATATTTTAATATTGGCCCCCCCCTTTTCAAATTTTTTGGGTACGCCACTGACCACCTAAAATACCATATAATAAAAACCCCAATACAAAAATGTTGGTGGGAAAACATAATGGATGAAAAACCCGTCTAAACTATTTTAGATTACTTAAACTAGTTGCTTGTAAAAAATCCTGTGAAGTTTTCGAGGCAATGTTATTTATAACCTTTAGTATCCTAACTTTGGGGGCATTTTTCGAAATTTATTTTTTTTTTTCCTACACCCATACACCTATTTTTTGCACTTTCGGGGGGTCCCCATAAAATAAATTTTCACTCTAACCAATCCATAAAGCAAAAGCTCTTAACCCAGAATTTAGATCAGGGACGAGTTGTAAAAAAATACCCCTAAACCCAACCAGGCCCTTGGGGTTTCGTTGCCTAACCTGAAACAAGAGTAAAGAGGAGTAACGCAAAAAGAGGGATTTCCCCATTTTTTAAAAAAAAAAAAAAAAAAACCATCATTCTTAACCCCAAATACTAGAAAAATAAATTTTTAAACCCAACTCAAAATTTAAAGGTTGAAAGTTTCCAAAAAATCTTAAGAAAACTGCTAATTTGGGCAATTTTTTAAGTTGAAAGGGAGTTATAACACGTGCCTTGTAATGTATCCCAAAATGCAGTAGAACCGAGGGAGGTTTTTTTTCTTTAATGAAGATTAAAAGTTAAAAAATAGTGAAACATTTCTAAAAAATTTCACTTTTTAGACGTTTTGACGAAAAAAAAAAACTCTCCATTTTTTAAAAATATCAAAAAATAAAACCCAATGAAAAAAAAAAAAAATTAAAATAACTTTTAAACTGACCCCCAAAATAACCCAAAATTAGCCTTGCCCTTAAACAACCTAAATTAGCCTTGCTCTTAAACTAACCTAACTTAGCCCTTTCCCTTAAACTAAAACCCAGCCCAAAAAAAAACCTTTTTTTGTTTGCACAACATTTAAATTTCTTTCTTTCACACTGGTTTTTCATCACTTTAAAAACTTAAAACTTTATTTGTTTGGGGCCCTTTTAAAAATATTTTTGATGATTATTTAAAAGGGTAAAGGGGTTTTCAAAAACCAGGCCCTTTACAAGCAAAAGCCTTTTTTTGGGGAAAGGGGTGGAGAAGAGGGGAAAACACACTCTATAGAACGTAGAAAGGGGAAAAAGAATTTAATCCAGACACAGTTTTGTTCTAAATTTAGCCCAGTAGGGTCAGTACTGCTGACCAAAGGCTACATCAACCCCGTTCATCACAATCACCAGTAAAACTGCGTTTTGTACAATATCCTCTTTTTACCAAAATTCTCCTGCATAACTGGGGGGCTGCGCCCATTCAGACCCCCCCCCCCCCTAGTTTTTAAATAAACCCAGCCTGGGCATTGAATTTTTTTTTTTCCTATTAAACCCCGCTGGGGTCGCTGGGGGGGGGGGGGGGATTTTTGCCCCTCCCCGACCCCCCCCGTTTATATCTCCCTTTCCGTCGGTTATGGGATTAGAAATGCTGCAAATTGTCATTCTATTTAAATTGAGGGGCGGTTTTAACTCGTGCCTTGTAAAGCCCTTTTAAAATGCATTAAAAAGTAGACCCCAAACACCAAGTAAACATCTTTTGCCACAAGCCTTTTTTACTTAACTCCCTAAACGGGACAATTCTAGGTCCTTTCCCCCCCTTTTTAGCGGGGGGGTTTCCCCCAACCTTCACAGATCACTTGTTTATACCTCTAACAAAGGGATTTTAAAATGGGGGAGAGCTGCCCCTTCAACCCCCCCCCCCCCCCATAAACGACCCCCTTGAACCCCCAAAATATAAATATGGTAAAAAATTAATATCCTAAACCCCCACTATAAACCCAACCTAACCTAAAATAAACCCAAACCTAACCTCACTATAACCAAACCTAACCTTTCTAATAACCTCCTAGGGGACCCCCAAAAATAAATTTCTAACCTTTCCCCCAAAATAACCTAACCTAAACCCGGTAAAAACCCAGTTTCCCCCCATTAAGTCTCGCTAGGGGTTATTTGGGAAGGTTTGGTAAAGTTTAGTGAGGTTAGTTAGTAAAAATTTTTTTTGGGGGGTCCAGAGGGGTGGGGTCCCTTTTTGGGGGGGGAGGGGGGTTTTAAGGGGCATCTTTCCCCCACCCTTTTTTATTTACGTGTTAGAGGGGATCTGAAAAGATCTTTAAGGTCTGGGGGAAAAAAAAACTAAAAAGGGGGGGAAAGGACTCTATTTTTTTATCTAGGTAAAGGCAAAGTTTTTTGAGGCTTTATAAATCTTGTCTTTTATTTGAGCATTTATCATCTCTAAATCGTCACCACCCTTTTCCCACGTAAACCCTTTTTAAAATCTTTGTGGGTAGATGGGAAATCGATCCTCAAACCTGAGAGGCCTTTAAAGCAGTAAAAAGTAGCGCCGCGGGGGCCCCGGCCCCCTTTTACTGGTAAATATTTTTTAATATTGGTTCGAGACAAAAGCCCTCACAACGGGCCCGAGTGGCCCCAAAAGCTGGCCCACGATTCCGCCCCCAAAAATCAAAAATTATCCTTAATTTCCCAGCTTTTAAACCCTTTTTTTAAATCCTTCGGCCCGGGCCCTTCCAAAAGTCCATCACTTAATATATTATCCTTGGGCCCCAGTCAAGGGAAAACTGTGTTGGGCCCGTAAAGAATTTATCAATAAATTTGGGCCCGAAAAATTTCCGTTCCCGCTGCGGGGCCCACAATTTGGGTTTTATCCGAAATTTTCCCAAAACCCGTTCCCCCCTTCCGCCGTTCCGAACGTACCCGGCACAAAAACCGACACAGGCCCCCAAAGCCCCTGTTTTTCTGGATAGGGGCTAACTCCCCTTTTTTTTTTTTTTCAGGCATTTGAAAAAGGGGTTTTTTACTCATCAGATATACCCCGTGAAATGAGATCGTGGTAAATTGCAAAATTTCGGGGGGAACGGAGTTTTTCTTTATCTGTAAAGGGGGGTGCCACATCAAAAAAAAGCGATTGGTGAAAATCCGGTCAAAGACAGATGAAAATTTTACAACACTGTAAGAGGGGAGTGGGCTCTTGGTTTAACTGGGGAAAGTGACATTCATAACTAAAAAATTACTTTTCAGGTTTAAATGAAGGAAATAAAAGTACGTTGGGTACATATGAATGTGGGAAAACCTTCGTCAACAAGAACAAGTTTAAACGTTTTTGGGAAGGATCCCGACCTTCACCTGTCTGCGCTCCACGAGGACCGGGGCGACTTAAAGTCTTTGGTTCTGTTCCCCCCAAAAGCGGTAAAAGACATTCCAAAGGAAAAAGGGTTGCTATTTTCCAACTGTACTTCTTCCCAAGATGACTCGAGCCATGCCCCGTGTTCTTACGACTAAAGGGGAAAAACCCTCCTAAAATCGCAAAAAACCCCAATGCCCATGTTAATTTTTTCATAGGGACCTTGAAAACCCGGCGACGCTCAGCTCTTGAAAAGCCTATCATCGCATGTTTGCGCTCTGCACAGCGAATATCCGGGCCCGATCACAGAAAATGTGCCCTCTTTCACTCTTATGTATCCAAATTGGTCCTCGCTATCAAAACCCCTTTTAGGACGAATGTTACACGAGCATGGCTGAGGTAAATGATCCTATTGTAAATTTTGAAAAGAACCGGGGATGTAAATGGAGTGGAATTGGGAAATCCCTAAAAGACTCATCAGCGAGCGCCTTTCCAAATGAAGTTTGTCACATCCAAAACCCGGGGGCCCTGACCGTCTTGTGCTCTCCACGCTCACGATGGCCAGGGATTACAGTCCTCAAGGGAAAAATGATATGAATTTGGGTTCACCTGAAAAATGTCGCCAAACCTTTCTGCAAAAGAGATCTGCAACAACGCATTTGGGTCGTTTCAGCAGCTTCGTAATTTTAAAAATCCGTCTTTACCCCCCATTCTTCAGGGGTCACCTCCTCTTTGGTAGCCATTTTTGTCAAGGCCCGAATACGAGCCCCAGGGGGTGGCAAAACTGTCGACGTTTCATGCCATTTCCCTTTGTCCAAAATCTGGGACTGATCGCCAGGTGAAACATCAGACAAAAAAACAGTGCCTTCCGCAAAGCCCAAACCCCCTCTGAAATCGTTTTCCCCTTGCTGTTCATTCTAGAGTGCGTGACAAAATCTGTTAAAAACCCTCTCGCTTGTATATTGGAAGTGACTACCTTACATCTTTGACTTAGAGAAACGAGTTGAGCGAGTGTTCTCCACGGATGAAGGGGGCTGGGGGTTTTTGTCTCCCAAACTTTGCAAAAAGGCCTGAACAATTTTTTTGCGATGATAATTTGACCTCCGGAAAGACACACCGACGGGGAAAGGGAAACCTTCCTGGCACAGGGGTTGTCTTTTCCAGCAAATAAAGTGGAGAGTTCATAAACCGACCACTTGAAATCCAAAAAAGCTTCTCTCAAAAAAGCCTCTGGCCTTTGACGGGAACTGGTGCAAACCGTTATAAAAACCCACCCCCATTGGATTATGGGTCTTGAAAGGGGAAGAGGAAAATATCGAAAAAGACTTCACTCACACCTGGGCACTTGAAAACTACCTTGGAATGATATGGCACGAATATGATTGTGGATTTCACTAAAACTGAGTCCGAAGAACAAACAGACTGACATGAAAGGGAATCAAAGAGTGCCCCCGAAGCACTCCATCGACGCTATACTACATCAAGGAAAAAGAAAACCAACCAGGGAAATTGTCAAGAAGATTGATGCCAATTTGGGGCTGCTAAATCTCTGCTGTTTCCCACATCCGACCCCCAAACACCACAAATGTAGGGTGATCGCCCATTATTCAAAACCACCCCCACTGACTAGGACTCTTCACTGTTTTTTTGGGTTTACCCGGGGTCTCTGCCACTGTCTTGGGCCCAAAAAAAACTTTGAAAACACTGGACCGGGACCTATTTCACTGCTTTAAAAAATTCAGCAGTCATTGGGGACACCAAAGGGATCCAAAGGGGGCGGAGCTCTCCATATTGATTTGCTGCTTTACATGCTCTGGGAAAAACGATAGATGGCTGGCCTGGATTATGTCCTTTAAAAAGTGGTGCTAACACACAGCCCTTCGGGGTCTTCAGGGGCAAAGCTACAAAAGGGCATCAAAAAATCCACATCAAATCAGTCTAGCATTATGATGATGCGGTTTGATTCATATTATCCACTTTTTTCAAAAGGCCCATTGTGTCCGGTCAATGTTTTAAAGGACAAGCTTCTTAGAAACCCCGATTACTGAGACATGAATTGTCAGATCGGGTACGGGGAAAAATGTGAAGCCACTGGAGGAGGATGAAAACATTGGAGAGTTTGCAAAATTCCCTTTTCACATCCTCATCAAGTGGAAACCCTTCTTCATTTGGGGGTCAGCTCTTCCCGCTCAGAGCAAGAGTTTCTTGCTAAGGTTCACGGCAAGTTATCTTGCTTCCTTGAAACCTATAAAGTATTTCTTCGCACGGATCTTCAAAATTCCTCGACTGATCCCTGTCCATCTTCCCAAAAATGAAGCCTGGAAGTAATGGCCTAAAACAGGGAATGCTTTGATGTCCGGTGACTTTGTTGTTGAAAAATCAGAGATACCCTTCACGAATCTCGCCACAGATCAGCACCCCGAACGGGAAACAAAGAAACAAAAGGACCCGGTGGTATGGTGGGACTCAGCAGAGATGAAGCTGCTCTAAACGACTCGTCCCCACTACCCTTGCCTTCCCGATGGGTTTGACGAGTATCTTGAGAGCTTCCAAAAGTTCCAGGTCCCGAACGCACAGAGCATTACCAGCTGTCTGGACGATTGCACTGAGGTCAAAGAGAATCCATAAAATCCGTCAATCATAATTCTCTGCACAGACCCCCCTTCAGGTGAAGACCCATTAAAGTTTAGTTTCATCGCTCTTGTGCCGAGGTAAAAAGCTGAATTCTGCATTATGCAGAAAGGGTCAAAGCGATTCGAGGAGTTTTTTTGTGAACTCGACTCCCACATCAAATCTCTCTTTGGGACAAGATAAAAGCTCAAGTTGAAGGCATTCTAAAGTTGGATGGATAAATAAATCGCATTTGGAGATAAAGTCTAAAATTGCGTGGGGATCGTAATTTCTGGGCAGTTCTCATTGTTCGGGAACCGCCGGCTATCCCAAAATTCGAGGAAAAATTGGCAGTCGGATGAAAACAGTGCCCGCTCCTGTGTGCTGTTGATAGATCTTTGTACCCCACTCCCAAGGCCAGTCTGATGCATGCAGTTAAAGATCCCACGGTTGAATCCCTTGATGTTCCCCAGTACCAGAATAGGGCGGGAATCCTCCTTAAATTTCTCATCTTGATGCATGGTGTTTTTCAAGTAGACAAGACCCAAATATGTGAAGATTTACACCTTCAGGATCATTCAAAAACGCATAGAGACAAAGATGAAACTATGATGAGGGGTGTTGTGTTTGATCGATACTTTGGGTCTGTCTTGAAAACAAGACCCGGGAGAAGGATCAACCACATCCTTGAGTACAAATTCATCCCAAAAGAAGCTCACCATGTCCATTAAAGGGGTTACTTTCAGCATCAAAAAAAGCGGGAACCAATGCTTGTTTGGCCCAAGGGCTGCTTGACTATTTCCAAACAAAAATTCATTCGTGCACGTTGTCTGTACGTGATCAATCAAGGGATGGTTTTGAGTATCTCTACACATAAGAGGGTGACACATTATTCCAAACCAAGTCCTTGCCTCTACAGCCCGTGGGGCTGCCAAAAGACGCGTATGGGCGCCCGACACTGACGTCTCCTTCCTTCTTTATCTTATCGCCTCCAACAATACATCTATATATCCTTGAAGTTTCTACAGGGAAAGGAAAAAAGAAACGGGAAATGACTGATCTTTTAAAAAGTGCAGGTTATTGTCGTCGCAAATGTCAAGGACTTCTTGGGCTCCACAAAATTTCAGGGGCTGATTGGGGAGGCGATTCATAGGGGAATTTCAAAAAAAAACATGGGTAGATGCTACCTAAAGCTTGTGATGAACCCTGGGCCTTGACTGCTTCAAAACATTAGGGGGGTTTCTATTCCCCCGATTGGGCAAAGACGAGCTTCCCCCGCGGTGAAAGCGTTGGAACTTTTTTGTGTCAGTCTACAGTTCAAAAAGGGCCAGCAACCCTACCATCACCGGTGGGAGCTGTTTCGGTCAAAAATTGGAAGGGAAATGCTTCCACCAACTCGTGCTGCATTGCTTCCCCCCAATCTGCTGCAAAATCATGACAAAGCGGGGCAAGTCATACCCCAAAATTGTCCAACCCTTCCTGCATTGAAAAAAATGGATGGAAATTGGGGAAAGGCGTGTATGTTCCACTGACATGTCTTGCCCCGCCGCCCCACAGCTGTGTTAACCCTCAATGTGGCTCAAAGTAGGATGCAAGGGGGAAAAAGGTTAGCTGCTTGAGAATGGCCTGCCCCGTACTCCCCTCTGTAAATGCTAGGCAGTATTGCCAAACGCTATTCGGGGGAGATTTTTAATATGGCATTGATAATAACTGATTGTTTTACGTCCGTTTTGACAGTACGCAAAAACGGCTATCGCTAAAAACTAACGCGCTTTGGTGGGTGGTTTTGGGGGCCCGGGGGGGTAACTCCGCCATTGGGAAATCCACTGTCTGTCTTAAGCCAGATAAAGAGGAAAGACAACCCCGTTAAAAATTATTTAAATATGCCAGCATAAAACGTGCATGGAAAAATACTTAACGCTTTCGTAAAAGAACGGGTGGGGAAAAAAACGAAAAATAGGGTTTCGGTTATACCCAAAACTGGCGTGATGGAAATTTAATATCAACCTGAATCACATCAGCAATTTAGTAGGAATCGTAGTTCACGTGTCTGTAACAAGAAAATTTGAAATTTTTTGCTTAGTGTTCCAGAGACCAAACTTGGGGGGGCCCCAAAAGGAATGACCCCCAAAAGGGGGGGAGGGGGCTAAAATTGGCCCCATCTTTTTCTGTTAAACTGATACCTATAGAACCGAACTGCAAAAAATCAATTTAGCACAAAAATCCTACGGGGTACATGGCTACCCCCTACTCCCCAGAAAACCCCCCGCGGGCAGGATCTGCTATCACTCACTTTTCCCGTTGTCATCACAAGCAGGGACACAGCTCAGCCCGCCGCTCCCTTACCTCACGCTCCATCCTTGTACCCTAACCCCTAACCCCCGAGGCTGTCATCCTAACTCGTGGCGTTCGTGGCATACGGGTGCGAGCGCGCCCCTCAGACCTCACTGCCCGTGGGAGGGGGAGGCGGGAGCGAAGCGGTTAGATCTCCGACTGGGGTTCTCGGGGACCCGAGTTCGATCCCCGAAGAAAAACCCCAAAAACCCTTTTTGCACGTCGAGTTTCCCAAAAAACCCACGCCCGGGCCCCACTCTACCTTCGACTGCGAGGCATCGGGGACACAGGGAGGCGGCATGAAGCCTCTAATCACAGGGTCAAATATAAAAAAATCCCTCCTGCCCACCCCCAAAAGGGCAGACCAACCATCAAAACTCAAGTGAACCTCCAGAGCCCACCATCCCCCTGGGTCCCATGCCTACAGGGGCCATAGGCAAAAACTGTTAAAAAAGGGGTATGATTCTTTAGAGACCAGCAAATTGAACACTACTAACAAAAATATCATAATAAAAGTCATTATATGTTATTTTCAATACGTTCTAAATGAATTTTCTTAAAACCAACCAAAATGTAAGTTACTTTTTTTATTTGCTGTAATTTTGTCTGTGCGCGCCGCGCCACTTGTGAAACGCAAAGAGCTGCAGCCGGCACAGCTTTTTGTCTGCTACTTACCTGGGACGGGGGTATGGTGTGCAAACTTACCGGCACAGGGGAATCCGATCCTGAAAGGGGGTTTTCTCAGGGAGGGTCCACCATTGCACTCCGGCGGTGCTGATCCTTGCGATTAACCCAAAAGGGTTAACTCGATGCGAAAATTTTTTTTTTAGCGGGGATTGCGTTTTGTACATCCCCCCTTTTGTTTAAAAAAAAAGAAAGAAAAAAAAACGGTGTGGTTAAATCTGGGGACCTATTTATTAATAGCACAACTCGATTTGTGGGGGGGCCAAGGCTCCTCTTCCCCAAGACCCGGGGGAATTCTCAAAGGGGATTACCCGCGTATATCATCTATACTGTTAAAAAGGAGACTGTTATCTTCGGAAAAGGTTGTTCTATAAGATTTCACATAAACATAGTAAAAAACTTAAAAAAAAGGTCATTTTGGACTCTGAAGAAAATAGATTAAAAATTCACTTAAAACTCGTCGTCATGTACTTTTTGGGGCGCTTATAAAATGGCAATTCTCAACAGAATTTAATTAGCTTTCCCTTGACATATTTCGTTTCTGAACATCATATACATACAAATATTAAGGTTCAAAATAAAATTTCCGTGGCGGCGTCGACCTCTCTCTCTCTCTCTAAGAGAGACATTTTTTGGCACTCAACATTTTTTGGCACCCAAATTTTTTTGCTACACAAAATATTTTGGCACTCAAATTTTTTTGGCACCCAAAATTTGTTGGCACTCAACAAAATTTTGGCACTCAAAATTCTTTGGCACTCACATTTTTTGGCACTCACAATTTTTTTTTGGCACTCAAAATTGTTTAGCACTCGAAAATATTTGGCAATAAAAAAGTTTTGGCACTCAAAAAAATTTGGCAGAAATCTTTGGCACTCAAATGTTTTTGGCACTCAAAATTTTTTGGCACCCAAAAATGTTTTAAACATTTCTTTGGCAAACAAAAAATTTTTGCACTCAATTTTTTTTGGCACTCAACATTTTTGGCATTCAATTTCTTTTGGCACTCATAAATTTTTGCCACTCCAAAAATGTTCACTCCAAAAAATGAATCCAAAAACACTCCAAAAATGAATAGATGAATAGATATATATATGCGTATACAAATGTTAGGCCTAAATAATTTAGGCCTAACATTTGTATACGCATATATCTATTCATCTATTCATTTCTTTGGTTTCATTATATTTAGTGGAAGGACAGTAGCAATGCATTATGGTCAACTTGTCCCTAAGACGTAATATGATCTGCCAGGTCAATGATTGGTGGCCTCGGCAACGTCCTCATAGATGGTGTCTTCCATACCGTGCAGGGACTTGCCGTGTTCGGGACCGGCTGCCACGCTGACGTAGTTGTCAAAAGGCTCGTAAAGGCTGTCGTGGCTGCCGTGCTGCGAGTTGCTGTCACCAGCGGCGGCTGCCACGCTGGTGTAGTTGTCACAAGGCTCGTAGAGGCTGTTGTGGCTGCCGTGCTGCGAGTTGCTGTCACCAGCGGCGGCGGCCACGCTGACGTAGTTGTCACAAGGCTCGTAGAGGCTGTTGTGGCTGCCGTGCTGCGAGTTGCTGTCACCAGCGGCGGCGGCCACGCTGACGTAGTTGTCACAAGGCTCGTAGAGGCTGTTGCGGCTGCCGTGCGTCTCCTTCTCCGTTGTTTGTGATCGCCAATTTACTGAATCTGTGAGTAAGACATTATCATGATGATAGTACTAGCACTATTGTTATTATCATCATTATCATTGCCACTATCATCATTTATTTTATCATTATAATCATTAACATCATTATAATCATTAACATCATTATCAAAAATATCATTATAAATATTATCATTGTTACTACAGTAAACCCTCTCTAAATCGAACCCGTATAATTCAAACTTCGTATAATTCGACCTGTTTCAGGCCAGTTCAAATTTTTCAATAACTTTCAATAATTCGAGCAAGTTTGGATTATCCTTAGGCTTACTAGTGGGAGTCCGACCTATCCCATGCGGTGCGTGCCGCGGCTGCCCAACGTGATCTGATATATGATAATTTATAATTATCGTATAAATACAGTAGGCGGAGGAAGAAGGCGGGAGGGGGAGGAGGGAGAAGGGGAGAAGAGGAGGAAGAGGGAGAGGGGAAGGAGGGACGAGGAGGAGGAAGGAGGGGAGAGGGGGTGGAGAAGGAAGGAGGTGGGACAAGGAAGGGCGGAGAGGAGGAGGAGGAGGAAGGAGGAGAGGAAAGGGAGAGGAAACAGGAGGAGGAAGAACTATTTTTTCAAGTATCCTTCGGTTTGTATACAATCCTTCAGAGTCCTTCACGGGTCTCTTCGCTCCTTCACGCATCCTACAGGAGTCATGGGAGGGCATTAGAAGTATCACATGATTGCTGTAGTATTCCTAGGTTTTTATAAGTTCTTTGGCAATCGCATGTGTGGCTCAAATAGGGATTAATAATAATAATATTACTAATACTGAAAATACCAATACTGATCATTGTAATGAAGTAATGATTAATATAGCAATGCCTATCATATTTTTATGTCGTGTGGTAAATTTTGTCTAATTTGTGATTTTTAAGGAATATCTGGAAATATCATGTCATTGTGAATTGGCTGAAGTAGGGATCGCTAATCATTGTAACTGAAAACTGACTCCATATTCGTGTTCAGCATGCCCGAAAACTGCTAGGAACAAATTTGCAAGCAAATCTATTTAAAAAAAAATATTGCAAATTTTGCAAGGGAGTAATGTATCATCATCATCATTCTCTCTCTCTCTCTCTCTCTCTCTCTCTCTCTCTCTCTCTCTCTCTCTCTCTCTCTCTCTCTCTCTCTCTCTCTCTCTCTCTCTCTCTCTCTCTCTCTCTCTCTCTCTCTCTCTCTCTCTCTCTCATATTTACGTTTTTCTGGTGAACCGCGCTGTTGCCGCCAACGAGACATTAGAATCCCCAACACCACTGCCAACACCACCACTATCGCTGTCATCAATCCCAAGCATATTATCAGAACAGTTGATGATGGACATGTAGCGGGGGTACTACTGATGCTGGGTGGAGGGATATAAGTGCTGGGTTGAGCTGTAGAGTCAGTGGGTTGAGCTGTAGAGTCAGTGGGTTGAGCTGTAGAATCAGTGGGTGGAGCTGTAGAGTCAGTGGGTTGAGCTGTAGAGTCAGTGGCTTGAGCCGTAGAGTCAGTGGGTTGAGCTGTAGAGTCAGTGGGTGGAGCAGTAGAGTCAGTGGGTGGAGGAGTGGAAGTGGTGACTGAAGGCCTTGTGCAGTTCAGTACTTGGAGGGTATTGGACAGTGACTCTTTGGTGGGACAGTTAGCAGGTGGTCTTGAATTTCTCCATGAGGAGGAGCCGTGAGCCTTCAAAGTGAACTTCTCAATCTCGTTGAAAGTGCCGGTTGAAAGTGCTCGTCTGGAGCATTTCCATAAGCATTCACCACACACTACTAAGAACCATATAGTTTTTTTCGTCACCCCTACGAACACCTGCATCATCATCCAAGGGTGTTCATTAGCCGGGAGGCATTGCTTATCTATAGTGAACCACGCCTTCTCTGTCCAGTGATTTCCGTAAAAAGGAAAACTACTAATTTCCTGTGCTATCAACATGACGCCTTGAAAACCTTGCTCAAATCTCACGTAAACCACTTCCCCTACCAACTGTCCGTCGGGTTTTGCTTCGATAATGGTTCGGACCCCCTCTTTGCCTACTACGACAGTATCAGCAGAGGAGCAGTTCTCAGCCATGGCCAAGGCACCGCCACGGAGGCCTCGGTGTCCCGGCGTGACCATCACCACGGCCACGGCTGCGAGGAGGAGGGGCAGAAGGGCTTCACACAAAGCCATGGACGAAACGGATGTCAACGAGATAAGTTCACACGGGATACTGGGATGCCACGA
Organism: Chionoecetes opilio; assembly: GCA_016584305.1. NCBI lineage: Eukaryota > Metazoa > Arthropoda > Malacostraca > Decapoda > Majidae > Chionoecetes > Chionoecetes opilio. The sequence continues at coordinate 100,021 of JACEEZ010012660.1, read as the reverse complement.
TGCTGTGTTGTAGTCTTTATGCTACGGACACACACACACACACACACACACACACACATAGACACACACACACACGCACCACACACACACACACACACACACACACACACACACACACACACACACATCCCTTTCACTGCATATATGTATATTCAACTGTGAATTACTTAATTGAAATTTTTTCGAAAAAAAAGAAATACGCTTTCCTTGAGTTTGTGTTTTACATGGTTTTGTATTTCATCTAAACTCTTTACCACAACGAAACGCGTCAAACAGCGACCCTCTTTCTTATGAATGTTCGTTCCTACTGAGAGATACACCGCCCATGTCCCGGTGTTGTGCGAAATATTGTCAATGCGCGAAATCCTGTAGACCCCTCCATTCATCGCTCTTATTTCACTGGTTTTACAGGTTAACTGCTGCCCTGATGCATGTTACAGGCAACATCGAGTCACTAGCTTCCCAAGAGAACACTTACAAGTAATAATAGTTACTCAAAAGCTTAAAATATTCACGTCAAAAACAGTCAGGTTGTGGGAACAGGAGTATGGTTTTTATCATGTATGATTATTATCCTTTGTTTGGATACCAGTGCATGTAAGTACTCTTTTAAAATAATAAGTGTCTCAGAGTACCCTGTAACATGTTTCAGGGCAGCAGTAATTAATACTGTAAAACATGCAAATCAAAGAGAAAAGCTTAACTTTCTGGTAAGCTACCAAAGTATATTCTTTTATTTGCATGTCTTACAGCTTTACTGCTGCCCTGAAACATGTTTCAGGGTACTCTGAGACACTTATCATTTTATGAGAGCAGTTTGATGCACTGGTATACAGAAAAAGGATAATGATTTTACCTGATAAGAACCATATACTCCTGTTCCCAATTTTGACGTGGATATTTTAAGCTTTTGAGTAACTATTATTACTTGTAAGTGTTCTCATGGAAAGCTAGTGACTCGATGTTGCCTGTAACGTGTATCGGGGCAGCAGTTAAGCTGTAAAATTAGTGATATAAGATAGATGAATGGAGGGGTCTACAGGATTCGCACTGACAAGATTTCGCTCAACTCCGGCAAGGATGAGGAGAGGCTCAATCAGCGACCACGGATCCTCGCGACGTCCGTTCCTATAGATATAGAACCAAGTACTACATAAAGTGACCATGTCTTTTTGAAGTCGAGTGTGATATGAAATTAATGAAAACAAAACTACAAACCATACATCAATATCGGTTACGGTGATTTTATTCAATGGCAAGCCAGATTACAATTTCTCCTCTCTCTCTCTCTCTCTCTCTCTCTCTCTCTCTCTCTCTCTCTCCTCTCTCTCTCTCTCTCTCTCTCTCCTCTCCTCTCTCTCTCTCTCTCTCTCTCTCCTCTCCCCTCTCTCTCTCTCTCTCTCTCCATCTCCTCTCTCTCTCTCTCTCTCCTCTCTCTCTCTCTCTCTCTCTCTCTCTCTCTCTCTCTCTCTCTCTCTCTCTCTCTCTCTCTCTCTCTCTCTCTCTCTCTCTCTCTCTCTCTCTCTCTCTCTCTCTCTCTCTCTCTCTCTCTCTCTCGACACAAAGTCTGGTATATGATGACAAAAGCTGAATCTGATTTAATCTTAATTTGATCAAAAAATTATTCTTGTATACATCAGTTACAAGGGCAGCATGTTGAATAAATTGTATTTTTTTGTTTATCCTACCTAGTGCACCTAATTCCGGAAGGAAATCTATTTTTCTCACTAAATACAGATTACTTCGTGCATATTAATTCCTCATGAGAAAAATATGATCACGAGTAAAAGTTGTATGTAGTATTTGAAGAGAAAGGATAATGTGTAACGCGTGTAAGGACATGACACTTGTCCATATCTCTTATTTAGTCAGGTTATGCTAACACGGTATCTTAAATACATACAAATTATTTTATTAGCTCTTACACTCGGTCATTTTCCAAACTTTAAGTGTAAAACATTATTCAAGTCCAAGAATCGTTAATTGGTAGCTTAAACTTCAAATGGTTTATTTTCCAACATATCTGTATTACCAAAGTATTATGCATATGTGTTGTTGTTATTCGTTATAGATGATTAACAGTAACAAGAGAATGTGAGTTCCATTTTTTGCTAGGAAGCTTTCCGTCTGAATATCAGCCTCGTCCTGAGCCCGTCTATTCGACTGTTAATTCGAATTCTGCGAGCTTGATATTTTTGCTACCCCTTAGAATGTAGCACGAGTGTCAATGATTCAGTTGTTGGAATGTGTATCTACATATTGTATCACTTCTGGTACTTTCCTGGATTTACAGATGATTGAATCTGACACGAAGGAGTCAGACAAAGCCATGTACGCTTTTTTTTGGAGTTTTTCGGAGGAGTTTTCGCTTCACAAGGACGACAGTAAATCACTCACATATTTTTTTGCTGTCAACCATGGGCGTACGGCGATGGATAGCTGTGCATGATTATAGGAAAGGTGATTCACCATGATTCTGATTCCTGGAAGCATAGCACACAAGAGAAAATCGGGAATTATCAGTTCTCCTCTTGGAATGGAGTTGGAATGTCATTGAGTAAACACTAAATATTGCTTTACAATCTACATAAGTTATAGGCTAAACTAAAGACTACTATATACAGTAGTTTTTGGCTACACATGCTTAATCCAGAATAATACAGCTATGCGTAGATATCAATGAAATGTTATTATTACTTTAAAAAACATACAAATTCAGACTAAGTACCAAGTGGAAACAGATACCAAAAGACAGTCTTTGCAAGGGAATTTCCATCCGAGAAATAGATAAACTATCGTACACTGAAACCGACACCGTGGCGAAACAGGATGCGCCTCTCAGATATGTAGCTACTGTACAGACTTACGCACATTGCCGCTTCCCGTTTAACTCTTAAGGAGGTCTCATAACCGACATGCCTCTCCTCCTTCCACGACAAACATTTACGATGTGGTGAAAACAATCATAATACCACCTATATATCTGTCGCAGTTGATACGAAAAAGCAGAGATAGGTTAGTGCCTTTTCCAGTGCTGCCTTACATTAGATACTTGAGTGCTCACGCAGGATGTCTGCTATCATGTTCGTATCCTTGGAGCACATGTGGCACTGGATAAGAACAACCCCTACTGCAAAGTCACTCACCATCTTCATTGCGTCACCGCTTCCCGCCTTTCATCCCAATGGCTCAAAACGAATGGTGGTGAAGATGTAGCTAATAAGTATGAAAATGAAGAAGCACACACTCTTCTCACACTCACCACATCAATACTCGATTCTTCTGTAGGACGTAAACCAACATTTGCATTTACCAAAAAAATAAAAATAAAATAATAATAATGATAATGTAAATAATAATAATAAAGATCAATCAATTCACACTTTTAACATCATATTTCTAATTTTTCACATCCAACCATATCTATCAGCCACACAGATAATTATATAGTATAGTGGTTCATGTAAAATGATTTGGTTCTATCACATGTATAATATGCGACGAGACATCTTTTACTCAGACGACAACTATACAGTATAAGATGAAAACAAAACGAAAAAAGTTGAATGCTTAGACATCCTCTACAAGCTTGCAGCCTCATCAAAAGCTCCTAGGCATCAAAAGTTTCTGATTCAACCTGACGTTTCAACACGCGTACTTAGTAATTTTGAGAGAGATCACGCGTTACTCCGTTAGATGAACTGCTTCCCCTCTGTTTATAAGCCGGGTGTTCGTTGCATTCCCAATCCCTCGAATCGCTTATCCTTGATTACTCACTCAATAACATTAGCAGGGTTACGACACAAGCCTCATCCCGCCTCTGCCCTAGCATCAGACACCGCCAAGGCATTCTCTTTACAGTTTGACTCCAGAGAAGGTAGTCCGTATGTGACAGGACTTATTTGTAATACAAGTTAACTTACGTTTACATTAGTGATATCAAACCTTATTGACGATAGATGAGGCTAACAAGAGGGCTGTTATAGCCAGCACTACTTTGCATCTCTCTGATCCACTCGTCGATATACCTCGCATGACAACTTTACGAGGTCAGAGGCGCCTGTCCCTGCTCCATTTCAAGAGTGGCTATCGGTAAACTGAGTCATCGGGGCGACAGGAGTGAAAGCGTCTTGAATATCTTCTCCTTTCTATGGGTTACTCCCTATGGGTACCTGCCTTTCTATGGGTTACTCCCTATGGGTACTGCCTTTCTATGGGTTACTCCCTATGGGTACTGCCTTTCTATGGGTTACTCCCTATGGTACTGCCTTCTATGGTTACTCCCTATGGTACTTGCCTTTCTATGGGTTACTCCCTATGGGTACTGCCTTTCTATGGGTTCATCTCCCTATGGGTTACTAGGCTTCTATGGGTTACTCCCTATGGTACTGCCTTTCTATGGGTTACTCCCTATGGGTACCTGCCTTTCTATGGGTTACTCCCTATGGGTACTGCCTTTCTATGGGTTACTCCCTATGGGTACTGCCTTTCTATGGGTTACTCCCTATGGGTACTGCCTTTCTATGGGTTACTCCCTATGGGTACTGCCTTTCTATGGGTTACTCCCTATGGGTACTGCCTTTCTATGGGTTACTCCCTATGGGTACTGCCTTTCTATGGGTTACTCCCTATGGGTACTGCCTTTCTATGGGTTACTCCCTATGGGTACTGCCTTTCTATGGGTTACTCCCTATGGGTACTGCCTTTCTATGGGTTACTCCCTATGGGTACTGCCTTTCTATGGGTTACTCCCTATGGGTACTGCCTTTCTATGGGTTACTCCCTATGGGTACTGCCTTTCTATGGGTTACTCCCTATGGGTACTGCCTTTCTATGGGTTACTCCCTATGGGTACTGCCTTTCTATGGGTTACTCCCTATGGGTACTGCCTTTCTATGGGTTACTCCCTATGGGTACTGCCTTTCTATGGGTTACTCCCTATGGGTACTGCCTTTCTATGGGTTACTCCCTATGGGTACTGCCTTTCTATGGTTACTCCCTATGGGTACTGCCTTTCTATGGGTTACTCCCTATGGGTACTGCCTTTCTATGGGTTACTCCCTATGGGTACTGCCTTTCTATGGGTTACTCCCTATGGGTACTGCCTTTCTATGGGTTACTCCCTATGGGTACTGCCTTTCTATGGGTTACTCCCTATGGGTACTGCCTTTCTATGGGTTACTCCCTATGGGTACTGCCTTTCTATGGGTTACTCCCTATGGGTACTGCCTTTCTATGGGTTACTCCCTATGGGTACTGCCTTTCTATGGGTTACTCCCTATGGGTACTGCCTTTCTATGGGTTACTCCCTATGGGTACTGCCTTTCTATGGGTTACTCCCTATGGGTACTGCCTTTCTATGGGTTACTCCCTATGGGTACTGCCTTTCTATGGGTTACTCCCTATGGGTACTGCCTTTCTATGGGTTACTCCCTATGGGTACTGCCTTTCTATGGGTTACTCCCTATGGGTACTGCCTTTCTATGGGTTACTCCCTATGGGTACTGCCTTTCTATGGGTTACTCCCTATGGGTACTGCCTTTCTATGGGTTACTCCCTATGGGTACTGCCTTTCTATGGGTTACTCCCTATGGGTACTGCCTTTCTATGGGTTACTCCCTATGGGTACTGCCTTTCTATGGGTTACTCCCTATGGGTACTGCCTTTCTATGGGTTACTCCCTATGGGTACTGCCTTTCTATGGGTTACTCCCTATGGGTACTGCCTTTCTATGGGTTACTCCCTATGGGTACTGCCTTTCTATGGGTTACTCCCTATGGGTACTGCCTTTCTATGGGTTACTCCCTATGGGTACTGCCTTTCTATGGGTTACTCCCTATGGGTACTGCCTTTCTATGGGTTACTCCCTATGGGTACTGCCTTTCTATGGGTTACTCCCTATGGGTACTGCCTTTCTATGGGTTACTCCCTATGGGTACTGCCTTTCTATGGGTTATCCTATGGTACTGCCTTTCTATGGGTTACTCCCTATGGGTACTGCCTTTCTATGGGTTACTCCCTATGGGTACTGCCTTTCTATGGGTTACTCCCTATGGGTACTGCCTTTCTATGGGTTACTCCCTATGGGTACTGCCTTTCTATGGGTTACTCCCTATGGGTACTGCCTTTCTATGGGTTACTCCCTATGGGTACTGCCTTTCTATGGGTTACTCCCTATGGGTACTGCCTTTCTATGGGTTACTCCCTATGGGTACTGCCTTTCTATGGGTTACTCCCTATGGGTACTGCCTTTCTATGGGTTACTCCCTATGGGTACTGCCTTTCTATGGGTTACTCCCTATGGGTACTGCCTTTCTATGGGTTACTCCCTATGGGTACTGCCTTTCTATGGGTTACTCCCTATGGGTACTGCCTTTCTATGGGTTACTCCCTATGGGTACTATTAGCCTTTCTATGGGTTACTCCCTATGGGTACTGCCTTTCTATGGGTTACTCCCTATGGGTACTGCCTTTCTATGGGTTACTCCCTATGGGTACTGCCTTTCTATGGGTTACTCCCTATGGGTACTGCCTTTCTATGGGTTACTCCCTATGGGTACTGCCTTTCTATGGGTTACTCCCTATGGGTACTGCCTTTCTATGGTTACTCCCTATGGGTACTGCCTTTCTATGGGTTACTCCCTATGGGTACTGCCTTTCTATGGGTTACTCCCTATGGGTACTGCCTTTCTATGGGTTACTCCCTATGGGTACTGCCTTTCTATGGGTTACTCCCTATGGGTACTGCCTTTCTATGGGTTACTCCCTATGGGTACTGCCTTTCTATGGGTTACTCCCTATGGGTACTGCCTTTCTATGGGTTACTCCCTATGGGTACTGCCTTTCTATGGGTTACTCCCTATGGGTACTGCCTTTCTATGGGTTACTCCCTATGGGTACTGCCTTTCTATGGGTTACTCCCTATGGGTACTGCCTTTCTATGGGTTACTCCCTATGGGTACTGCCTTTCTATGGGTTACTCCCTATGGGTACTGCCTTTCTATGGGTTACTCCCTATGGGTACTGCCTTTCTATGGGTTACTCCCTATGGGTACTGCCTTTCTATGGGTTACTCCCTATGGGTACTGCCTTTCTATGGGTTACTCCCTATGGGTACTCCCTTTCTATGGGTTACTCCCTATGGGTACTGCCTTTCTATGGGTTACTCCCTATGGGTACTGCCTTTCTATGGGTTACTCCCTGTATCGGGTTACTCTGGCCTTTCTATGGGTTACTCCCTATGGGTACTGCCTTTCTATGGGTTACTCCCTATGGGTACTGCCTTTCTATGGGTTACTCCCTATGGGTACTGCCTTTCTATGGGTTACTCCCTATGGGTACTGCCTTTCTATGGGTTACTCCCTATGGGTACTGCCTTTCTATGGGTTACTCCCTATGGGTACTGCCTTTCTATGGGTTTACTCCCTATGGGTACTGCCTTTCTATGGGTTACTCCCTATGGGTACTGCCTTTCTATGGGTTACTCCCTATGGGTACTGCCTTTCTATGGGTTACTCCCTATGGGTACTGCCTTTCTATGGGTTACTCCCTATGGGTACTGCCTTTCTATGGGTTACTCCCTATGGGTACTGCCTTTCTATGGGTTACTCCCTATGGGTACTGCCTTTCTATGGGTTACTCCCTATGGGTACTGCCTTTCTATGGGTTACTCCCTATGGGTACTGCCTTTCTATGGGTTACTCCCTATGGGTACTGCCTTTCTATGGGTTACTCCCTATGGGTACTGCCTTTCTATGGGTTACTCCCTATGGGTACTGCCTTTCTATGGGTTACTCCCTATGGGTACTGCCTTTCTATGGGTTACTCCCTATGGGTACTGCCTTTTCTATCATGGGTTACTCCCTATGGGTACTGCCTTTCTATGGGTTACTCCCTATGGGTACTGCCTTTCTATGGGTTACTCCCTATGGGTACTGCCTTTCTATGGGTTACTCCCTATGGGTACTGCCTTTCTATGGGTTACTCCCTATGGGTACTGCCTTTCTATGGGTTACTCCCTATGGGTACTGCCTTTCTATGGGTTACTCCCTATGGGTACTGCCTTTCTATGGGTTACTCCCTATGGGTACTGCCTTTCTATGGGTTTACTCCCTATGGGTACTGCCTTTCTATGGGTTACTCCCTATGGGTACTGCCTTTCTATGGGTTACTCCCTATGGGTACTGCCTTTCTATGGTTACTCCCTATGGGTACTGCCTTTCTATGGGTTACTCCCTATGGGTACTGCCTTTCTATGGGTTACTCCCTATGGGTACTGCCTTTCTATGGGTTACTCCCTATGGGTACTGCCTTTCTATGGGTTACTCCCTATGGGTACTGCCTTTCTATGGGTTACTCCCTATGGGTACTGCCTTTCTATGGGTTACTCCCTATGGGTACTGCCTTTCTATGGGTTACTCCCTATGGGTACTGCCTTTCTATGGGTTACTCCCTATGGGATTACCCCATGGTACCTTTCTATGGGTTACTCCCTATGGGTACTGCCTTTCTATGGGTTACTCCCTATGGGTACTGCCTTTCTATGGGTTACTCCCTATGGGTACTGCCTTTCTATGGGTTACTCCCTATGGGTACTGCCTTTCTATGGGTTACTCCCTATGGGTACTGCCTTTCTATGGGTTACTCCCTATGGGTACTGCCTTTCTATGGGTTACTCCCTATGGGTACTGCCTTTCTATGGGTTACTCCCTATGGGTACTGCCTTTCTATGGGTTACTCCCTATGGGTACTGCCTTTCTATGGGTTACTCCCTATGGGTACTGCCTTTCTATGGGTTACTCCCTATGGGTACTGCCTTTCTATGGGTTACTCCCTATGGGTACTGCCTTTCTATGGGTTACTCCCTATGGGTACTGCCTTTCTATGGGTTACTCCCTATGGGTACTGCCTTTCTATGGGTTACTCCCTATGGGTACTGCCTTTCTATGGGTTACTCCCTATGGGTACTGCCTTTCTATGGGTTACTCCCTATGGGTACTGCCTTTCTATGGGTTACTCCCTATGGGTACTGCCTTTCTATGGGTTACTCCCTATGGGTACTGCCTTTCTATGGGTTACTCCCTATGGGTACTGCCTTTCTATGGGTTACTCCCTATGGGTACTGCCTTTCTATGGGTTACTCCCTATGGGTACTGCCTTTCTATGGGTTACTCCCTATGGGTACTGCCTTTCTATGGGTTACTCCCTATGGGTACTGCCTTTCTATGGGTTACTCCCTATGGGTACTGCCTTTCTATGGGTTACTCCCTATGGGTACTGCCTTTCTATGGGTTACTCCCTATGGGTACTGCCTTTCTATGGGTTACTCCCTATGGGTACTGCCTTTCTATGGTTACTCCCTATGGGTACTGCCTTTCTATGGGTTACTCCCTATGGGTACTCTTAGCCATGGGCTCTTTCTATGGGTTACTCCCTATGGGTACTGCCTTTCTATGGGTTACTCCCTATGGGTACTGCCTTTCTATGGGTTACTCCCTATGGGTACTGCCTTTCTATGGGTTACTCCCTATGGGTACTGCCTTTCTATGGGTTACTCCCTATGGGTACTGCCTTTCTATGGGTTACTCCCTATGGGTACTGCCTTTCTATGGGTTACTCCCTATGGGTACTGCCTTTCTATGGGTTACTCCCTATGGGTACTGCCTTTCTATGGGTTACTCCCTATGGGTACTGCCTTTCTATGGGTTACTCCCTATGGGTACTGCCTTTCTATGGGTTACTCCCTATGGGTACTGCCTTTCTATGGGTTTACTCCCTATGGGTACTGCCTTTCTATGGGTTACTCCCTATGGGTACTGCCTTTCTATGGGTTACTCCCTATGGGTACTGCCTTTCTATGGGTTACTCCCTATGGGTACTGCCTTTCTATGGGTTACTCCCTATGGGTACTCTGCCTTTCTATGGGTTACTCCCTATGGGTACTGCCTTTCTATGGGTTACTCCCTATGGGTACTGCCTTTCTATGGGTTACTCCCTATGGGTACTGCCTTTCTATGGGTTACTCCCTATGGTACTGCTTTCTATGGGTTACTCCTATGGGTACTGCCTTTCTATGGGTTACTCCCTATGGGTACTGCCTTTCTATGGGTTACTCCCTATGGGTACTGCCTTTCTATGGGTTACTCCCTATGGGTACTGCCTTTCTATGGTTACTCCCTATGGGTACTGCCTTTCTATGGGTTACTCCCTATGGGTACTGCCTTTCTATGGGTTACTCCCTATGGGTACTGCCTTTCTATGGGTTACTCCCTATGGGTACTGCCTTTCTATGGGTTACTCCCTATGGGTACTGCCTTTCTATGGGTTACTCCCTATGGGTACTGCCTTTCTATGGGTTACTCCCTATGGGTACTGCCTTTCTATGGGTTACTCCCTATGGGTACTGCCTTTCTATGGGTTACTCCCTATGGGTACTGCCTTTCTATGGGTTACTCCCTATGGGTACTGCCTTTCTATGGGTTACTCCCTATGGGTACTGCCTTTCTATGGGTTACTCCCTATGGGTACTGCCTTTCTATGGGTTACTCCCTATGGGTACTGCCTTTCTATGGGTTACTCCCTATGGGTACTGCCTTTCTATGGGTTACTCCCTATGGGTACTGCCTTTCTATGGGTTACTCCCTATGGGTACTGCCTTTCTATGGGTTACTCCCTATGGGTACTGCCTTTCTATGGGTTACTCCCTATGGGTACTGCCTTTCTATGGGTTACTCCCTATGGGTACTGCCTTTCTAGGGGTTACTCCCTATGGGTACTGCTTCTTTCTATGGGTTACTCCCTGCTATGGGTACTGCCTTTCTATGGGTTACTCCCTATGGGTACTGCCTTTCTATGGGTTACTCCTATGGGTACTGTACTCCTTTCTATGGGTTACTCCCTATGGGTACTGCCTTTCTATGGGTTACTCCCTATGGGTACTGCCTTTCTATGGGTACTTACTCCCTATGGGTACTGCCTTTCTATGGGTTACTCCCTATGGGTACTGCCTTTCTATGGGTTACTCCCTATGGGTACTGCCTTTCTATGGTGTGTACTTTCCTATGGGTATACTGCCTTTCTATGGGTTACTCCCTATGGGTACTGCCTTTCTATGGGTTACTCCCTATGGGTACTGCCTTTCTATGGGTTACTCCCTATGGGTACTGCCTTTCTATGGGTTACTCCCTATGGGTACTGCCTTTCTATGGGTTACTCCCTATGGGTACTGCCTTTCTATGGTTACTCCCTATGGGTACTGCCTTTCTATGGGTTACTCCCTATGGGTACCCTTCTATGGGTTACTCCCTATGGGTACTGCCTTTCTATGGGTTACTCCCTATGGGTACTGCCTTTCTATGGGTTTACTCCCTATGGGTACTGCCTTTCTATGGGTTACTCCCTATGGGTACTGCCTTTCTATGGGTTACTCCCTATGGGTACTGCCTTTCTATGGGTTACTCCCTATGGGTACTGCCTTTCTATGGGTTACTCCCTATGGGTACTGCCTTTCTATGGGTTACTCCCTATGGGTACTGCCTTTCTGAATTTGAACTTTCTACCCCAACAATTTCTTTCATCCACGTAATCAAACTTCTATAGGTCTGTTAGTCTTTTCTGCATGTCTGTATTCCTCCCATCTCGGCAACCTGTTGTGGTCTGTGAAGTGCCCATCAACCACACGACCTTTTGGTGAGCAGTCATCGGTGGTGGGGACGTGACACCAGCGCTCCCTTCCATGCACAGGATGACGCAATATCCCGCCCTGCAACCAAGACACGTCGGTCATGCATTCCCTTTGATACTTTGTTATTTTTCTAAGCTTGTTCTAGATACTGTTGCAATGTTAGAATTCTGGTAACGTGTAACCCGAACACGAGTAATCACACACCGCGCATTGCCTGCATGGGAACCAGGCAGCGTCACCCCCCCCCCCCCCCCCCGGTGGCATGGGTGCACCTTGCCTTATGATTCCTGGCACTTTACTGACACTTCTTATCTTATGTTCGTCACTATACACTCATTAGTGGATAACAGAACAGTAATCAAGCAAAGTTATGTAATTTCAATAACACGTGATGTACATGTGAGAGTAAAATATGACAATGTTATTCTCACAGCCAGATAAATGGGCTGCCTTGATAATGCACCTTATCATGGGTATTTTACTACCGCATGGTTAAACTTACCAGTCTTCTTTTCAAAAGTTCCTACAAGATTAGAATGGCAATGATTTTGACAGATTTAGCAAGGTCACCCCAGCAAGTTGAAAAATAATAAATGAGTTTGAATGATACTATCATCGTCGTGTTCGTCGTATCGTTGTATCTAATATACTATAGGAGTAGCCGTGTGTCTGTGTGTCTGTCTGTGTCTCTGTTTTGCGTAGCCGAAATTGTAAATTCAATTTTGATGAGAGTAGGCTCAAAAAATCGCAAATAAATCGTATGTGGTAAGCGGCTTGGTCCCATGTCGATTGAATACTTTTGAAGGGGGGTTTTGGGCTAAAAACACTTTTCAGAGATTAGATTACAGGAAAAACTCTGCAGTAACGTCTTGCCGTATTTCACAAACTCCGTAGACTCATGGACTTTAACGTTTTTGTGCGTGTGTGAGTATGTGTGTTGGAATCACTCGGAACACAAAGGGTTGGAATCACACGGAACACATATGGTTGGAATCACACGGAACACATAGGGTTGGAATCACATGGAACACAAAGGGTTGGAATCACACGGAACACAAAGGGTTGGAATCACACGGGACGTGGTCTACCCCGTGGCACTTTGACCATTGACCAACGACAGCAACACGATACAAACATCAATACATGGGTCCGAAGGGCCTACAAGCACTTGTCGCTACTATTATCGTATGAGTCGTGTGGTTGATTATTTTATCCCAAGATTTTAACGCAATTGTGTGTGCGTGTGTGAATTTGTGCCACAGGCAATACATAAACGTTTTTAAAAAGGTAAATAGAATGTTTGATATATATTTAGCATGTTATTATTTTTTCAAGGGGAGCCATGGAAATAGGATAAACTATTTCTATAAACAGTTCAGTCTTCGTTCACGACCATCAGATCGGTTTCAATCGGTGCTTCAAACTTCAGGAAAAGGAGGAAGAGGCGACAATGCTATATTTTTCATCATTCTTTTCATTTTACCTCACATCTGTATCAGTAAAACTGGCGTCACATAGACAGTTTTTTGTTCGTGGCTTGCCGAGTGCATGCTGGGCATAAGCTGGCGAGCAAATGACCAGTTTCTTCACTCTCAACAACCCGCGGCTTGCCGAGCACCGAGCATCATTGTCAGTGGCGCCCAAAAAATTACATTAGAGTCACAATAACAGTCAAAGCAAGCTAGAAATAGCATGTACCAACTGCCTTGACAAAAAAAATGAAGTAAATTTGCGGTAAAACAGTCAGATTATTGTAAAGAGCATTTAAAACTATCAGTGAAAATAGTTTCGTCCGAAACATAGTGGGATTTTATCCAATTCTTGGATGGAAATATGTGGAATTAGGGATCTTGATTACTAATAGTAATTCCAGCCCTTGAAACATAACTTACTACAATATAAAAATGTTGACTACCGCGGTGCAGTGCAGGCTGGTGCAGTGCAGTGTAAGGTAGATGTTTGCTTGCTGTAATGTTATAAGTTGTCAGGCTGTGATAAGAAATCTTGTGGTGTACAAGTTATTATGTTATACATAGATCAATAATATATAGGCGTAGGAACAGTGGGGGGGGGGGGGGGTGGACCAGCAATGGTTTATGACCTCCCGCTTTTTGATAAAAAGGGAATGTCCTATTGTCCTATACCATTTCTGGCCCCCTACTTTATAAAGTGGGGGGCCAGAAATGGTATATGCCCCCCCTCACATTTTTTGTGATATTTGTCATTGTCGCCGTACTATGTATATATTTCCTTTGATCCCTCTATCAACTTCATATCTCCATTATTACTCCACTTTTTCCTATTTCCCTCATTCATTCTTTAGCCTATAATCAACATACCTGCAACAAAATGTGTCATCTCTTTCAAAAATTTCCGAGATATTAAGCAGACATTTTTCTTTTGGTACATTTTTGTGCAAAACTATTATCAAACAGAGCGAGTCTGACAGTCGCCTGACGGACTGATAATTATAAATCAGTAAATTCCCTTACTTGCCCCGCTAATATTCTCATAAACTACACTGGCGGCAGCGAGCGTATGAGTTTCCACCCCTGAGAGCAGGACACGGATGCCGGTGTCCTCCTGTAGGTGGTGGTGGTGGTGGTGGTGGTGAGCGGAACGCATGCGGCCGTGAGAGGGAAGTGGAGAGTGGCGCGGTTTTGGCTCAGAGTGTGACCAGTGGGGCTGGAGACGGGCTGCAGGGAGGCGACTCAGGCAAGGGCGGCTGCTTGGCGTCGCGCAAACCTGACGTAACCCGCACTCGTTGCTCGCACGTCTGGTGGAGTGTTTAGGTGGAGACCAGCTGCTGGAGTGGACGCTGGTGACGTGCTGCACCGGGACGTGTGTATCCAGGCACGTGCACAACCTTACTCACTCCTGCTGCATAGGCGAGGCTCAAGTGTGAGGGCCGTGAGCGATGGCACTGTGTTGGTCTTGAAAACGTTCCGTCAAGCTGTGGCCACTTTGTTCACCGGTCGTCAACATCACTGCCGACGACTTAGTTGCACAACATCATAACCAATTTCACTCAGGTGGTGATTGAAAGACTACGGCATTGCATCGCACGGACGAATAAACGTTACTTGATCATTCTGAAACCAATTTTATCATAAAGACTCCAAGATAGAAGTCGGATCAAAAGAAAACTATCATCCAATTTGTATTACCCGTGAGAAAGCACACGCAAAAAGATCACAACATTCAAAGGCGATAATCTCCTTCGAACAGTGCACGAGATAAGGATTGAGAAACGTTGAGGCGCGGCAGAAAGGCGGAAAGGGAGGACTAACTTCCTCGTCGTGCATGGCTGGGAGATGAGGATACCGTGCGGTCCCCATGCTGCCCCTGCTGCTGTGTGCGGCCCTGGTGCTCCTCCAGGGCCGCGACGCCACCCACCAGGCCACCCCGAGCTGCACACTAGAGCCTGGCCCCCCAGCACCCCTGTCCCAGCACCCGCGTGAGTGTTTGCCTCTGGGGATGAAGGGGGATGTATTACCTGTGTTGAGGTGTAGCAGTGGTGTTGTCTGTGTTGAGGTGTGACAGTGGTGTTGTCTGTGTTGATGTGTGGCAGTGGTGTTGTCTGTGTTGAGGTGTAGCAGTGGTGTTGTCTGTGTTGAGGTGTGACAGTGGTGTTGTCTGTGTTGAGGTGTGGCAGTGGTGTTGTCTGTGTTGAGGTGTAGCAGTGGTGTTGTCTGTGTTGAGGTGTGACAGTGGTGTTGTCTGTGTTGAGGTGTGGCAGTGGTGTTGTCTGTGTTGAGGTGTAGCAGTGGTGTTGTCTGTGTTGAGGTGTGGCAGTGGTGTTGCATGTGTTGAGGTGTGGCAGTGGTGTTGTCTGTGTTGAGGTGTGGCAGTGGTGTTGTCTGCGTTGAGGTGTGGCAGTGGTGTTGTCTGTGTTGAGGTGTGGGAGTGGTGTTGTCTGTGTTGAGGTGTAGCAATGGTGTTGTCTGTGTTGAGGTGTGGCAGTGGTGTTGTCTGTGTTGAGGTGTGGCAGTGGTGTTGTCTGTGTTGAGGTGTGGCAGTGGTGTTGTCTGTGTTGAGGTGTGGCAGTGGTGTTGTCTGTGTTGAGGTGTGGTAGTGGTGTTGACTGTGTTGAGGTGTGGCAGTGGTGTTGTCTGTGTTGAGGTGTGGCAGTGGTGTTGTCTGTGTTGAGGTGTGGCAGTGGTGTTGTCTGTGTTGAGGTGTGGCAGTAGTGTTGTCTGTGTTGAGGTGTGGCAGTGGTGTTGTCTGTGTTGAGGTGTGGCAGTGGTGTTGTCTGTGTTGAGGTGTGGCAGTGGTGTTGTCTGTGTTGAGGTGTGGCAGTGGTGTTGTCTGTGTTGAGGTGTGGCAGTGGTGTTGTCTGTGTTGAGGTGTAGCAGTGGTGTTGACTGTGTTGAGGTATGGCAGTGGTGTTGTCTGTGTTGAGGTGTAGCAGTGGTGTTGTCTGTGTTGAGGTGTAGCAGTGGTGTTGTCTGTGTTGAGGTGTAGCAGTGGTGTTGTCTGTGTTGAGGTGTAGCAGTGGTGTTGTCTGTGTTGAGGTGTGGCAGTGGTGTTGTCTGTGTTGAGGTGTGGCAGTGGTGTTGTCTGTGTTGAGGTGTGGCAGTGGTGTTGTCTGTGTTGAGGTGTAGCAGTGGTGTTGTCTGTGTTGAGGTGTGGCAGTGGTGTTGTCTGTGTTGAGGTGTGGCAGTGGTGTTGTCTGTGTTGAGGTGTGGCAGTGGTGTTGTCTGTGTTGAGGTGTGGCAGTGGTGTTGTCTGTGTTGAGGTGTGGCAGTGGTGTTGTCTGTGTTGAGGTGTGGCAGTGGTGTTGAGGTGGGTCAGTAATTATGTGTTGCAGTGTATGAGCTAAGATGCCTCCTACCAAACATATTGTTCATTACATTAACATTGTATTGGTCTCCCTTCCCCCCACCCAAAAAAAGTCATAATAAGCCTTGACATCTTTGAGATTTTTGATCAGTGAAAACATACAACTTTTTTTGCTCAAAAGTTTCAGGTATTTTTTTTTCTTCCGAGAATGAAAAAAAAAAAGAGAGAGAGAGAGAGAGAGAGAGAGAGAGAGAGAGAGAGAGAGAGAGAGAGAGAGAGAGAGAGAGAGAGAGAGAGAGAGAGAGAGAGAGAGAGAGAGAGAGAGAGAGAGAGAGAGAGAGAGAGAGAGAGAGAGAGAGAGAGAGATGTCTTAATGTTCCCCTTTCCTCAAAATCCTTGCGAGCTTGTACGAAAAACGTATCTCTTTAATGCGTAAGTTAATTATGATTAAATAAGCGTAACGAGTAAAGAGGAAGGAGGAAGCGAGACGAAAGATAGTGGGAAAGAAGGGAGGGGATAGAATAAGAAAGAAAAAGAGATAGAGATAGAAATAAGACATAGGAGAGCAGGAGAGAAGAGAGAGAAATGAAAAAGAAAGAATATAGGTAAAGAGAAGGAAGGGAAAAGAGACTGAGATAGCAGGGAGGAGAAATCGTAAGGAGCGAGTGGAGCATCTGATAACGAAATGAGAGGAAGAAGGAACGAGGGAGAGTGCAGGGAGGGAATCACAACTAAGCTGACGAACTGCATTAGAGATGAAAGTGAGAAATAGATGAAAGATGAAAGAAAATATAGACAGCACAGGAAGAGGAAGGTAGGGAGGAGGAAGAAAAATGAGATAAAGGAAGAAATAAATGTAACCCCTTAAGGCCCAGAACGTAATTTCATTTGTAATTTGGGTACCATGAGACGATTTTTAGTGACTATAAGCAATATTTTAGAGATATGACCTGTTTAGTATCCTTGTCGACTAGTTAATTTGGTATATTCAGTCACTTTTCGTAATTTTATGGCTAACAACAGACAAATTTATATAGCAACTAGCCGCAAAGCCGC
>JACEEZ010012660.1:62500-77500 GCA_016584305.1 Chionoecetes opilio | reverse complement strand
TTAGATTTTGAGTTTCCTTAGAAATTTCCTTCTCAGGCCTAAATTTCCTTAGAATAAGGAAATTTCCTTGCAAGTGGAAACACTGGTTCACTGTAACATCAGAATTGCCAGATAGTTGGACGGGTCTATGGCCAAATTAACTGATAACAAAGTATTTACATTTTTATATTATGAGTATTTAAATACAATGTATTTAAATACTCATAAAAGTATTTAAATACTGTATTTGAATACATGAAAACCAATGTATTTATAAATACAGTTGTAAATACCCAAATGTATCTAAATACGTATTTAAATACAAATGTATTTAAATACTGCTAAGCTCTGACCGTACATAACACTATAGTCGCCAGTCACTCGCCACTGCACTAATGTCGCCAGGCACCATATATTACGAATTTTAGCATCACTACTAATTTGTATGTGCCACTGAAGACATGTAGTGTGATGTACATAATATAAACTACTGTGCATGCCTCTTCAGTGACACATACAAGTCTGTAGTGATGCTAAAATACGTAGTATATGGCGCCTGGCGACATTAGTGCAGTGGCGAGTGACTGGCCATTATAGTGTTATGTACGGTACGTGACGCGTATAAGACAAGACTAACTCCTGTGTCTTCGCTAATACCATTTGTACCGATAAACAGAACCCTATTGACCCATACTGATAACATAAAACTTGACGTGTCCAGAGTGGAAAATAACGTGCTTTTTTTTTTATTTCATCTTCATCGTTGCTTTTGTTTGTATTCACTATGATGTTGTTGCTGTTCTTTGTTGTGAGTGAGTGTTGTCTGTGTCTGTTATGCGAGAACGTGAAGTGGTGGACACAGGGAGGGAAGGAGGGAGGAAGAAGGGACTGGGCCATTGAGTAAGAGGAGGACTCAGGAAAAGTGGAGGGGAATCTCTGTTGTTTCTGCCAATTTTGTGCAATGTTCCGGTGTAATAGTATTCGACCTCCTTCAGTCCCCCTTAGATATAATTAGTGCCAGACGTGGAGAGAGAGAGAGAGAGAGAGAGAGAGAGAGAGAGAGAGAGAGAGAGAGAGAGAGAGAGAGAGAGAGAGAGAGAGAGAGAGAGAGAGAGAGAGAGAGAGAGAGAGAGAGAGAGAGAGAGAGAGAGAGAGAGAGAGCCAGAGAGAGAGAGAGAGAGAGAGAGAGAGAGAGAGAGAGAGAGAGAGAGAGAGAGAGAGAGAGAGAGAGAGAGAGAGAGAGAGAGAGAGAGAGAGAGAGAGAGAGAGAGAGAGACAGAGACAGAGACAGAGACAGAGACAGAGAGAGACAGAGACAGAGACAGAGAGAGAGAGAGAGACAGAGAGAGAGAGAGAGAGAGAGAGAGACTCAACATGCTTTTTCTGCAGTCATTTCCAAGTGTAGGCTTTGCAATCATGTTTTTTTTCTGATGTTCATTCTCGTATATCAATATTTGGTCTATTTTTTTTTTTTTTTTTTTTTTTTTTTTTTACCATCTTGGAGCTGTTTCGTATTTCAATGTAGGCTATTATATATTTTTTTCTAATGATTTATCTATTAATTTATGTATATATTTTATTAATTGGCGGGTAATTTGCAAATGTTTAAGTCGAGTAAGATATCAATTAGTCTTCAGTGCACATACACACATACACGCACACACACACACCACACACACACACACACACACACACACACACACACACACACACACACACAAACAGTCACACACGCACACACACACACACACACACACACACACACACACACACACACACACACACACACACACACACACACACACACACACACACACACACACACACACACACACACACACACACACACACACAGTCACACACACACCACACACACACACACCACACACACACACACACACACACACATATACACACACACACACACACACACACACACACCACACAGCCACACACACACACCACACAACACACACACACCACACACCACACACACACAGTCACACACACACCACACACACACACACACACACACACACACACACCACACACACCACACACACACACACCACACACACACACACACACACACACACACACACAGTCACAACACACACACCACACACACACACACAACACACAGTCACACACACACCACACACACACACACACACACACCCACACCCACACACACACACACACACACACACACACACACACACACACATCCTCACCACCGCATTAACACAATATTGCCTCATATTTCTCAGGCAGGTGCACCAACTTTTCCCTATAACACGGTTCAGGCCATTCTTACCAATACTTACGAGCACATGTGTCCTGCGAGCCTTCCTAAGTTTGTCCTACGAGTCGTTGCTCCAGTCCTCCTCAGCGACCTCTTAAAAGCTGAGGTCGTCTTGTTTTTTACCTTGTGCGTCTTTTGCGAGTTCATGCTGAGGTGATGCCTGGTATACATGTTGAGGAGGAGGAGAGGTGTCGGTGGTGGTAGATAGAAGAGAAATGGATGTAAAGAAAGAAAAGGAAGGAAAAGAACTAAAGGTAAGTGGAGGAAGAATTAGAGAAGGTGGAGGAGGAGGAGAGGTGTAATTAAGTTTGGGCCGAGTTTGTACTTCTGAAAGGTGCAACTATGAATTTTATCTTTTCATCAACTGTTCATCATGAGTATATCCGCTGCTCTTTATCTTTTCATCAACTGTTCATCATGAGTATAGCCGCTGTTCTTTATCGCTTGCAATGAGAAGAAATAGTTGCAAAGAATGTTTGTAAGCGGTTTGAAAACACGATTTTTTTTCTTTAGTCGTCACGTACTCAATTTTACTTATAGATAATCAGTTATATATATATATATATATATATATATATATATATATATATATATATATATATATATATATATATATTATATAACCAAATATATCAACAGGAAAGTCATAATTCATAGATTGCTCTCATGATTAGGTTATGTAGACTAATTGGTCGCTCCACCTTCTCTGATGGATACAGTGAATTATTTTCATAGAAATATTGATCATGTAGTTGTTATTCACTGAGTGGTAAGGCTTCATTAAGTTTATACTCATTTGTTCATTAGTAGAATCTCCTTTCTCTAAGGAATAAAATAGATAACTGATGAATGACGATATACGTTACATATATTAGAACCAAGCATACAGCCCGTAATACTGTAAAGTAAGCACAGGTGATCCTACATTAGACTCACGTTGGACATTCACTATTGCGTGTCACATAATGGCAGGGAGCTAGACCAAGCCGTGACGCGGGAAAGAATTGTTCCTCGTCGTCCTGATGTTAGGGAGCGATAGGCAGAACTTTTGTTATATTATAGGAAACAATAACAGCAATTATGATAGACCACAAGTATTGACATTATACATGGACATAAATATAGGCCTGTATTTCATTTGTAATATGTCTTTAAAAGTTGTGTAACCGCTCGGAAAACACATATATATTGTCCATCGTAGAGGCAACAAGCTAATAAAGGTCAAAATGTTTGTGTCGTTAAAGGTCAATGGAATGCTTGTGGTCTGCCTTGCTTATTCATTAGCTTAGTTGTTTGATATTTACTTGTTTTTGTTTTCTTAACAGGAAAGAACCTTTTCCTTGAGTGTGTGAGTGCGCGACGAGGCGGTGGAGGCCAAGAGGTTACCCCGTCCTCCCGTGACACTGCCTTCCCTTCATCGGACGGTGAGTAGGTATTGTTGTGCTTGTTCTTGATTATGCTGCCACTACTGCTACTACTACCGCTGCTGTTTCTATTACTATATACTACTACCACCACCACCACTACTACTACTGCTGCTCCTGCTGCTGCTGCTATCATACCAGGGGTTCAGAGAACAGCAGCACCAGGCAGGTAGCAGGCAGGAACGACAAAAAGAAGGGTACAAACAAAACTATGCCTAACGAGTTGATAGGGTGTTGATAGTTCATGTTTGGCTGTAGACCTGGTGGCGTGGTGCTGTGGTAGCAAGCTCGTCTCGCCGGCGAGAGACCCCGGGTTCAATTCCCTTTTCACCCACAATACCCTTAGGCAAGGTATCTTTATGGTAACTTGTTCGTGCCTAATTGAAATAAATACCCAGACGTAAGAACGACTGGCACCCGCGTTCTGGCGAAGGATATAAGTGCCTAATACTGTGTGTCTGGCTTGGTGACTCCCGTGTGCCGTCAGTAGCCATGAAGCCCAAGCCTTTTCCTTTTCTTTCAATTTTTTTCTCCATAAAAACAATGGTCATATTTTGTTTGTGTTCGTGTAGGAGTTTGATCTAAATAGGATGCATGCAGTTAAATTCGGCAAATGCATCGTAAATGCAAGGAAATGGTGGTAAAGTAGCGGAAAATGTCATGCTCACTTAAGCAATCACACAATTTGCTCTTTCTCTTTATTTGCTTGATCGAAAAAAAAAGTTATGTTCGTTTCGGTTCGTAATGACTCGATACTGATAGTCTATCCTTCCTCAGACACACAGCGTGGCGAGAAACAGGTATTTGCCAACATGATATTCCAGATTGCAATCATCGCACCAGAAAGATAGGTACAGGAGGTTCTGATGCATTTTTTTCATTATTATCTATTACACATATTGAGATTTCTGTCCTTTAAACAACCATGCATCTTACGAGCCAAGCATAGTTCCCTATCGGGTGTTCTGTCTGCCGCCTGGAGTTCTAGACCTCCCGCTATGTGTTCCTGGCGTCTTATTGCCACTACGCTTACAAGTATATCTCACGAAGACTCCCTTGAAGACCGAACTCTGTTTAACTCCCCTCAAGGTACCCCAGTTTCTCTTGTCTGAGGTGAGCGTCAGGAACTTCTCTGCCGCTTCAGCTTATCAGACTATGAAGTGTTCCAGTTTGTAAGGCGGCATACGAGGAGCGGCATTATGGACTGTAAGCAGCTGTAAGGGATGCTGTGGCTGTGATGCCCTGCAGAGACCTGATTATTGACTTTATTTTCATTTATTTATCTATTCATTTGTTTTCTGGTGCGCAGCAATCAAGACAAGCAGTGCATTTGCTAGCCGCGTCTCGTGCATATATCTTAAACACGCCGACGCATACACGAATGGTCAGAAAGGAATGGACAGTGTACAAATAGGAGGAGGAGGAGAGGCGGTGTGTGAGCTGTGAGGCTGTCGTGAAGGAAACCAGGGAACAGCAGGAGAGGAAACGTAAGACATGTGAAGGAGAGGTTAGGGAGGGAGAAGGGAAGATGGAAGGTAGTGTAAAGGAAAGGGAGGGATATAATCAGGTGAGGAGAGTCTAAGGAGGAAAAAAAAGCTTGTGCGATCGTTGAGAGCGAAGAAAACGGATGGAAAAGAGGTCCTGATGGAAAGGTTTATGGCATCGAACGAGATCGCGGCGGAGTTATTGGGCGGCTGAAAGGAGACTTTTTGCGATGTTTTTTTGTTAGTTTCCGCAAAACCAGCGTCTGCTCTTAATTTACCGTTCTTCTATGCTTTCTTTATAGTTGTTTTTGTCATTTTGTCGTCTATCACATTCACGTTACCTTAGGAGTTTCCACTAATCTATCTCGCATATCAAGGCAAGTGTTGAGTAACCTTATATAATATAACATAAACATATCAAGATGGTTATTTCTAAACTACACTACGAAGCTACAGGAGTACTGACGGACGATTTTATTGGTTTAGTAATATATTTTTTATACAGATATTTCCTCACTGATTCATTTTTGCTTATTTTTAACCTGTGAGCCCCGCCATACCACGCACAATTCCTTCACTCTATAAACCTTCCCCGGCTAGTGCACGACCTAATATTTCAGCACACACTCCCTTGGTTAAAAACTCCACAGGCCAATGGGGCAAAATACTTATTGAGTCACAAGCAGAGAGCAGGTCATTTGCCTTGAAGTTATCCAGATTTTGTGTGATTACGGGGAGACTGGGAGAGGTTGGTATAAGTGAGCTTGACTTTTTCCGCTACTTTACCACCATTTCCTTGTATTTACGATGCATTTGCCGAATTTAACTGCATACATCCTATTTAGATCAAACTCCTACACGAACACAAACAAAATATGACCATTGTTTTTATGGAGAAAAAAAAATGAAAAAAAAAGAAAAGGCTTGGGCTTCATTAAGGTGAGGCTCGGCGGTTCAACACACACGCAAGGCTGAGGGGAAGTAGATTAGATTAGATAGCTATTTATTGACCCCAAAATACAAATAAACGATGCCGCAATTTTTTTTGGGTCCGTGGTCCATATATAAACCGTAAAAAACCACCTTTGCAAATCAAGATGACTTAACAAAACAAAACAAAAACATAACAAAAAATAAAACCTAGACATCAGAGGGGAGCCACACAAGGGACATGGAAGGAAGGGAGAAGTGAGGAATGGAAAACTGTAAGAAAAATATCGAGATGGAAAGGAAATAAATTTCCGTGGGTGGAAAAAAAGAGAGAGAGAGAGAGAGAGAGAGAGAGAGAGAGAGAGAGAGAGAGAGAGAGAGAGAGAGAGAGAGAGAGAGAGAGAGAGAGAGAGAGAGAGAGAGAGAGAGAGAGAGAGAGAGAGCAGTTAGAGGGGAAAGATCAAAAGTGAGGGTTAGAACTTTTCCTTCAACCCACACACACAAGTTTTATAATTACTTTTTTCCCCTGTACGTGTCTGTGTGTGTAAATATAGACTTATTCTCCCATAAAGAAACCACTTTGCACCACTATCAAACATGGAAGATAAATGTAATGTATGTAAACTATACATACATGAGGCGGTTGGGGGGGTGGTGGTAGCAGAGCGGTTTTGTCTCCGATTGGCGTTCTCGGTGACCCGAGTTTGATCCCCGACGAAAACCAAAACCTTTATGCTCCGTCGAGTGACCTAAGAACACCCACATGCCCTGCCCATTAACTGTACCTTCGATTGCGAGTGCATCGGAGGACACAGGGGGGCGGCATGAACCTCTAATCACAGGCGTCACTATAAAAATCCTGCCTGCGCCACCACGGGCAAGGGCCAACCATCACAGCAGCCCTCAAGGGAACTTCCAGAGCCTACCATCCGAGCCCTGGGTCACCACTGCCTACAGGCGCTATAGGCACAGATGTAAAAAAAAAAAAAAAAAAAAAAAAAAGTAAAGAAAGTCAACATCCTACCTAACCTAACCTAGCCTAACCTAACCTAATCTAATCTAACCTAACTTAACCTAACCTAGCCTAACCTAACCTAGCCTAACCTAACCTATCCTAGCCTAACCTAACCTAATCTAACCTAACCTAATCTAACCTAACCTAACCTAACCTAACCTAACCTAGCTATACATACGAATAAAATACCTACTCCTTTGTCAACGCCTTCTACGTGTGTGCCCCCTCCTCCCCCACACACCACCGCCACCACAGTCACCACAATCACGATACACCACTATTATCTTCATCTTCATAATTTCGTCATCATCATATTTCTTTGAGTGCGGCTGCCATCACATCATCCATACATCCTCCTCCTCCTCCTCCTCCTCCTAACTTCTCCTCCTCTTCCTCCTCCTTTTCCTCGTTCCCTACCTCATCAACTCCTCCTATCTTTCCATCCTTTGCCCCATAAGTGCCTCTTCCCTTCTTTTCTCTCCTCGTTACCTCTATGTATACTTTGCAATGTCGTTATCATTTCAGACCTACTACTACTACTACTACTACTACTACTACTACTACTACTACTACTACTACTACTACTACTACTACTACTACTTTTGCTACTACTACTACTACTACTACTACTACTACTACTACTACTACTACTACTACTACTACTACTACTACTACTACTACTATACTACTACTATACTACTACTACTACTACTACTACTACTACTACTACTACTACTACTACTACTACTACTACTACTACTACTACTACTACGACATCTACTACTACTACTACTACTACTACTACTACTACTACTACTACTACTACTACTATTACTACTACTACTAAAAATAATGATAATATTAATGATAGTAATGATAATAACAAATCATTAAAGTTGTACAGGTAAAACATGTGATTACAGTGATAAGGGTTAATACGTTAGCAGAGCGATAGTTAAGATAATGACCATCACCATCAATAGTTAAGATAATGACCATCACCATCAATAGTTAAGATAATGACCATCACCTTCAATAGTTAAGATAATGACGGTGATACGGTTGGTGGTGATAGTCTGGTGGTTTGAGATATCGAAAAAATAGATCTCTTATCACAAAGCCATGCGAGGTGATATTTAATTTTATACATCTATATTTTATGAACCCGAGCAATGAAGACAGAACCAGATGGAGAAATGAAATAGGAAGTTTTGCTGGAGTAGCCTGGAATAGACAGGCAGCTGATAGAGATCCTTTGTCCTGCAGTGGACTCATAGAGGCTGATGATGATGATGATGATGATGATTTTATGAACAGCTTGAGCGGCCTGGAACTGAACGCATGACTACGAAGACACTAAAAACACTATTCTTTTAATTCTACTTCTACTATATTATCTACTATTTCTACTATTTATTTTATTTTATTCTACTATTCTAAGCATTATTCTTTGCCAATCGAATCAGCATGATCTCCAAGACCCAAGTGATTTTTTTTTACCTCCCTCCCTGATTCTCCCGCCAAGCACTATACCATGGCTATATTTCCCTGCCCCGAAATGCACAAATACAACACTGGTCAGAACCATGTGTTCAAACAGAGGGAGATAATGCAGTTGAAACAATCACACACCACACAAATCCATCACAAGTTTATTCGCATTTCATCCCCTCCTCTTAAAGCCGACTGTTGATTACAGGCCGTAAATTGACAAACGGCAATGAATTAAACTTTTTGTACCAGTGGTGAGAGGAAAATATTGCGTGTGTATTTTGGCGACGGACATGTGTTGGTGTGAAGTGGAAGGGAGCTACACACACACACACACACACACACACACACACACACACACACACACACACACACACACACACACACACACACACACACACACACACACACACACACACACACACACACACACACACACACACACACACACACACACACACACATACACACACACACACACACACAGTAAGGGAATTGGAGTGCGACCATGTCCTACTCCCCATAATAGAAAACTCTGCAGAACACGAGTGGGAAGTAACTTGATTTATATTCCACTTTATCAATATCCTGTCAGTGTGAGTGGCGTGCGATATTTGTGAGTGTGTGTGTGTGTGTGTGTGTGTGTGTGTGTGTGTGTGTGTGTGTGTGTGTGTGTGTGTGTGTGTGTGTGTGTGTGTGTGTGTGTGTGTGTGTGTGTGTGTGTGTGTGTGTGTGTGTGTGTGTGTGTGTGTGTGTGTGTGTGTGTGTGTGTGTGTGTGTGTGTGTGTGTGTGTGTGTGTGTGTGTGTGTGTGTGTGTGTGTGTGTGTGTGTGTGTGTGTGTGTGTGTGGTGTGTGGTGTGTGTGTGTGTGGTGTGTGTGTGTGTGTGTGTGTGTGTGTGTGTGTGTGTGTGTGTGTGTGTGTGTGTGTGTGTGTGTGTGTAGTTGTGTGTGTGTGTGTGTGTGTGTGTGTGTGTGTGTGTGTGTGTTGATCTTGCTCAGTCTCCAGGAAGAAGTTTCAACCTCTCTAAGTTCACTTCCTGACCCTTCTCTCACAAGTTTTCTTCGTACGGTGTTTCCCTCTCCTCCTCCTCCTCCTCCTCCTCCTCCTCCTCCTCCTCCTCCTCCTCCTCCTCCTCCTCCTCCTCCTCCTCCTCCTCCTCCTCCTGCTCCTCCTATAATAATAATAATAAAAAGAGAGAGCAGGAGATGGGGAAGTGGGGACAGGGAGAAGAATAGATGGGTGAGAGAAAAGAGGCTAGTATGAGAAAAAGTCTCCGGGGCTTAAAACAGGTGCTGCACGTGTTTGTATGTTGTTGTGGGTCCGACTGGGTACGCTTTCTCAACTCGCTCCATCAAACAGAAAACCACTCTGGGACGGCTTGGCAGGGCATGGGTCATGAAATATGGAGCCCCGGACACAACCAAGACAACCCCGGGCCCCCCTCCGCCGCCCGCCGCAGAGTTCTTCAGTTTTGTTTGATATTCTTGTTTTTGTGCTTCTTTCTTCTGGTCTTGTTTGACTTCTTTCTTCTGGTCTTGTCTGACTTCTTTCTTCTGGTCTTGTTTGACTTCTTTCTTCTGATCTTGTTTGATTTCTTTCTTCTGGTCTTGTTTGACTTCTTTCTTCTGATCTTGTT
The DNA here is from genome assembly GCA_016584305.1 of Chionoecetes opilio. Taxonomy (NCBI): domain Eukaryota; kingdom Metazoa; phylum Arthropoda; class Malacostraca; order Decapoda; family Majidae; genus Chionoecetes; species Chionoecetes opilio. The sequence continues at coordinate 67,234 of JACEEZ010012660.1, read as the reverse complement.
TGACTTCTTTCTTCTGATCTTGTCCGACTTCTTTCTTCTGGTCTTGTCTGACTTCTTTCTTCTGGTCTTGTCTGACTTCTTTCTTCTGATCTTGTTTGACTTCTTTCTTCTGGTCTTGTTTGACTTCTTTCTTCTGGTCTTGTTTGACTTCTTTCTTCTGGTCTTGTCCGACTTCTTTCTTCTGATCTTGTTTGACTTCTTTCTTCTGGTCTTGTCTGACTTCTTTCTTCTGGTCTTGTTTGACTTCTTTCTTCTGGTCTTGTTTGACTTCTTTCTTCTGGTCTTGTTTGACTTCTTTCTTCTGATCTTGTTTGACTTCTTTCTTCTGATCTTGTTTGACTTCTTTCTTCTGGTCTTGTTTGACTTCTTTCTTCTGGTCATGTTTGACTTCTTTCTTCTGGTCTTGTTTGACTTCTTTCTTCTGGTCTTGTTTGACTTCTTTCTTCTGGTCTTGTCCGACTTCTTTCTTCTGATCTTGTTTGACTTCTTTCTTCTGATCTTATTTGACTTCTTTCTTCTGATCTTGTTTGACTTCTTTCTTCTGATCTTGTCTAACTTCTTTCTTCTGGTTTTGTCCGACTTCTTACTTCTGATCTTGTTTGTTTTGTTTCTTGTTTTGATTGTGGGTCATAGTTTTTATGCATTTTATGAATCTATTGTTAGGGGCGCCACCCGGGCCTCGCTCTGCATGACGCAGTCGCTGGTCCAGCACGGCGCCCCGAGCATAGTCCTCATGGCCTGGTTTTGGTGGATCTCGATCCTCTTCTGCTGGATGGCGGACACGGCGACGAGCACAGGCGCGCTGTCGTCCCACCAGTGTGCGGACAGCCTGCACGTAGAAGAGCCGCAGGACGGAGTGCGTGTCTCCAGAGGATGTCCTCGTCATGGCCCTCATGACGCTGAGCCTTTCTTGAGTGTTCCCCTTTAGGTACCTGACCTGGGTGGTGAAGGTCAGACCTTGGTCGACCCCCACCCCGAGGTACTGGCAGGAGCGGGTCCAGGCCAGCCTGGTGTCCAGCAGGTGACAATCTAGGGTGGCGACCTTGACTTCTCAGTGAAGATCTTGAGGCCCAGCTCCTTGCACTTGTCCCCGATAAGGTCAACTGCCTGCTATCGTACAGTGAACGTCAGTTGCAGTGTCCATGTATGAACATGAACGTGACAATAACTGACAGAGGCGGCGTGAATTCATTAAACCTGTAGTATTGATTTTGCCGTTGACATGATATTGCAACTTTGTCTGAGTCCCACCATTGACATAAAATAAAATTTCACATAAAAAGATCAAAGCTCTCCTAGTTATGTAGTGGGATATTTATAGCGCTCTTGGGGCCTCCTGATGGTCATAGTGGCCCAAATCAGCCGCTTAGTTCGCTTATGCCTTGGACCGGCTTTGCAGCCCCACTACTTTACTACTGCTACTACTACTAATGATAATGATAGTAATGATAATGATAATAATAATGATAATAACACTAATAATAATAATAATAATAATACCACTACTTCTACTACTTTATTACCACTACAACTACTACTACTACTACTTCTACTACTACTACTACTACTACTACTACTACTACTACTACTACTATTACTACTACTACTACTACTACTACTACTACTACTACTACTAAATCTAATATAATTTTTATGAAAACAATAATATGAATGTAATAACAACAATATTAATGATAATAACAGGAGTAATCATGATAATGATAATAATGATAGTAACAATAATAATAAAAATAAAAATAAAATAATGATAATAATGATAAAAAAATATTAATGAAAATAAAAATAATAATAATAGTGTTAATAGTAACGCCAAGACATGTACACTTCCAAAGCATGAGTAGAAGTAGTGACGCTTGGCAAGGGTTGGGTGTGGGGTGGTGTGTGTGCCTGGAACATTTATGCCTTAGGGATAGGTTGGATAAGGGATTAGGTAAATATGAGACAGGACAACACGAGCTTGACTTCAATCCTGTATATAGCAACTCGGTAAATACAACAAGGTAGATACATCACTGCATCACTCAGACAGGCAGCAACAGAACACAGTCTGGGATATACACGGATTGAGACAGGATAGACCGCGCGTGCCGCTATCAAAACCCCGCCTAAAGCCCGGTTCACACTACCACATTTTGCTGTGCGTGTCTGATGGGGTCACCTCATCTACGGGGGGAAGAATCGGAGCCCCCAAATCTTTTTCCGACACTCAGGAGCGGTGGTGTCACTATATATGGAATATTTTACGTAAACAAGTTACGCATTAGCAAAATAAGGCTGTTTCCTAGGTCTGATTTAAAGATAATTTATTATCAGTAATCCTGGTAGACAATATTAATACTAGAAGACATACATATGTGCCAGTGGCTAACAGCGGCACCGCTGCTTTGCAGGTCAACAAAACCTCATGGTCTGTACAATCATCTCGCTTCGTGTCTGGGCTTTGTCTTCATTTTATCAAGCAGGTATGTGAATTGCATATTGCTGAAGTTTATTCAATTGTCCTTTTGAATCAATTACTCTTGCCCGTTCCATCAATGTGTGGAATTCACCCTGAAGCGGCCTTTCAAGCAACAGCTGCTGGGACCTAATTCTTTTTCTCCGACGCTGAACTGAGGTAGCAGCGATTATCTGGATCTTCATGTATGAATTGTTGCGCAAGGACTGCAGGGTCGACAACCATCATGCTCAGTTTGTTTATGGTGTGTCCACTGCTAGACGGCAGTCTAGGCACACGGAGCCCGTTTCACACTGCACGGGGAGTGGCGTCACTGATGACGTCACCCGCGTAGCAGTGTTGTAGGTCTCAAGACTGGTCTTGGTCTCGAGACCGGTCTCAAGATCTGTTTGATGTGGTCCTGGTCTTGGTCTTGGTCTCGTTTGATGTGGTCTTGGTCTTGATCTTGGTCTCGAAGCTTCTGGTCTCGGAGTTTGGCTCGAGACCAGGTCGAGACCAGGAATTAAAAAGTGCATCGCGGCGTGGGGAAGGTCGGAATTTATTATCATACACGGAGAAAAATCATGGCTGTTTCGATTCACGGCGCGCCATACAGCGTTGTACTGTCTATAGATACTGCCTGACTAGCTCTACGGTGATGATGCATGAGCTGAGCCCTGCGATCGCTAATAGAGTGCGTGCGAGTCGAGAGAACATGCATGACTGTGGCCATTCTCGCAGTGATAAACTCCGTTTGCACGCACGCATGTTTGCAGCTCTGTTCACCTCCGTGTACTTCATATATGTGTAGGCCTATGCAATCCCCGCACCCTTCGTACACGTACACAACAGGTTTAGCTAGCTCGCTTGGAAAACGTAACCACACAAATTGCTATTTTCCTATGTTTGTTTCTTCATGCCAACGAAGCAATGAAAGCAGAAATATTTGACCTAGATGTTCAGTTGTTCACATATATTAAATTTTGTAAATATATTTCCTCCCTTATACGTTACCCTTACCCTCTTCTACCAGAGCTCGTTAGTCGTTACATCGAGAACATTTGGCAGCAGGGTTGCCAGGTGCACAAACCAAAAAATATACTTTTGGCATTCACACTTTACTTTTTTGACATTTTAAAATGTTCATCATAAGAAAATGAAATTCAATTGACGAATATTTCTGTTAGGACAATTAGGAAACGTTCGAAGAGCGCGGAGAAGGAGAGCACGCAGGCCCAGTTTAACCGGTACTTAGAAACAGAGTGCAAGTCTGGAGGCCACGCCGATCCTATCTCCTTTTGGCTTGCTTCTCAAGAGCGCTATTCACTTGTCTTCATGCTTGCCATGAAGGTCCTCTCCGTCCCAGCAACGAGCGCTCCAGTGGAGCGCATCTTTAGCAGGGGCGGTATCATCATGTGTCCTCACCGTTCGCAGCTGTCATCGTAGATGTTAGAAATGCTAATGTTTTAAAAATGCAATTGCCACGTAATCACATATTGCAAAATGTAACGCGTTAACGACCGAGTAAACTGTAAAATGTAAGAAAATTTGCAAAATGCAACTAGTAGTAAACTGTATTTGTTTGAATAAAATTTGCCTATTTGTCTTCTTTCTTTTTCTTTTTACAGCAGCTAACCCATCACAGGTATAGGGTATTAACTGCATGGACAAAGGTTGAGCATATAACAGTTTTATTCACATTTTTTAATTATTTTTGCATTTGATCCCTAAGACTATATGGATAATTCAATTAGGTCCGTTATATTCAAAGGTACATGTATGAGAAAAAAAAATTTAAACCCATTCCTTACAAACAGGACAGGACAATACAATTTAGTATTTACGCAGTACAGACCAAAAACATTCAGATAATAATCATATTTATAAAAAATATTTGTATATGCCTGTTCTTGGCCTTGGTCTGTTTCGGAGGGTCTAGTCTTGGTCTTGGTCTCGGAGGGTCTTGATCTTGGTCTCGGAGGGCTGGTCTTGGTCTCAGAAGGTCTAGTCTTGGTCTTGGTCTTGGTCTCGAAGGGTCTGGTCTTGGTCTTGGTCTCGAAGGGTCTGGTCTTGGTCTTGGTCTTGGTCTCGGAGGGTCTGGTCTTGACTACAACACTGTCGCGTAGACACGGACAGCAAAACCGGGTATTGTGAACCGGGCCTAAGAGCCTCTCGCATGTAAGCTAATCAACAGTTACAACACTTTTCCATTATATCTGATCTAGTACCTCACCTGATCCCAATACCATCCATTGCACGGCTATCTCCCAGAGCTTCAT
>JACEEZ010012660.1:55000-57500 GCA_016584305.1 Chionoecetes opilio | reverse complement strand
TTGTTTCTATTCTTTCGCAATCTTTCCCATGTCCACACTAGCCTTGTTTTCCTTCTTCTTGACACTTCTTGATCTACAAAACAACACCCGCAAGAGTCATCTTCCCTTTTTCATGTCTTCAGGGCTACCCTGAAGCATTTTCTACTTGTATATATATATATATATATATATATATATATAATATATATATATATATATATATATATATATATGTTTGGAAATAGCGGTGGGAAGGAATTCGTGGTGACAGAAGTATTGATGTTTTACTGATACTCATACTATACTATTATTGTTATCATTATTGTTATTATTATCATTATTATTATTAACATTATTATTTTCACTATTATCAATATTGTTTATTGAATGGTGCCGTGCTGCCCCAAACACTTTGACGTGTGACGCCACCCAATCAGCGATGCGTGTGTGCCCAGCACCGAGCGAGGTAGTACCTCCGCCAATCATGGGCGTCTTGCCGGCGAGGTGTCACCCAATCGTAGGTAAGCAAACATCTCCCAGGCTGAGGCTGCTGAGCCTAAGCTCCTGGCGGCAGTGCAAGACGAATGTCTGAAGGAAGTGGTGTGATATTGCGTGTTCCTTGCGTGTGATTATTGTTTTCTGTCAATGAAACTTCCTTCTCTGCTCTGCTGAGCCTCCGACAAGAAGATAAATCAACCCCATCGCACACTGAGGTACAGTGCTTGTTATTGATGAGTGTTATGGCTTGTGGTTCAATGGTAGTGCTGTCTGCACACGCTGAGAATTACGTTTGATTGCTGATGACTGATTTACCGCGCAGGGTTATGAGTCTCTTGCTTTGGGTGTTAATAATACACAAAAGTGTAGGCAGTGGCGGCAGTGTGCACCCCTGCGCGGGTGCGTCCCTTCACGCCCACACGCAGCTTGGGTCTTGAGGTGAGACACCGGGACGCACAATGAGCTATTCCGAAACACTTAATAACCAGTGTTGCCAACGCTGAGGTAAATCATTTTTCGGCAATAGCAGATCATAACTACACGCCCTCCTCATCACTCCCACGATGATAATAATTCCTCTACTGAGGTCTCGTGTATTGACATCATCGTAAGTGCGTAATAGGCCGCGTGTAGCAAAGTTGTGTATGTCCAATGTTCATACTGTGCGCGGCGTGGCTGTTGACACAATGGAACAACCAAGGTAAAGACTAAAAGCGGCAACAGCGGCACAAGCAAAGGGTCTCGTCCCCAGCTTGTGTGCTAGCTATAACTCTCTCTCTCTCTCTCTCTCTCTCTCTCTCTCTCTCTCTCTCTCTCTCTCCTCTCTCTCTCTCTCTCTCTCTCTCGTACACAATACTGATCAAGGTAAAGAATATGGGTGGCTTACGAGGAAGAGAGGAGAGAGAGAGAGAGAGAGAGAGAGAGAGAGAGAGAGAGAGAGAGAGAGAGAGAGAGAGAGAGAGATATGGTGGGAGGTGTCAGGCGTGTCATGTGTCGGGTCGGCGGTGAGGCCTGAGTGAGGCCATAAAATATTTGAACGGTGGCGCCGTTGGCGCGATACCCATTGACGTCATGCGCACAAAGGACTGATTTTGCCTCGACGCCCCGGGGAGGTGATGTTACCTTCTGTCTCTTTATCTTGGGAACAACCGTGTATGTTGTTCCTCTTTCGTGGCCGTCTTACCAGAACTATTCTGAATCATAATGGTCATGACGATTATGGTGTACTATGAAAGAATTACAACTACCTTTGATTATACTAACCTGAATTACGTCACCTCTCTCTCTCTCTCTCTCTCTCTCTCTCTCTCTTTTCTCTCTCTCTCTCTCTCTCTCTCTCTCTCCTCTCTCCTCTCTCTCTCTCTCTCTCTCTCTCTCTCTCTCTCTCTCTCTCTCTCTCTCTCTCTCTCTCTCTTTAAATAAAGCATCTGGATATTTGCGCATCTTTATTTCGAATATTCAATCTCGGGGTTCATATTTCAGGGTCTCAGAAAACGATCATGTTTATACAGCATGCGCACTGTTCAGAACACTTCGTCCGGTGAGACAGGTTACAAGTGGTTCGTGTGAATTTTTCCTCGTCTTACTTTGTTCCCTCCGTTTCTGTAATACGTCTTTCACCTGCTGCAGCCAGGCACTCAGCAGCTGACACACACACACACACGCACAGAGAGAGAGAGAGAGAGAGAGAGAGAGAGAGAGAGAGAGAGAGAGAGAGAGAGAGAGAGAGTGAGAGTGAGAGTGAGAGAGAGAAGGAAGATAGATACATGATAAATAGGTAGAAGCAAGTAAAGGAGAAAAGGTAGAGCAGGTAGAATGGAGAAAGACGTAGGAGAGAGAGAGAGAGAGAGAGAGAGAGAGAGAGAGAGAGAGAGAGAGAGAGAGAGAGAGAGAGAGAGAGAGAGAGAGAGAGAGATGATTGTGAGAGAGGGAAGACTAGGATAATTGAACATAAATGGCAGGTGACTTCATAGAATGGCGCAATATATCACATAGTAAGTGTTACGACCTGGGAAGACAGGCA
>JACEEZ010012660.1:45000-50000 GCA_016584305.1 Chionoecetes opilio | reverse complement strand
AGTGCTCCATCATTTCCTAAAAAAAATCAAATACGTGAACTTCAGCAGCTGGAAGGTTGTGTGATGGCTGAATGGTTATTGTGATGGTGTGATTGCTGGGAAAGGTTAAAAAGGGTTTGTCATATCGCTGAGTGGCGTGAAAACTTTCCTGATGGGTTGTGGTTATAGGTGGGCGACGCATAACGTGAGAAGCAAATCTTGCCTCACAACCACTATATTATAACAACGCGAACAATCGATGTGGTAGTGCATACAAATATATAAATCGACAGCAATAGTAACAGCCTTGCATCCCTATCACCTGTCTATACTAGCATTGGCACCGTCAATATTTCCACTAACCAAACACTCACGAGTCACGGATACTACTCATATGAATGTTACGCAGGTTTAACACTAACGTTCGTATACTCAATCGTTCAGGAAACACCTTAGGGAGTACCTTAGCATGTGTCTGGCTGGTATTTATAGCCTTACACTTGTTAAACGAAATAGCAACCTGCATCGGTGCCAACTTTGTATGGTAATCGGAAAAATAAAATCAAGAAAAAATGTAACGGAGAACAAATGAGGTTAGATTCGGTTATTCTGTTTACCTTGCCTCTGATATATTGTTTCAGTATTACTTTCTCTTTCCTGCATTCACTTTACAGGCAGCAATGCGCCCCCTCCTCCTCTGCCTTCCCTCCCACACAGAAGCCGCCAAGCTCAAGTTGGATTATGGATAAACTTTCGGCTTACACCTACACATGCTACACTTACTCTCGCTGTATCCCACGTAACATATGAGGAGACCATTCCATAAGTAAAAGAAAAGGGGCTTAATCTTTTGGTAGTAAGGGTCGTAAGTTACATATACAAATAAATGTTTACAGATTACATTAGCAAAGCAGTGTTAGGCAGTTCAGAATTTCAGATAGTATGGAAAAAGACCGATTTTTTCAGAGAGGGGCCCCATAAATATGTGTGTTGCTTAACATTGAGAGAGGGAGAAGAGAGAGAGCGAGAGAAAGAGAGAGATTGATTGTTTTTTATTGTTTATTAACATTATATATACAAAACAAGTTATTAACATTTATAGGTGTAAATCTTGTCCATTGAGCTCGTGGCTCCTTATGGACGCTATGCACTACTGGTTAGCTAGAACAGTCGTGACGGGAAGGAACGGAAATACGGAAGGAAATACGGGAAGTACAATTAGTAGTATAAAAAGTAGTAGTAGTTGTTGTAATTAGTAGTAGTGTTGTAATAAAAAAAAAAAATATTAATAGTAATAATAACAATATAATAATAATAATAATAATAATAATAATAATAATAATAATAATAATGATAATAATAACAGTAATATTAGTAGTAGCAATAATAATAATACTATAATTATATTAAGTAGTTAGTAGTAGTAGTAGTAGTAGTAGTAGTAGTAGTAGTAGTAGTAGTAAGTAGTAGTAGTAGTGGTAGTAGTAGTAGTAGTAGTAGTAGTGGAAGATTATAATAATAATAATCGTACTAAAAATGATAATAAATTATAGTAATAATAATATTAACAATAATAATTAATAACAATAATAGGAATAACAACAACAACAATAATAATAATAATGAATAATAATAATAATAATAATAATAATAACAATAATACCAACTGCTATGAATTACACCACATATATGATGTTCTAATAAAATTGCAGTATGGCACTCTGTAATTACAATTGTATCAAACTGTAAGAGTCTTAGTATGCAGTTTTTAACTGTAGTTTAACTTGTAATTTAAATGAGTTAAAGGGTCTGGTTTTAATATCTAGTGGAGCTTCATTCCAGAGTTTAGAGCCTCTGAATATGACGCTGTGTTGGGCATGACTGGTTCTACATAAGAGGATTTTAAGATTGTTTGTGAGTCTTGTTTGGACGTTGGTGTGTGTAGCATACTCAAAACCATAATTAATTTCATAAATATTTAAGCATTTATAAACGAATATAAGAGAGAGAGAGAGAGAGAGGAGAGAGAGAGAGAGAGAGAGAGAGAGAAGAGAGAGAGAGAGAGAGAGAGAGAGAGAGAGAGAGAGGAGAGAGGAGAGAGAGAGAGAGAGAGAGAGAGAGGAGAGAGAGAGAGAGAGAGAAGAGAGAGAAGAGAGAGAGAGAGAGACAGAGAGAGAGAGAGTTGTAAGAAGGAAAATTGAGCATTGGGTAGCATGAGGTAGAGGTGGCCATATTACACCATTCATACATGCAAAAGTTCATAACCTCAGTAGGAGATAAAAATAGCATCCATGGACGAGCATGTGAGAAATACAAACACTTCTTTTGAACATCCAAGAGGAAGGTAGGGAGAAAAAAATGGACCTACTTGTATCTCTTGTGTAAAAAATGTAGCTTCGTAGTGTAAAGAGAAGGAAGGAAAGATGAATTACTATTGAACATAAAAAATTATTCGTGCAGGAAATATTGGTTAAGTGAATTTTCTGAGAATAGTAAAGAGTAGAGGGTGGTAGATGATGTGGTAGATGGTGGTAGATGATTTGGTAGATGGTAGTAGATGGTGGTAGATGATGTGGTAGATGGTGGTAGATGGTGGTAGATGATGTGGTAGATGGTGGTAGAGGATGTGGTAGATGGTAGTAGATGGTGGTAGTTGATGTGGTAGATGGTAGTAGATGGTGGTAGTTGATGTGGTAGATTTTTTTTTTTTTTTTTTTTTACATCACAGGGAACTGGCCAAGGGCACACCAAAAATGGGTAACAAAAAGCCCGCTTAGTTGCCAGTCCCTATAAAGAAGAAAGTAAGAGAATAAAATAAAAACAAAGGGGTAGGCCAATTTAATTCGGTAGTAGTTTAGATGGTGGTAGATGGTGGTAGATGGTAGTAGATGGTGGTAGTTGATGTGGTAGATGGCGGTAGATGATGTGGTAGATGGTGTGGTAGATGATGTGGTAGATGGTGGTAGATGGTGGTAGATGGTGGTAGATGATGTGGTAGATGATGTGGTAGATGGTGGTAGATGATGGGGTAGATGGTGGTAGATGATGTGGTAGATGGTGGTAGATGATGTAGTAGATGGTGGTAGATGGTGGTAGTTGATGTGATGGATAGGGGTAGATGGTGGTAGAGGTGATGTGGTAGATGATGTGGTAGATGGTGGTAGATGATGTGGTAGATGATGTGGTAGATGGTGGTAGATGATGTGATAGATGGGGGTAGATGATGTGATAGATGATGTGGTAGATGGTGGTAGATGTGATAGATTGGGGTAGATGATGTGGTAGATGGTGGTAGATGGTAACGAAACTTGGCTCATTGAGGTGAATTTACAGGAGCGGCAGGTGTTCGGGGGCTATAAGCAACAAGTGTGGGCGAGTTTTGTATTAGAAGGAGACATAAAAACACTGGAATTTTTTTTTCTAAACCCCGGATGAGGGAGCGAGAGAAAAAACGTGTTACTCTAATAATAAGACTTTTATCAGGATTAAACGAGGCTGCGTTGGCACTCTATTCATACGTCACTGTTGTTCTGGATATATGTTACATTTTTTAAGTGAGTTTTGGATATTAACCCCTTGAGACCCAGAACATAATTTCCATTGTAATATCACTACCACTAGACGATTTTAATCAATGTAAGCAATATTTTATAGATATGACCTGTTTAGTATCCTTGTCGACTAACTAATTTGGTATATTAAGTTCCTTTTTCGTAATTTTATGGCTAACAACAGACGATTTTATATAGCAAAGGAAAGATCTGGGCGTGAAAGGGTTAATAGTGCATGAATGTGCAGCCTCAGTCAATGGGTGTTTAGCTTTCTTTATGGTTTCAAGTCAAATAATAACCAGTTGTAAGTTAATGAGAGAAGCAACACGACTTCTGTGTTCCAAGCAACTTTTCTTCCTACCTTTCACCTTCTCTCCCACACTTATTTTTTTTTACATCAAAGAAGAACTGGCTAAGGGCGAAAAAAGTAACAAAAAGCCCACTACCGTCAATAACACTATAGTCGCCAGTCACTCACCACTGCACTAATGTCGCCAGGCGTCATATATTACTAATTTTAGCATCTCTACAGACATGTTGTGCCACTGTAGACATGTAGTGTGATGTATATGATATAAACTACTGTGCATGCCTCTTCAGTGGCACATACAAGTCTGTAGTGATTCTAAAATTCGTAATATATGGCGCCTGACGACATTAGTGCAGTGGCGAGTGACTGGCGACTATAGTGTTATTGACGGTAGCTGACAGTCCCCATAAAGAAGACAGTAAGAGACTAAAGACAGGAGGTGGATCAAGGTAGGTCGGAAGGTGTCCTGATACTTTTTTCTTGAAAATATGTAAGTCGTAGGAAGGTGGAGACATAGAAACAACCCCCTGCCTCCACATATTATAATAAGCAAGAAAAAAGGTGGATGAAATTAGTATTGTTGTAAGTTTCGATTGGATATTTTCTATTATAGGAAAACTATTGCACCACCCGTCATGGCCACGAGAACAATACACTTTATAATCTACAGCGAGACATCCATTGAACACTGAACACTTTCCATCGCGTAAGAATGAAATTTTGACTAACAACCTCCTGGAAATACTATGTCTCTTCCGGCAACTCAATGCAGTTTATTACTGGGAAACTAATGTCACTCTTGCCTGGCTCCTTTTTTCCATTCCTTCCCATCCTTCCCTATATTAGGCCAGTTTCATAGGTTTCGTTTTCGTAGAGTTTCAGAGTTTCAGTTTTAAACCCCTTGAGCCCCAGAACGTAATTTCCATTGTAATATAACTACCACTAGACATTTTTTAGTGAATATAAGTAATATTTTATAGAGTTGACCTGTTTAGTATCCTTGTCGACTAACTAATTTGGTATATCAAGTGACTTTTGGTGATTTTATGGCTCGACAACATACATTTTTTTTATAGCAAAGGAAAGATCTGGGCGTGAAGGGATTAATTAAAAGGATGGTTATGAAATATGACGGGATCTGGGTTTTGATGGGTTGGGGA
>JACEEZ010012660.1:32500-42500 GCA_016584305.1 Chionoecetes opilio | reverse complement strand
TGCCATGTTATGTTTTCTTTCCCTCAAAATTCGCGACTCTCGAGGGGAGACTTCACCCCAGTCAGCTCAGTAACTATGTTGATTCTGTTACATTTTTTCAATAGTTTAACTCACTTCAGTTTCTTTCTGAACGGTTATAACTTGAAATTCCCCACCCGCTCTGCAGCCCGTGTAGTATGTCAACTTTTTGGGGGAAAATCCTGAGGGGTTCGTCGATATTGAAATGAAAGACTATTCTCATTTGAGAGAGAGAGAGAGAGAGAGAGAGAGAGAGAGAGAGAGAGAGAGAGAGAGAGAGAGAGAGAGAGAGAGAGAGAGAGAGAGAGGAGAGAGAGAGAGAGAGAGAGAGAGAGAGAGAGAGAGAGAGAGAGAGGAGAGAGAGAGAGAGAGAGAAGAGAGAGAGAGAGAGAGAGAGAGAGAGAATGTACCGGAGCGATCAATACGAACAAATTTGTGATAATCATGTTGATAATCACAAAAAAAATAGACCTAACAATGATAATGACTAATGATTATCGTATTAGAAACAACAACAATGATGATACGAACGATAACAAGGAGAAGACAATGTGGTTCTAATATGAAAATCTGAAATGGTTGATGATCGGAAAAAATGAACAATGGTAAAAATTGCAAAAATAAAGGAACAGTACCATGAACAATTGTTTCGTCTGAATGCGAGGCTCGAACCATGCACCCCCCAAAATATAAATCTGATTCCAACCACTGAGCCAATATATCCATCAAGGACGCTCTAGTGTTTCTTATTGTTGTTTTTGTTTTTAGTTCGTATGTTGAGGGGAAAAAGTGGCCGACCAGTAACATGAATGCAATAATGTGTTTACTATACTGAGGGAAGTATTAGTGAATATGTGGTGGGGTGTTAAGGAACGGACCAAGGGAGGCGCAGAGGGCGGGAGTGTAGGAGCTGAGCAGGAAAGGAAAATGGAAGGTGGTAAAAGAGAAGAAGGATAAAGGAAATGGAGATATGAAATAATGGAGGAGAAGAAAGAGATAAAGAAGGAAGGAAAGTGGAAGTTAAATCCGATGAAGTTATTTTTTCGAGGAAAGTTATCCATTGAGCAGGGAAGAAAGGAAACACTACGAACACACACACACACACACACACACACACACACACACACACACACACACACCACACACACACACACACACACACACACACACACACACACACACACACACACACACGCACGCACGCACACACACCACACACACACACACACACACACACACACACACACACACACACACACACACACACACACACACACACACACACACACACACACACACACACACACACACACACACACACACACACACACACACACACACACACACACACACACACACACACACACACACACACACACACACACACACACACACACACACACACACTGTCAAGCTCCTCTCACTGTCCAACATGTCCTAATATCCTGCCCCCATCTTACTACTGCCCGTTCCAGTTCCTTCCCTCATTTCTCCACCCTTTCCCGACCTCCCTGTCTTGCGGACATTCTCCCGGAATCTCCCTCCTTCTACCTGAATAATTTAACCTCCTTCCTCCAACAAATCCACATCCTTCATCTGATCTAACCATCCTGCTGTAACATTCCGTTCCTTCCCCCTTCCCTCACTGTTTCACTATTTTTCTTTAACCCCTCCCCTTTATATGCTTTGCCATAGTGCCATATGACCTCTGATGTCTGGCGCATTTCCCCCTTTTTTTTGGCATTAAATCAATCAATCAGATCCGATGAAGTTCTTTTTTCGAGGAAAGTTATCCATTAAGCAGGGAAGAACGGAAACACTACACACACATACACACACACACATACACACACACACACGCACATACACACACACACACGCACACACACACGCACACGCACATACACACACACACACACACACACACACACACACACACACACACACAACACACACACACACACACACACACACACACACACACACACACACATACCCACACACACCACGCACACGCACACGCACACACACACACAACACACCACATACACACACCAACACACCAACACACACAACACAGCACAACACACACACTACACACACACCACACACACGCACACACACGCACACACACACACACACACACACACATACACACGCACACACACACACACACACACGCACGCACACACACACACACACACACACACACAACACATACACACGCACACACACACACATACACACAAAACAATAACAAAAATGACGAATGAACTCTGAACACACAAAAATCCCACCAAAAACATGAAATGAAAAAAATTCAGCCTTGACCTGTAGCAGCAGTTCAAGTGTTGCCTATACAGTACAACAAAGCACAACACCTACGTAGCCTATATAGCGATGCCCTTGCGAGAGAACACCACCATTGACACCACCACCCAACCTACAATAGCAACAGTAACAACAGCAACAATAACAAGCACAGTGAGGTATTGCCTGAGGGTCTTAGTATTGTAGGTTGGCTGGCTGGGAGTCAACACATACGCGCAGCTCTGCAACGAACATATCCCAAGTGATTCGTTTTCATCAAAGGTTTCCCGCTGCCTCGTTAAGCCTTATCCACCCGACGTTGTTTTGTGTCCTCAATAAAGGTTCCCACGAGCCTCGCTTCTTTCTCGCCGAGGTCATGATTTTCCTTCCTCGCCAAAACGTGGGAAATCTATAGCGTGGCCTCAGCTGCCGCCAACAGCCTGCAAAAAAGACCCTTTGCGTTTTTAGACAAAAATTCAATAAGGGATGCACATAAAACCTCAGGAATTGTGGCAGCCATGTTTTGGGAGGAGGAGGAGGAGGAGGAGGAGGAGGAGGAGGAGGAGGAGAGGGAGTGTGGGGTGTTATGTGCTGGGTTGGCGTACAAGGGAGAGAGAGAGGAGGAAAGGGAGAAGAGAGTGAATTTAGGCACGACGATTTGGTGTAGTTTTTTATTAAGAAAATAATGCATCAGAGGAGGATAATGTTTGAGGGGTAGGGGGGGAGGGGAGAGAGAGAGAGAGAGAGAGAGAGAGAGAGAGAGAGAGAGAGAGAGAGAGAGAGAGAGAGAGAGAGAGAGAGAGAGAGAGAGAGAGAGAGAGAGAGAGAGAGAGAGAGAGAGAGAGAGAGAGAGAGAGAGAGAGAGAGAGAGAGAGAAGGCTCTATGTTGACATTGGTCGTTTAAGAGATAAGTAATTCAATGTAACTAAATTGTGCATCGTTGTTGGTGAGACGTTGTGTGGATGTGTTAGCGGTTGTGGACGCGCGTGTAGTCGTTGTTGCTGTCGGCGTCAGTGGTGTTATCATGTATATAATAAAGCCCAGCTTGTAGGCAGCGGCGGCCACTCCCACCCACATCGGCCCCCCACCTGCCTCCCCTTAGCCTGTCTCCCCTTAGCTACACGGGTGAATTATTCCACATGGGGTAGATTTGAAAATTTAGGAGGTAATGGAGGTAACTGTATACAAAGCAATATTGCCATTCTTTCTCGTTTTCCCAAAATTCAAAAGGAAAATCGTAAAAAGTCTTAAGGTAATCCAATTTTTCAAAGGCAGATTTTTGTACAGCAAATTTGTTTTGGACAGGAGAGGAATGAGAAATATATTTGATCCCAACACGCCTGAACGATGATGTCCATGTGTGTTCTTGGTGAGAAGAATGGATAACCCTGTACACTAGCTAAGGTAACGAAGATATTGGGATGATTAGACCATGGGAAATCGCCTCTATGCTTGCCC
Organism: Chionoecetes opilio; assembly: GCA_016584305.1. NCBI lineage: Eukaryota > Metazoa > Arthropoda > Malacostraca > Decapoda > Majidae > Chionoecetes > Chionoecetes opilio. Next base: position 38,714 of record JACEEZ010012660.1, on the reverse strand, counting down.
CTCGTCGCTCTCAGCATCCCGTGCAGTGATGCTAGCAGTCGTGCGATCGTACCTCGGTCAAAAAAAAGGAGAGAGAGAGAGAGAGAGAGAGAGAGAGAGAGAGAGAGAGAGAGAGAGAGAGAGAGAGAGAGAGAGAGAGAGAGAGAGAGAGAGAGAGAGAGAGAGAGAGAGAGAGAGAGAGAGAGAGAGAGAGAGAGAGAGAGAGAGAGAGAGAGAGAGAGAGAGAGAGAGAGAGAGAGAGAGAGCTATCAGTATAGATTCACCAACGGTCCAGTATAAACCATTCCATCACGTGACAGATTTAAAATATTCATGAACAGATTACGTTTCTAACCTGTAAAATTTCCCTGTACTTGTAAATCTTCATATGTAGTATTTAAGCAATTTCAATTACTTGTAAGCATGTAGACGCTTTGAGTAATGCTTCTAGCCAGCTTCGCCTACGTGCAATGTCACTTTCAAACTCGTGTCCATGCATACTTAGTTGGGTTGTGGACGTGTTTGGTTCCTGCACCCCTGTCTTCCCTCTTGTCTCTGTCACTGAAGGATAATTAATCTTAGTTTGCTTTGTTTTGCTTCGCGTCACCTTGTGCATTCTCGCTCTCTAGGCTGGTTTTCTCAAGATTAATAGACATACTATTTTCCTTTTGACTTCCTTTTTTATTATATCATTATATTTACTATTTTAAAAGTCTATTGATCTTGTCTCCCTCGACAACTGGTGGTGTGACGAAAGATATACGGGAGTTTGGAAGTCTCTCCTCCTCCCTGTCCCTCTACATTTAAAAGTCTATTGATCTTGGGTTTTCTAATATATGTCCACTTGTCGTGTTTACATCTCTGCATTTGCTGTTTTCTCATGACACTTTCCGAGATACGATTTTTTCCATTCGAGGTTTGTGTTTGACGTTTCTTTTTCCCTCTTCTTCTTCTTTCTTCTGGGCATTCTGAAACCCGCGCTCAATTTCTTACAGATTTACCTCGAGCTGCCTGCGTGGTGGTGGTCTAATCTTTCCTATCTCTGGCTTGGTGTTAATTGTACTCGTATATCTTATATCTGTTGGCTTCTTTTACGCTTGTTTTCTCGCTTTTCTTTCTTTTCTTTTCTACTGTCCTTTTTTCCCAACTTTTTCATCAGCGGCCGTATTACCATGCTATTTTTTTAGTTTTTTTCCCAAATTTTGCACCAGCTGCCATATTATCATGCTACTTTTTTGTCTTTTTCACAAATTTAGCACCAGCTGCCGTATTTCCATGCTATTTTTTTAGTCTTTTTCCCAAATTTTGCACCAGCTGCCGTATTATCATGCTATTTTTTTTGTCTTTTTCACAAATTTTGCACCAGCTGCCGTATTATCAAACTATTTTTTGTCTTTTTCCCAAATTTTGCACCAGCTGCCGTATTTCCATGCAATTTTTTTTGTCTTTTTCACAAATTTTGCACCAGCTGCCGTATTATCATGCTATTTTTTTTTAGTCTTTTTCATAAATTTTGCACCAGCTGCCGTATTATCATGCTATTTTTTTTAGTCTTTTTCATAAATTTTGCACCAGCTGCCGTATTATCATGCTATTATTTTTACTACTGTCCTTTTTCCAGACTTTTGCATCAGCAGCCGTTTTAATGTTTCTGCTACGTTTTCTGCGGAGTTCGTTTCTTTTTCAATGGCTGCCCCTTGAGTTCTGTATGCTTGCCTTTACTGAGCCTGTGTTGTTCATTCTGCCACATTGTGTACCTTAATTAACTGCTTGCAAGGCGGTGACTGTAAAATACGGTCTACACTGATGAAATTATTTGCTTCATTACTTTCACCCCTTATTTCTCTCTCTCTCTCTCTCTCTCTCTCTCTCTCTCTCTCTCTCTCTCTCTCTCTCTCCTCTCTCTCTCTCTCTCTCTCTCTCTCTCTCTCTCTCTCTCTCTCTCTCTCTCTCTCTCTCTCTCTCTCTCTCTCTCTCTCTCTCTCTCTCTGTCTCTCTTTCTCACTCGCTCTCTCATATCCACCATGGTGTTCTCTTTCTCTGACTAATCGCCTGTCTGCCTTACCCTCTGTCTCTATCTAGTCCACTTTGTCTCTGTTAGGTCTCCCCGTCACCTTGTATCTCTCTCTCCTCTCTCTCTCTCTCTCTCTCTCTCTCTCTTCTCTCCCCTCTCTCTTCTCCTCTCTCTCTCTCCTCTCTCTCTCTCTCTCTCTCTCTCTCTCTCTCTCTCTCTTTCCGTTCGTCAAGGTACATTTGTTTTTTGTGAATTTGTACGCTAAGTCTGCTGGTCTCTCTCTTTCTTCATACGTATATTTTAGAGTCGGTCAAAATTACCTGCAGTACGAACACCCACCTGATTCTCGCGTTGTCACTATTTCAAGACAAAAAGTCCCTAACGACGTGAATCTCTCAGTGGAGCGTTTTAGGTTCTGGTGCTGAAAACGGTTTGAGTTACTGCGCGACCACCACCTCAACGCTTTTCCCTGTTCACTTACGCTACGGTGGTTCTATGTAAATTGAGGGAATAATTTGTCACAGCGGAGGATGTCAAGCAGAGTTAGAGTAGTGGGCGCGCGACACGAGGCAGAGGTGGTTTTGAGACAGGCTCTAGAATGTTGGATATGATTAGATGTGAGTTATTGTGAGTTTTTTTAAATTATTGTTTAAATTTAAATGTTTTTAAATTAATGTGTTAAAGTCTTATGTTGCTGCATATTGTGAAAATATATTGATCTTCCTACCCCTTCCCCCCTTCTCTATCTCTCTCTCTCTCTCTCTCTCTCTCTCTCTCTCTCTCTCTCTCTCTCTCTCTCTCTCTCTCTCTCTCTCTCTCTCTCTCTCTCTCTCTCTCTCTCTCTCTCTCTCTCTCTCAAATTCAAATTCAAATTCAAATTTTTTCAAATTCAAATACGTAGGTTTATTGCCCATATAATCACATAAGTTTATATTATACAATATGAATTGCTTGGCTGGACCCACTAAATGTAAACATTTTTGGCAGGCCCCAAAAGTGAATATTCAAATGGTTGCCCTACGATACATATATTGAAAGAAAATAACTATTTATAAGTCAGAGCATAAATGCATAATGAAATATTTTCATTATGATAAAATAAATATGTGCATTAGTTGCATAGCACCTAACATAGCGCACCAGGTACCTCACATAGACAAACACCACGGATAACCAAACACCACTCATAACCAACACCACTCATAACCAACACCAAACATAACCAACACCACACATAACAAAACCATTGACCTAACCTAGTTAAATACCATTCCTCAAATATCAAACATCTCATATGATCAAATACCACATAATGCCAAATCACACATGACCAAACACCACACATAACTAAACATATATACAAAACATAAAACTTGTTACGCTTACCCCCTATTACGTCCATTGCATTCAATATAAATTTATTAGATGTTTCTTTGTATTGATTTGAAATGTGTTTTTATCAATAAGGTTTTTAATGTTGTCAGGAAGTTCGTTATATTCAATACATCCGTAGTAAGCTACAAATCTCTTCTGAGCTTCTAGGTTGGGAAAAGGTGGTCTGAGTCTGCATCTATTCCTAGTGTTTATGTTGTGTATATCAAAGTATGGTGCTAGTTGAATAAGATCGTGCCTGTGAAGCTGCTCATGTATAAATTTCAAACACTCAAGTTTATAAACATCAGGAATCTTGAGAATATTATTGGTTTTAAATATTGGATTAGTGTGCTCGTGATTACTGATGTGACCTATTGTGCGAATAACTCTTTTTTGTAGTAGCACTAAAGGTTTAATTGAAGTTTTATTAGCCACTCCCCAGACAACATTACAGTAATGTAAATAAGGGTAAAACAAGGCATAGTATAGGAGCAATAATGTGTCGGTAGTTAACAAGTGTTTTATTTTGTGTAGTATTCCAAGTGATTTTGCCAGTTTACTAGTTACGTGATTCAAATGAACTTTCCAGGTTAGTTGGTCATCAATATTTATACCTAGATATTTTAATGAGTTACTTCTATATATTTTGTCATTACAAATTTTTATTTCATAACTATTAACTCTCTTCTTTCCTGCGAATATTAGGTATTTAGTTGTATCTACGTTAAGGGATAACTTACTACACGAGAGCCAGGTTGAAACATTATTTAACTCAGTATTTAGTGTTCTTACTATATAGTCTAAGTTAGGTCCAGAAAGAGTTAGATTGGTGTCATCTGCGAAGAGCGTGAAATTTAGTATCCGTGATGAGTTAATGATGTCGTTAATATAAAGCAAGCATAGTAATGGACCAAGTGTTGAGCCTTGTGGTACTCCCGTTAGTATTTTAGAGTAGTTTGAATTTACATTATCAATTACTGTATATTGTTTTCTATTACATAAGTAACTTTTTATCCAGTCATTAGATTTTCCTCTTATACCATAATGATGTAATTTTTTAAGCAATATTTCGTGGTCTAATGTATCGAAGGCTTTTTCCAAGTCTAAAAATACACTTACAACATACTTTTCCTTGCCAAGACTTTGAAGAATTGAATCAATTAATTTAATATGGCATGCTTAGGGGATAGCTTAGTTCTGAAGCCAAACTAGCAATTAGTTATTATGTTATTAGTATTTAAAAATTCAATTAACCTGTTATACATACATAGCCCTTTCGTACATTTTAGATAAAGAGGAAAGTATTGAAATAGGGCGATAATTGGAGCTATCATCTGCCTTACCTCCCTTATGGATGGCTATGATTTTGGCCGTTTTCATATCAGTGGGAAAAATACCTGTTTGGGAGGATTTGTTTACATTATCAGACAACACAGGGGCTAAGATTGAAACTGCTTTCTTAATTACTTTCACATGGATATTATCAAAACCGGGTGAAGAATCTTTTATTATTTTATTATTTTTGTTATCTCTTCTGGGGTGGCATCTGAAGGAATAAAATCTGGATAAGTGTCTGTAAGATGAAACATTGGAGAGACATTACAGTGAGGAATTTTGCTTGCAAGATCATCACCTATGTTAGTGAAATAGGTATTAATATGATTACTAATATCATGGGGATCAGTAACTTCGGTGTTGCCATCAGTAAGGTATTCAATTTTAGGATGATCTTCTTTGCTTTTGATTAATTCATGAATTACTTTCCACATCTGTTTACTATTCCCTACACTGGCAGCAAATGTTGTTCTGCAGTGCTGTTGTTTGGCCTCTTTTAGCATGTTGTTAAGTCTATTTCTGCATTCTCTGTATTGTGTTCCCATCGTTATCGGTTTTCTTAAGTACTTCTTGTATAACTTTTGTTTATCCTTTATGAGTTCTAACATTTCTGGAGTAATCCATGGTTTACTTTCTCTTTTATTCCTTATTTTCACCGTTTTTAAAGGAATGGATTCTTCTGCAGTCTTAGAAATTGCATTTTTAATAGAACTAAAGTCAGTGTCAGGGCTGTCGGTCTTATCAATAGAGACTATCTTTGCTTGCATAATGTCACACATGTGGCCCTCATCTACATTGTTATTATGCTCTGTACGTAAAACAGAGGTCCTTTACATTTTTTGTTTGTCCTGTGATAAATGGCGAAAAATGATCACTAACATCAGTTAACAAAATACCACTCTTTGAAACAATATCGATGCTATTTGTCCAAATATGATCTATAATGGTTGCACTTCACTCTCTGACAAAATCTCTCTCTCTCTCTCTCTCTCTCTCTCTCCTCTCCCCTCTCTCCTCTCTCTCTCTCTCTCTCTCTCTCTCTCTCTCTCTCTCTCTCTCTCTCTCTCTTCTCTCTCCTCTCTCTCTCTCTCTCTCCTCTTCTCTCTTCTTCTTTCTTCTCTTCTCTCTCTCTCTCTCTCTCTCTCTTTTTCTCTCTCTCTCCTCCTCTCTCTCTCTCCTTCTCTCTCCCCTTCTTCTCCTCTCTCTCTCTCTCTCTCCTCTCTCTCTCTCTCTCTCTCTCCTCTCTCTCCTCTCTCTCTCTCTCCCCTCTCTCTCTCTCTCTCTCTCATCTTTCCTTATTCTTATAACTAAGGACCGATTTTCTAGTTGAAAAAAATTGTCGATTGAATTTTTTTTTTTTAAACATTGGATTTTTTTTCTAAGTGTATTTTTATAGTCAAATTTATTAGCAAGCTGAATATTCCTTACAACAACACCCCATATTTACATTTTTCAATGAACAATTGCACTTGCAAGCTCGATTTATTGGAAACACTTCTTCCTACTTCAATC
>JACEEZ010012660.1:22500-27500 GCA_016584305.1 Chionoecetes opilio | reverse complement strand
ATGAACTTTGAACTTACGACTAACGAAATTCTTGAAAGCGTCGATCGAAGGGGAAGGAGTGGGCGGAGAAGGGCAGGTGAAGGGGAGGAAGGGGTGGTCATTTGTTTGTAGGTGTGGGGGAGGAAGGGTGGTCATTTGTTTGCAGGTGAAGGGGAGGAAGAGTGGTCATTTGTTTGCAGGTGAAGGGGAGGAAGGGTGGTCATTTGTTTGCAGGTGAAGGGGAGGAAGGGGTGGTCATTTGTTTGCAGGTGTGGGGGAGGAAGGGGTGGTCATTTGTTTGTAGGTGTGGGGGAGGAAGGGGTGGTCATTTGCTTGTAGGTGTGGGGGAGGAAGGGTGGTCATTTGTTTGCAGGTGAAGGGGAGGAAGGGTGGTCATTTGTTTGCAGTTGTGTGTGCTCTCTCTCTCTCTCTCTCTCTCTCTCTCTCTCTCTCTCTTCTCTCTTCTCTCTTCTCTCTCTCTCTTCTCTCTCTCTCTCTCTCTCTCTCTCTCTCTCTCTCCTCTCTCTCTCTCTCTCTCTCTCTCTTCTCTCTCTCTCTCTCTCTCTAATCTCTCTCTCTCTCTCTCTCTCTCTCTCTCTTCTCTCTCTCTCTCTCTCTCTCTCTCTCTCTCTCTCTCTCTCTCTCTCTCTCTCTCTCTCTCTCTCTCTCTCTCTCTCTCTCTCTCTCTCTCTCTCTCTCTATGCATGAGCCAATCAGTAAGTGACGAGTGTTAGACGTCATGTCATTTTTCCAAGGTCGTGTATTAATTTATTAACTCATTTCTTCATTGCATCATTTTTTTCATATGCCCTTTTTCATCTTCTTTTCTTGTTGTACTCTCCTTCTTTCTTTTATTCTTATTTCTTATATATATATTAATCTGTTCTTTAACCTTCTATTTATGTTTTTGTGTTGTTGTTGTTGTTGTTGAAGGGCAGTGATGTCGATGTTTTTGTGTGTGTTGCTCTCGTCTACTCATGAAAACAACAACATAAAGGAAAATTCACCTTTGTGTTGATTGAGGCTGACCTACCAATTTGTTGCCATTCGCCTTTTTTGCACTAGTGGGCGGCGAGTGGATGAAAAAGAAAGTCCATTAAAAATCGAAGTCAGTGGAAATAGAGCAGGGCGTGTGGGTGGAAGAGTGGAAGAGAGGCAGAGGTTGTGAAAATGGGAGGAAATAGGGACAATAGGGGAGGGAAGATCATTGATGTAAATAGGGGGAAGGATATTACAGAGTGAAGATGTGGTAAGTGAACGTAAAAAGGAGACTAGAGTTGGATTACCACTAACTCCTAAGGTGGTAGAAGGAGGAGGAGGCAGACGAAGCGATAGTAAGAGATAATGATGTAAGATAAAAGAAAGGGGAGTAGGAGGAAAAGAGGCCATTTAAGAAGGCGAGGAAAAGGAGAGAAAATCATCGTCATCGTCAGTCGTCATTACCAAGCTCTTGTTTGTGTCTGCTTTTGTGATATGTGTTTTTGGAGGTTGTTTGCACTAAAATCGGCATAAGATGATTTACGATAGATATTTGAGAGAGAGAGAGAGAGAGAGAGAGAGAGAGAGAGAGGAGAGAGAGAAGAGAGAGAAGAGAGAGAGAGAGGAGAGAGAGAGAGAGAAGAGAGAGAGAGAGAGAGAGAGAGAGAGAGAGAGAGAAGAGAGAGAGAGAGAGAGAGAGAGAGAGAGAGAGAGAGAGAGAGAGAGAGAAAAAAAAAAATCTACCCCAATGTTTTCCTATGATCCTTGATATTGATTCTGTCGCTTCCATTATGAAGCACTTTTTTTTGGTGGGGTGGATATGCGATATATTTTTAGGGGGACATGGGGAGTTGAGGGAACTGACAGACTGTATAACTGTGATATTCTCTCTCTCTCTCTCTCTCTCTCTCTCTCTCTCTCTCTCTCTCCTCTCTCTCTTCTCTCTCTCTCTCTCTCTCTCTCTCTCTCTCTTCTCTCTCTCGCCCTAACTTTACTTTTTGCCTTCCTCATACGACCGTGTAGTCCTTGTGCACGCTTTCCTCTCATTCTCGTCCCTCTAACTGAGTCTAACCACTAAATCTTTCTCTCTGACTGCCACTAGTGACTTCCTTCTCCTTTTACTTTCCTCCTCGTACTTTATCCTTTCTTCTTCATTCTGGCATTCGGTTTCTTCAACGTTTATTTTTTTTCGCATATGTGTATCGTCATTCTTGAAATTATTCTTTTTAGGTATTTTCTGACTGCTCGATCTTTCTTGATGATCTTTTCTTTTTGTCGCCCCACCCACACACACAGACGCTCTCTCTCTCTCTCTCTCTCTCTCTCTCTCTCTCTCTCTCTCTCTCTCTCTCTCTCTCTCTCTCTCTCTCTCTTTTTACCCTCATTTTTTCATTAATTTTCATTATCTTTCCACTTCACAAGGTTCTTCTTCATGGCACACTTCTCCATTCTTCTCTCCTTTCTCTGTCCGCCCTTCCTCCTCCTCTCCGTCCCTCCTCTAATGGGATGCTCTCATTTACCCTGAAAACTGCTCGGTGATAAGCCCTTTTCGCGTGCAGCAAACTTTTCCATGGGCTCTGAGGGTCTCTTCAGGGACGTGCGGGGTCAGTGGTATTTTTTCCCCCCTTTATATTTTACTTTTTTACCCAATATCGTTCTAAAGTGATGAATTGATATAGCAAAGAAGGTTAGCTGTTTCATATCGATTCACAGTGATTAAAAATGAATGGGGGCTTCCTTTTTTTCTCCTATTGAATCATGTTTGTCAGTGATGGTGAATGCCTGGTAGTGGGTTAATGTGCAGATTAATTAGATGAATAGATTAATACAGTAGATTAATATGTTAATAATTATGTAATATTAATATGTGGTCAGTGCGGAGTCATAGGGATCTATAAAAGGAGTCTGGATAAATTCATGGGTGGGGAAGAGAGGTGGATGTAGGTAGTGTTAAGTAACAGGAACTACCTCGCATACGTCTCACGGCCTCTTGTAGCTTCCTTATTTTCTTTATGTTCTTCTTATGTTCTTATGTCAAGAAGGTTTGTTTTTCTTATTGTCTTACATTTTCTTATTATTTCAACTAATTTAATATCATTCATTGATACTTGTTTGTGTTAAGGAAAGTGGCATTTACAGTCACTGCTAATGGGCGAGCTTTGCAGGACTGGAGCAGATATGTATCCTTAACAAAATTAAACATGATATAACCTAACCTAGCCTAGCCTAGCATGACCTAATCTGAGTTTTAGCATTCATAGTGCTCGTCGGACAGACAGATGACGTCCTCCGCCACTCATCCGAAAGGCAGTACCAAAGACTACTGTATACAGTAGTCTTTGGCAGTACAGTTGACCATTTTCAGGTGGCTTAGTTCCATCTGTACCAATATAACCGACAAAAGTTACCGACGAAAAAAACTTGGGGTAATTGTAAGCAACGACCTCAAGCCCAGAAAATATTGTTCAGAAGTTGTTAAGTGGGCTAACAAATTTACCGGTTTCATAGGAAGGAGTTTTGAGTACGTCTGAAAAAGTCATTCATACACTTTTCAATGCGATAGTGCGTCCTCATCGAGAATATTGCGTTCAGTTCTGGTTTCCCTACTATATGAAATATATGGACAAGCTGGAGGGAGTACAAAGAAAAGTTACTAAAATGATTCCCCGCCTGCAAAACAAACTATACGAAGAACAACTGTAGGAACTTGTTCAGTTTGTCAAAACGTAGGTTGCGGGGAGATTTAATAGAGCTGTTGAAAATGTTCCATGGCTTCGATTATGTGAACATAAACGAATATTTAGATATTGATTTGACAAGCACGACTCATTATAATGGATACAAAATCATTGGTAATCATTTAGCTCACATGACTCGAAGCACTTTTTCTTTAATAGAGTTGTTGATATTCGGAACGCTCTTCCAGCACAAGTAATTAATAGTAACATGATTGAGGCGTTTAAAGACAAACTAGATCAATATTTAGCAACAACTGCCCAACTCGATGACTTCATTCGGTCTTACGTAAATTTGTTGAGTTTTTTTTATTGATTTATGTATTATTGATTATTTTTATTTTACTTTAACTTTAGTTCAGACTTTTCTTCCTCCTTCGTTTCCATTTGTTTGTTTTTTCATGTTTTGTTTTTTGTTTTTTTGCCTTCCCGTTCTTCTTCTTCTTCTTCTTCTTCGGTTACTTTTTCTTTTTCTTTCTTTTCTCGCCTTTACCTCTTCCCCTCTTCCACTTCCCTCTTCGTCTCTACGCAGAGAAGTAAGTCTGGCAAGAACGAAGGAAGAGAGATGGAGCGCGAGAGAATAAGAAAGGAAGGAAAGGCCGTCAAGGAATTATTGGCCATCAGACACTGAATGCATCAAGAAGGAAAAAGAAACAAAGAAGAAAATTGATCGTTTGACAAGTTTAACACACACACACACACACACACACACACACACACACACACACACACACACACACTACCGCCATGGGGAGGCGGTAGCGGAGTGATTAGCGTCTCCGACTGGCGTTCTCGCTGACCCGAGTTCGATCCCCGAAGAAACCAAAACCTTTCTGCACCGTCGAGTGGCCTAAGAACACCCACATGCCCTGCCTATCAACTCTACCTTCGACTACGAGTGCATCGGAGGACACAGGGGGGCGGCTTGAGCCGCTACAGGCGTCACTATAAAAATCCTGCCTGCGCCAGCACGGGCGAGGGCGACCATCACAGCCCTCAAGTGAACCTCCAGAGCCTACCATCCGAGCCCTGGGTCACCACTGCCTACAGGCGCTATAGGCACAGATGTAAAACACACACACACACACACACACACACACACACACACACACACACACACACACACACACACACACACATACATACATACATACATATACACACACACACAGGCAAAATTAATAAAACTTCCTTATTTCACATTCCAGCTCCAAACACCCTCTCTCTCTCTCTCTCTCTCTCTCTCTCTCTCCTGTCTGTCTGTCTCTCTCTCTCTCTCTCTGTCTCTGTCTCTGTCTCTCTCTCTCT
>JACEEZ010012660.1:5000-20000 GCA_016584305.1 Chionoecetes opilio | reverse complement strand
GCAAAAGGATAGGGGTGTATGGTGTGTGAGGTCCCAGCATTACCCAACGATCGGTAATAATGAGCTCCAGGCACTCGCACCGTGAGGATGAAACTGGCGATCGCGAGTCCGACTCGTTTGGACAAGACCATGGGTGAATAGCACTAACGCCAACACAATGCCTGTTCAGTTTTAGTGAAAGATGAAAGCAAGCAGCATGAAACAGTGCAGTGGGGAAAGTTATCGCACAAGTTAAATACACTCAGCTGTGTTTTGTTTTGTGTGAGTAGCGGGAGGGTGGGCGTTGCGTGGTGGCTGCAGCGAGAGAGGTGGCGAGGGTCGAGGTGGTGGCTGCTGTAGGATAGAACAGTACAGTGTGATAAAAAAAAAGTGCGACGATTTCAAGTGTTTATATGTAAAAAGTTATATATCATCTAACATTCGAGCTGAAAATTCAATGAAAGTACATATCATGTCATTTTCAGAACAGTAGTTGACCTAAATAATAATTTATGCAAGTTTTTTATAATTCACATTTCCTCTGTGTACCAAGGTGGTTGTGACAGGCAATCAGTCTGACACCAGATTTCTGTTCCTCCTTCTTCATGGTCTTCTTCTACCATCAATAGGGAGTTTTAAACGGAAGCTAGACAATTTTATGGATGGGGATGAAAGGTGGAGGTAGGTAGTGTTAAGTAACAGGACATGCCACGTGTAGGTCTCACGGTCTCTTATAGCTTCCTTATTTTCTAATGTTCTGCTGTCTCAGGTGTAACTTGTTTGATGCCGTGGGCCACATGCAGCTTGAGATGGTCCGTTGTCTCAGGATTATCAGCGAACACAGATTCCTTGATGCCTTTACACATCCAGAAGGTCAATGGGTTCAGATCGAGGTACTGAGGAGCCCCATCACGAATGGTGCCGAGAGAAGAAAAAAATAATGGAAAGACTTGGACTTTATGGCTATCGACTGCACGCGAGAGGTCATTAAGCCAGACATACAAGCATTTAGCACTTCCACCCTTCCACCATTACTCAGGCACCAGCTGTTCTCACATCTGGGTATCTATATTATCTCTTATGTACGAACAGGCTACCGTAAAGATATTGAGGACATCGCGGACGACCCGGGAATTGAACCCGGGATCTCTCTTTGGCGAGATGCTCATCCCCATTGAGCAAGGGGATGAGGTGTGTGGTGGGTGATGCCTCAGCTTTACCCAAAAATCGGTCTTTATGAACTTAGCTCTTTCCGGGAGTGTAACAGTTGACTATCGTATGTCCAACGCGTTATCAGGCCGTAGGTGAATATATATATATATATATATATATATATATATATATATATATATATATATATATATATATATATATATATATATAATATATATATATATATATATATATATATATAATATATATATATATATATAATATATATATATATATATATATATATATATATATATTAATATAGTATATATATTATATATATAATATATATATATATATGAGCTCCAGGCACTCGCACCGTGAGGATGAAACTGGCGATCGCGAGTCCGACTCGTTTGGACAAGACCATGGGTGAATAACACTAACGCCAACACAATGCCTGTTCAGTTTTAGTGAAAGATGAAAGCAAGCAGCATGAAACAGTGCAGTGGGGAAAGTTATCGCACAAGTTAAATACATATATATAAATATATATATATATATATATATATATATATATATATATATATATATATATATATATATATATATATTCTATCCGCACACACACACACACACACACACACACACACACACACACACACACACACACACACACACACACACACACACACACACACACACACACACACACACACACACACACACACACACACACACACACACACACAAGATAAGTAGATAAGTATCTACTACACCCTGTGTTACCCCCATCTCATTTACTGTGTGCCTATATGGGCTTGTACTTGGCCTTCTTTCCTAAGAAAATTAGAAGTAATACAAAACAAAAATTTTAGATGCATATATTTTATGGGTAAATTTGATTCAACAGCTTCTTTATATTCAGACAATAAACTTCTTGATTTTTTTAATATTCATAAATGTTTTGTTCTTTACTTCATGTTTAAAAATGTAAAAAATGCTCCAGGTACTTCTATTTATAAATTTGTAGAATCAACGCATGGAACCAGAGGAAGCAATGTGAATTTAGTATGTCCACAGTTCCGTACAACACTCTTTAAGAACAGCATAATTTGCTTTGGTCCTCAACTATGGAATGCTCTGCCTACACCCATAAAACTTCTTACTAATAATATCAGCTTCTTTGAATTCAAGAGGAGAATAAAAAATCATTTCATTGTTCTTCAGACCTCACAAACATCCCACGAGTGATAGGTAGCATATGTATTTCATGTACATTTAAGATGCCATACATGTATACATGTATAGTATTTATGTATGTAGTTTAGTATGTGGTTTAGTCATAGTGTAGTATTTTCATAGTCATAGTAGTAGTATTATATATATAAAGTATGTATTGGATAGCATAGGTTACGAAAGTTCTTATGATTTTTTCATGTAAATGTATATGTATATGTGTCATTGCATATATATTGATGAATGATGATCGTATATATGCGTGTGTGTGTATGTATATGTATGTATGTGTGTATGTGCATATATGTGTATGTGTGTATGTGTATGTGTATATGTATGTATATATGTATATACGTGTGTATATGTGTGTATATGTGTATGTGTGTATGTGTATGTGTATGTATGTATATATGTATATGTATGTATATTTTTTTTTGCTTCACGTTACAAAGTAGTATATGTTTACTACATAAACAAACAGCCAACTGATTCTGCTCAGCACATATAACTTATATCTGAACATGTCTGTCTGGGAGCCTTGGCTCGACAGACCGTGCCAACGACCACTTGTTATGTAATTACTGAATGTATATATTTACTAGTAATGGCAATAAACTTTACTTACTTACTTACTTACACACACACACACACACACACACACACACACACACACACACACACACACACACACACACACACACACACACACACACACACACACACACACACACACACACACACACACACACACACACACACACACACACACACACACACACACACACACACACACACACACACACACACACACACACACACACACACATCACATGTAGGTCGTTTGCCAGCCTATCTTGACATGAGCTTCGGACGTGTACAAATCCACGACAAGTTTGGACTACATGACATATCCTGAGGCTCGTTCCAGAACCCTTTCCTACATTCTAGCTAGATTAAGTCTTGCCTCCGTGACCAAAACAGCCTCGTGGCCGTCATCCTCAGCGGGATACTAAAGGCTACACGCAAGCATTTTTCTCTGCTCGGCAATGTATTATATATTGAGACACACACTTGAAGTGCTGGAAAGCTATTTCAGTGTGGCTTGAGGACTAACTATCACGGTAATCAATTCCAGGGTTGATGTTAAGGGACTTATAAATCATTCCGTGACAATTTCGCTGTGCAGATAGAAAATTTCCTTAACGGTTATTCTAAATGGAAAAAATATATAAAAATGACCAATTGCTTAATAAATATGGTCTATAGTGTAGCTTTTATTGGTCCATATTTTAGGGAGTGGGCATTTGAGGTTCACGCAAGTGAGAGCTCGTGCTGGTAGGAGGAGTAACACTGATGCCTCGCCTTGCTTCGTCATCTTCGAAATCTATGCATTATGATAGTTTCTTTTCACATACTTCTTTGTAGCATTGATAAGACGGAAAGACAGAAAAAAGTATTATAGGATTGTATCTGCGAATGATTAAGAGGAATTGAGAGGCGGGGAATTCAATTGTTTGTGAACGTATGCAGGGTGATGGTAATGGAGGGATGAAAGGAAGCAAGAAGGAGGCAAGGATGAACGATTTGCAGCAAGTGAAGTAGCTAAGACGATCACCTTATGCTTATCTTATGACGGGTAAGGAGAGATATATATATATATATATATATATATATATATATATATATATATATATATATATATATATATTTATATATATATATATATATATTATATATATATATATATTTATATTATGTATATATATATATATATATATATATATATATAATATATATATATATATATATATATATATATTATATATATATATATATATATATATATAAATAGCATACAGGGACTGAGCTATAATCGTGTGGTTCCCTCACCGCAGCTATATCTATTGTCTATATATGTATGTATGCATGTACAAGTATGTATCCATCTCTCTCTCTCTCTCTCTCTCTCTCTCTCTCTCTCTTCTCTCTCTCTCTCTCTCTCCTCTTCTCTCTCTCTCTCTCTCTCTCTCTCTCTCTCTCTCTCTCTCTCCTCTCTCTCTCTCTCTCTCTCTCTCTCTCTCTCTCTCTCTCTCCTTACTTAATTATTACTTACGTAGGTGTCACAGGTATATATATCCTGAGTTGTTATTCTTGGTGTTGTCACAGAGATGAGATTTTACGGGATTAGTTGCTCTTGTTTAGCATTAGTGTCTCAGCGAGAAAGTAACATTCGTAGGATTACGTATAGAATTGTTGTTTTATAATGTCAGTGGGGGTGTAACTCAGAGGTAGAGTGCTCGCTTCGCATGTGAGAAGTCCCGGGTTCAATCCCCGGCACCTCCAAGTGTAATACTTTTATAGTAACGGATTGTTTAAATTAGGGCAAGATTTTGTGTTTTCTTATCACAGTTATCCGCAGTATTTTTTCCGTTCCCTCTGCCTCTCTCTCTCTCTCTCTTTCTCTCTCTGTCCATGGCATTTCTGTAGTTGAAGCTGGTTTTAGATGGTCGCACCGTTCTTTTTGTCTAGGTACCCTTCTATGTCACAGTGAGAGATTATAATCCAGTATATTATTGTGTCTGCTGGGCACCGTGGGGGATGAGCGAGTATTAACACCAAGCAGAGTCCCGCGTCAAGGGTTGAGGCATCGTTGAGGACATGTCGGGAGGGTGCGGCGCCATGTTCGGGTTCTTCGGGAGGTGCGCGGGACAGTGTACAAATACGCTCCTAGTGACACGTTTGAAGGGTGCTGAGTGATGGCAATCCCGGGATAAACTCACTGGTCTGTTTATATAATGATATAATCATACTATAATGTACATGCTATAATCGCCACCTGCAGTGATGTCGCCAGTCGCCATATATTACGAATTATAGCATCACTACTGATTTGTATGTGCCACTGAAGATGATACACAGTAGTTTATAATCATGACTGTATAATCGACCCTGTTTCAGCGTTGGTTTATGCTTTGTATCTGCAAGTATATACGGTTTCAAATTTCACTACGTATTTTTTTTTCGGGCGACAACGACGGCGGGAGGACACTCTGAACATAAATAATAGCTGGCGAAGTTAGCGTAGTCCCTTTACCAACATCGACACTAGGTATTTTTTTTTTAATTTGTTCATTTATAGCCATAATATGACACGGATGAAGACACAAAATGACACAGACTCTCCAGATAGCCCCTTCTAACTTTCCTGAAATCATGGATGTAAAAATTTAGTGTATTCCCTTTACCAACGTCGATACTCGGTTTTATTTTGGTAATTTGTTCATTTATAGCCATAATATGACACAGTTGAAGACACAAAATGACACAGACTCTCCAGATAGACCCTTCTAACTTTCCGGAAATCATGGATGTAAAAATGTAAATATTAACGCCACCAGATGTCTGTAAATGAATTTTTTTTAAACGTTGTCCAGGCGACTGGAGGTTCACTTGAGGGCTGTGATGGTTGGCCCTCACCCGTGATGGCGCAGGCAGGATTTTTATAGTGACGCCTGTGATTAGAGGCTCATGTCGCTCCCCTGTGTGCAAGCGATGCACTTGCAATTGAAGTGAGAGTTAATGGGCAGCATGTGGATGTTCTTAGGCCACTCACCGCTTGCAGAAATATTTTTAGTGGATTTTGGCTCCTTTCGGGGATCGAACTCTGCTCATCTAGCCCGTCACATGCAGGTGGTATCCACTCTGCCACCGCCTCCCCTTAATACAGCTAGTACAACTTAAGTTATAACTAGGTAAGTACATATATGGTTAATTACACACATATGCACGCACGTGTGGCGGCATCATCACTCTTCACCATTAAGGGTCATCAGGTGCACACATTGGTGGCAGCGCAGGGATCGAGGGCGGAGAGTCACGTAATCATAAGGACTTCCATGTCGTGAGGTTCCTTGTGACCCACGTCCCTCACTCCCCTCGCTCCCACGATTCTTTCTTGCTTCCCATTCCCTTCTTTGCCTCTGAAGACCAAGAATGTGAAGGAGAAGGGAAGGGGAGAGGCGCTAGGTGGCAGGAGGAGCATGAGAACAAGTGAGCGGTGGCAGCAGACGGGGGCAGCGCACAATGGACGTGTGAGTCACGATGCTCAGACGACAAGTTACTCATTGTGGAGAAGGTTATGTATCACCCGCCTAAGAAAAGGAGGAGTGTCTGGTGTCCATGTCTTCCCGCCTCCTCCTCATCCTCCTTCACTTCGTGTATACAGAAGGCAAGAGAGAATGATAGCTACCATATATAATGCAAGAAAATGAAGAGGAGAACGAAGGGAAGAAAATGGTGTTCGTGTGTGCGATGCCGGTGAGCCCCAGTAACACATGACGCGGTTCGGCAATAGCGGGACCACAAGATGGGTTGGGGATGGGGTCGACCACTGACATTCAAAAGCGCAATTATCATAAAAATACACACCATCTTTTAAAGGAATCAATGCAAAACTCCGGCAAATTATGAGAGACCGAAGACTTCTTTGACTCTACCCTTTGTAGAAGGCATACGAACAGGATAGCAGCAGCTTTAGGTGATTGAGGAAAGCAAAGTCTGAGGTTTGTTCACGTCAGTGAAAGAAGATGATATAAAAAAGCTAGAGGTGATTACCGTGGAGATGTTGTTTTTTCTTCTTTTTCAACCTTCAATATCTGGACGTTCTGTTAGTTTCTCGTGCCTTCCATTTTCTCACACAAATAATTCTTGGTAAAGCTGCTGGTGTTTCTAATGCTTCTGTTTTCACTCTCTTGTAAAGGATATATCGGAGCGCCTTTACCCATGCGTGCTGCCTTACCTCCACCGCCGCACCCTCGCCTTCCGCCCCACTTCCCTTACCACCAACACCAGATTGTCAAATATATCTTTCCTTTCCTTTCAACCTGCCCGGGTCTCCACACCATTTCCTTGCATTCCTCTTCTTATCACCCTAGTTCCTGCTTTATCATGCTTCCCACCCCGCTTCACCCTTTTCCTTTCCAATCTTCCCTTTCTCACTTTCTCTTTACTTTTCTTCTTCCCTTTATCTCTCTCCCACCGCCGATATTCTGTTGTGGGAGCCAAACCTATGAATCCCTTGTGGAGAAACTGATCCCACGGATATCTTCGAGAGGAGATTTCGGGCACTGCTAACCGGGCAAAGAAAGAGAAAGAAAGACAGGCAAGTCAATATTTCTCAGGGTTGGAGGGGATTACCAGCGATTCACTCTGCGTCTGGGGATTAGTGGACGGAACCGTGGACATGGGAAAGGGAAGGGCAGTGGCCGGTGTAATAGCCACTAAGTTCCAGGTGATCGCCAGATAGTTTGATGAATATGGAGATTGGTTACCCTGCCCAACGCGGAGTTGTCTCATTGATTTTAGAATCTCCTTCCGTGTTAGTAACTGATGCACCGTACATCAGTTTCTCGTGATATTATTTTAATTTTTTTAATGTTTTACTAGGATAAATGCATCAAAAATATAGAACCCTGGCCGTCGGGAGAGGGGGAAAGGGGGAGGGGATAGCTGCCCTCCCTTGGGTCTGTTTGTCATAAAATCTACCTCGTTGTTGCATTCTCTTTGATTGTGAACCACAGCATGAACTATTAATTTACAGCAGCATTCTTAATTATATCTTTATAACATGGATCATGAATAAATTACCTCAGTTTTTGGGCCTCTCGACTCTTCTGTTCTTTTTCAAAAATATGTAGCATTTTGTCATAAGTTCTGGATGTGTGTTTAAGCTCAGAAGTCAATTCATGAATCACGCGCTTCGTTGTCATGCATTGAAAGTAAAAGACAGTAGCTGTCTGAGATGTGGCACTCGAACTCCTTATTTGACCAGGAACTTGTTACCTCTATTAACAATATTTACCATGAAGCATTCTGTGGTTGTTTTGTGGACAAACTCAAAATCACTATAACTTATAACGAAGTGATGAGGACAAGTCCATACAACTGAATAATCTTTGAAGAGTTTATTGTTAAAGAATTATTATTACTACAGTGACACCATTAAAACACATTAAAACCATTATTTACCCATTATGGTATGTAAACCATTATTTTGCTACTTTTACAAAACACAACAAGTGGTCAAATTTTCAAATATTTACACTTAATTTACAATTAAGTGACGCTAATCAGTACACAAAATGTAGTAGTGCCTGCGATTACTTACACTTTACATTGAAGTAGACGGGTCACGTGACCCAGGGTTGATGACCTTGTTGAATTACCTGCTCGCGGGAGAGAGGCGCCGAGGGCGGTAAATTCCTCAAGGTTAAGGTTGAAAGATTGAACGTTAGTTTAGGCAGGTATCTGGGCGGGAAGTTGGGCGGCGGTTGGAGGTCGGTGGGTAGAAGGTTTGGCAGTGCGGCAAGTGGTGGGCGCGCCGGCCCCTTTGTGGCGGGTGGCGTGGGCGGCCTGGGTGTGAGCGTCGTGCAGCCAGGTGGTGAGGAAGGCGTGGGCGCCGGTCACCTGGCGGCGAGGACCCCCCAGCAGGACTCCCTGTGACGCCTGGTCCTCCAGCGGAGGCACCGTCACCTCCACTTCCGGGAACTCCTCTGCAACCTCCGGATGTTGGCGCCGCCGGGGCCTAACACGTGGCGCCACAGTCTTTTTTTCTATTTATTTCAAGTGTTGCCACGATCTTCAATGCAGTACAAGATGTCCAGCTGAGCAGAAAACGAGGGAGGGAAAGGCCCGTTTCAAAGGCTGCGATTGCACGTGAAGACAGAATAGAATGCCCCCACACCAGAGCAGCTTGTGATGGTGGTGATGAGGCAGTAGTTCTTAAAGGTAGTTCAGGGAGTGGAAGGGAGTGCTTTGTGGCTAATGTAGGGATAGGGGTGGGGAAGGTGGGGAGTGGGGAGGGATAATGGAAGACGGAGTACTATAATATATTATACCGTAGGTATACTACGATATTCTTCGACTGTATTACTACTACTACAACTACCACCAACACCACCATTACTACGAGCCTAGGCACAGGCCAGCAGTGGTTTGGGGGATGTGATGAGCATGGCAGCAGTTAAGGTGGTGTCCTACCTGACTCTCCTGACCGTACAGTCATGGTGTTTAATGGCGCGCGAAGAAATGGTGCAAGTTCTGCCGTAATGGTGATTGGAGTTTCTCTCATGGATTCTCCTCCTCCTCCTCCTCCTCCTCTTCTTCACTTCTTTTCCGGCCAGCTTCGGCTGGAGGGATGGGTGGGTGGAGAGGAGCCTTCTACTTCCTATTCTTTCTCTCTTATTATCTAGTTAGTGTAGTGTAGTTAAAGCAAACAACCTTGTAAGGACCTATCGGTCTGTTGCTGTTTGTGTCTCCTCCTCCTCCTCCTCCTCCTCCTCCTCCTCCTCCTCCTCCTCCTCCTCCTCCTCCTCCTCCTCCTCCTCCTCCTCCTCCTCCTCCTCCTCCTCGGACGAAATCTCGCCGCGACTACTTCGCGAATGTCACAGTCAACTTTCGCTCCCATTAAAGATTATTTTCAATAAATCGCTATGTGAAAAAAATGTTCCTAGTATGGGGAAATTAGCTAATGTTAACCAATATTCAAGAAAGGGAGTAAGAGCCTCGCAAGTAATTATCGCCCAATTTAGTCTAACGCCGTGATTGTTAAACTATTTGAGAAAATATTGCGGGATAAAATAGTGTCTTTTCTCGATGAAAATAACTCAATACTAAACTCCCAGCATGGATTTCGAAATAAGAGATCCGCTTAACAAACCTACTCGATTTTTTTAATGTCATTTATTAAAACGGGGACGCTAAAATTCCCTCGGATGTAATATACCTTGATTTTCAAAAGCCTTCGATACAGTTCCACATAAGCGACTGTTGACCAAGCTAAGGGCACATGGCATAGGAGAGCAATTATTTCATGGATTGGCGATTGGCTTTCAATCGTAAACAACGGTTAGTAAAAAAGGTGAGGCATCTGATTGGTTAGATGTCACTAGTGGGGTGCCTCGGGGCTCGGTTTTGGGGTTTCCTACTCTTTTCTGATATATATCACGATCTGGACGGGCGGACTTGTATCTAAAATCAAAATTTGCAGATGCCCAAATTAGGCGGTAAAGCATATACTAGAGAAACTGCGAAAAATCATACCCAAAATGATCTCGACAACTATCAGATTGGAGTGATAAATGGCTATTAAAATTCAATTCCGATAAATGTAAAGTAATGCATATAGGCAACGATAACCTCAAATATAACTATCAAATGCAAAATAAATCGTTAACTGAAATACAGCAGGAAAAGGATCTAGGTGTCATCCCTCAGTAATGATCTGAAAACCATTCGCATTGCCTAGCTGCCAGTAAAAAGGCAAATATGATGTTGGGCTTTATTAAACGTAACTTTGAACATAAAACTCCGAAAGTAATGACACAATTATACACGTCCTTGGTTAGGCCGCACTTGGAATATGCCGTTTCAATTCTGGTCGCCCTGTTTCGTAAAAGATCAAGCCAAATTGGAATCAGTGCAAAAAAGAGCAACAAACAATTCCATCACTGCGAAATTCATCTTATGAAGAGAGACTGCGGAAACTTAATAGTTTTTCCTTAAAAGGGTCGTAGAAATCCGTGGGGACTTGATAAAACCTTTTAAGATCCTAAAAGGTTTTGATGTCCTTAATCAAGAGGACCTATTCGAAACTTTCAACTCAAGTGACAACAAAAATAATGGGTTTTTAAAACTAAACGGTCAACGTTGCATCACCGATCTCCGTAAAAATTATTTCAATGTTAGAGTCGTGATCGATGGAATAAGTTACCAAACAAATGTTGTCGGAGCCAACACAATACTACATTCAAAACAGACTTGACGCGCACTGTAAAGTAAATGGGTATTGATAGTGCGAATTCGTATCTAGTCCCCCGTATCGATTAGTTGTAGTGGTAGTGGTATTGTAGTTAGTATTTTTCATATCCTATCATTCTGCACTATGAAACTTCCATGTTCCTATCCTCTTTAGGGACATGGTATCATTTTCCAACTGTTTTCTTACAAGTAGTTGATAGTTAGTAGTATGTAGTTCAGCAGATACCCTCGCTATGGACCAATAGGTCTCCTGGTGTCTGTTACTCCTATGTAATCCTATGTAATCCTCCTCCTCCTCCTCCTCCTCTCCTCCTCCTCCTCCTCCTCCTCCGCCTCCTCCCACTTTTCCTCCTCCTCCTCCTCCTCCTCCTCCTCCTCCTCCTCCTCCTCCTCCTCCTCCAGCTTTCAACTCAAGTGACAACAAGAAATAATGGTTTAAAACTAAACGGTCAACGTTGCATCACCGATCTCCGTAAAAATTATTTCAATGTTAGAGTCGTTGATCGATGGAACAAGTTACCAGCAAATGTTGTCGGAGCCAACACAATAACTACATTCAAAAACAGACTTGACGCGCACTGTAAAGTAAATGGGTATTGATAGTGCGAATTCGTATCTAGTCCCCCGTATCGATTAGTTGTAGTGGTAGTGGTAGTTGTAGTTAGTATTTTTCATATCCTATCATTCTGCACTATGGAACTTCCATGTTCCTATCCTCTTTAGGGACATGGTATCTTTTCCAACTGTTTTTCTTACAAGTAGTTGATAGTTAGTAGTATGTAGTTCAGCAGATACCCTCGCTATGGACCAATAGGTCTCCTGGTGTCTGTTACTCCTATGTAATCCTATGTAAAATCCTCCTCCTCCTCCTCCTCCTCCTCCTCCTCCTCAAATATAACTATCAAATGCAAAATAAATCGTTAACTGAAGTACAGCAGGAAAAGGATTTAGGTGTCATCATCAGTAATGATCTGAAAACCAGTTCGCATTGCCTAGCTGCCAGTAAAAAGGCAAATATGATGTTGGGCTTTATTAAACGTAACTTTGAACATAAAACGCCGAAAGTAATGACACAATTATACACGTCCTTGGTTAGGCCGCACTTGGAATATGCCGTTCAATTCTGGTCGCCCTGTTTCGTAAAAGATCAAGCCAAATTGGAATCAGTGCAAAGAAGACAACCAAACAAATTCCATCTCTGCGGAAATTCATCTTATGAGAGAGACTGCGGAAACTTAATATGTTTTCCTTAAGGATCGTAGAATCCGTGGGGACTTGATAGAAACCTTTAAGATCCTAAAAGGTTTTGATGTCATTAATCAAGAGAACCTATTCGAGCTTTCAACTCAAGTGACAACAAGAAATAATGGTTTAAAACTAAACGGTCAACGTTGCATCACCGATCTCCGTAAAAATTATTTCAATGTTAGAGTCGTTGATCGATGGAACAAGTTACCAGCAAATGTTGTCGGAGCCAACACAATAACTACATTCAAAAACAGACTTGACGCACACTGTAAAGTAAATGGGTATTGATAGTGCGAATTCGTATCTAGTCCCCCGTATCGATTAGTTGTAGTGGTAGTGGTAGTTGTAGTTAGTATTTTTCATATCCTATCATTCTGCACTATGGAACTTCTATGTTCCCATCCTCTTTAGGGACATGGTATCTTTTTCCAACTGTTTTCTTACAAGTAGTTGATAGTTAGTAGTATGTAGTTCAGCAGATACCCTCGCTATGGACCAATAGGTCTCCTGGTGTCTGTTACTCCTATGTAATCCTATGTAATCCTCCTTAACCCGCCAAGTGCCACGCCGGTTTATATACAGGAGCTCCCTTGTTGTTGTACATAATTGGTTCTTGGGGTTTGTACTAAACTTGAGATGTATGTAAATCCAACATTACTCTTCTCAATACTGAATAATGTATACGACAGTGTACATAATAAATATTTGTACAGTATAGCTATACACTAATACTACTCAATGGTTTATGTATATTACCAGCCAGATGATAGTTCAATGGTTCCTGCTATCACAAACTTCACTCTAATTCTTCTGAGTCATGTTAGGGTGATCTGTGAAAACCACATGTTGTATTTATAGGCGAGTTTGTATGTCATTTTGGTATTATGTAACTTGAATGTTTTTACGTAAATAGGGATTGTCTTAACTGACAAACCTCCGCCCAAGTTCAGTGCCAGGTCAGTATATTTACTGACATTACCTAAAAAACTTGCCGGGTTGTAAATAATTTACCTTGACCTAAGATATGAGTAGTGTGTGACAGACTTTCCCTTCCCCACGTGGTCAGCCCCCTCCCCCCCTTCGTTATTGGCGCCTCGCAGGGGTACATAAGGTGACAGTGAACAGTTATTCTCCTACTGGTAGAGGAAGGCTGCTGCACTGCTTCCAAGATGATCACAAATCCTTCATTATTGGCTACAATGGCTACAAGGAAAGTAGGAAGTGTACGAAGGGTCATAAATACCTAGGCCCAGTGTGGCATTAGTGTAAGCACTCAATATTTTTTCAACGTCGTTTTTAAGAGTATATCACATGCATCTTTTAATGGGCTATGTGGAATTTTCTTATAAGTATATCCATTGTCCAATCTTATTCATGCTCTCTATGTATTCTAGCCATGAAAATAATACAAAAAAGTGAAAATTAAACAAGATTGCATAGAAACCGGACTTCTTGTACACATGTATCCATTGTAGCCTCTGCTGCATGCATTACAGACGTTACAAAACGCCCCTTTTACGACACATGTTCCATGTTCATTCCTATGCCACAAGTGACGTCAGTTTCCATTCAAACAAGTTCTTAGACCAATAAATGCAGTTTTGGAAAACACCCAATTTATATTCAAGTCTACGGACGTGCTGTACCATATTTCACTTATCACCTCCATGGACTTTCAGCACCTCGCTTTCTCCCGAAATTGGACCATGTGAAAGGTTTTAAAGGCATTGGGTTTTTTTTCCAAAGAGGACCATTCATTGAAAAAAAACGAAAAATCGCCTGCAATAGGGGTGGCATGAGGAGGAAAAAATCGTTGGCATCATGCGAGCTAAACTGTGTTCACTGGATTCGTTCCTTTTAATGTAAGCCTTAAAGAATCATGATTTTGTATGTGAAATCATTGAAATCATGTATGTGTATCAGTGTGTTTGTGTGTGTGCATGTGTGTGTGAGTGTGTGTGTGTGTGTGTGTGTGTGTGTGTGTGTGTGTGTGTGTGTGTGTGTGTGTGTGCGCGTGTGTGTGCGTACGTGTGTGTGTGTGTGTGTGTGTGTGTGTGTGTGTGTGTGTGTGTGTGTGTGTGTGTGTGTGTGTGTGTGTGTGTGTGTGTGTGTGTGTGTGTGTGTGTGTGTGTGTGTGTGTGTGTGTGTGTGTGTAATTGTCTTCAATTGCCCCATCAGCGCAGTGATGAAGTTTCCTCCACTTTCAATCGTTCCTTGTTGCTCTTAACTTTACCTCTCCGTCGTTTCTCGTCAGGCACGTGCATTGCGTCCAAACCCTTCTCGCACGTGTCCTCTTACTCAGCATGTCTACCCTGTACCCTCAGCATGTTCCTTGCTCTTCCCTCCGTCACTACTCATAAGAAACTCTCGTCCATGTTCGCACACACACACACACACACACACACACACACACACACACACACACACACACACACACACACACACACCACATGGGCTTTATATGGTTCCACCGTCACATTTATAGCCTGTGTACTCCTCACTCCACACATCCAGCCGAGTTTCCCCACTTGTTCCACATCTTATAAATCCACCTGAGTCCCATTC
>JACEEZ010012660.1:0-2500 GCA_016584305.1 Chionoecetes opilio | reverse complement strand
CATATTGAGCCCTATGGGGGTCATTTATTGGTTCTTTGCATGATATTCAATATAGTAAAATTGATGAAACTATACCCTACACTCCTAAAGTAGTGTGTTGAATTGGGGGGGGGCATGGGCCCCTTGGCCCCCCCTCTGGCTACGCCCTTGGTTCGAACCTCCTTAGAAACGCATTTGATTTGATTACGGCGAGCTTGGGTTCCATTTGTCGTGCAGGCTGGGTTGCTGTACTCTAGTTGGCCTTTCAACGATGAGGAAATCCGTTGAATATTCTGATTGGCATCCCTCATAAGGTGTTATGTGATATGATGCTTCTGTCTGTCTCTGCATGTCTGTCTATCTGTTTCTTTATCAAATCACTTGTATCTGTCTGTCTGGTTTGTCTGTCTGTCTGTCTGTCTGTCTGTCTGATTACCTCTTCTTCTTTCTTTTCTCTCTCTTTCACACACACACACACACACACACACACACACACACACACACACACACACACACACACACACACACACACACACACACACACACACACACATACACACACACACACACCCTTGTAAGTAATGAGGATTGTGACAGCCTTGGTCATGGTACACGATGTTTTATTATAATTTGGTTTTTTTATTTGTAATTTGTGAGAATGTGATCTTATCTTATGTATCTTATATTCGATATTAGTTTTGAATTTATGCTTTTAGTAGTGTTGTTGAATTATTAGATTGATTGATTATGTTGTTGTTGTTGTTGTTGATTTTTTTTCTTACTTGTAATTTGTGAGAATTGATCATATATTGTGTATCTTAAATGCGTTGTTAGTTAAAAAAAAAATTGCTTTTGGTAGTGTTGTTGAATTATTAGATCGAGCTGATAGGAAATGCCATATATATTACATGGAAGTATACTTTTAATGAGAAAATAATACAAAGGCGCCACGACATTTACCATATAGAAAATTTTATAAACATTTGATAGTTTTGTTAATTACTGATTAGAGTAAATTTCTGGTCGATGAGTGATTTGGTATATTATGTAATTTCTTTTTAGGCATTTTTGTGGATAATAAAATATCTCTTTATCTATCTATCTATCTATTGATTGATCTAGGATAATGTCCGTTGCGTATAGAATGTGAAGAATTTATAGTTTGACAACCAATGCAGAGTGCGGAGGCCTGAGCTGTTGCATTCTGGGTAATCGTAGTGTAGTATATAGCGAAGATATTTTCATGACCTTTGCTTTTCTATATTACATTTTACAATTGAAAGAGGAAAGGTAAAACTAATATGTATATGTATATCAATGAGATCAATATTACGTTGGATATATTTTTTGGGTTGTATCTACGACATCTGACCTTTCCATTGGCATTCAGACAGACAAACATACAGACAGACAGACAGACAGAGAATGAATGAATGACGCAAAGGAAAATATTAAATTTAAGTTAAGGCTACAGTAAACAAATTTGTAAAGCCTTTAGAGAGTCTAGACTAATAGGTTCTCATCCAGTGGGCGTTTGCTGGGTATTAACAGTGAAAGCCAGGAGGAGGAGGAAGAAGAAGTGGAGGAGGAGGAGGAGAAGGAGGAAGAAGAAGTGGAGGAGGAGGAGGAGGAGGAAGAGGAGGAAGAAGAGGAAGAAGAGGAGGAGGAGGAGGAGGAGGAGGAGGAGGAGGAAGAAGAAGTGGAGGAGGAGGAGGAGGAGGAGGAGGAGGGGGAGGAGGAGGGAGGAGGAGGAGGAGGAGGAGGAGGAGGAGGAGGAGGAAGAAGAAGTGGAGGAGGAGGGGGAAGAAGAAGAAGTGGAGGAGGAGGAGGAGGAGGAGGAGGATGAGGAGGAGGAGCAGGAGGAAGAAGAAGTGGAGGGGAGGAGGAGGAGGAGGAAGAGGAGGAAGAAGAGGAAGAAGAGGAAGAGGAGGAAGAAGAGGAAGAAGAGGAGGAGGAGGAGGAGGAGGAGAGGAGGAGGAGGAGGAGAGAGGAGGAGGAGAGGAGGAGGAGGAGAGAGGAGGAGGAGGAGGAGGAGGAGGAGGAGGAGGAGGAGAGGAAGAAGAAGTGGAGGAGGAGGAGGAGGAGGAGGAAGAAGAAGTGGAGGAGGAGCAGGAGGAGGAAGAGGAAGAGGAAGAGGAAGAGGAAGAGGAGGAGGATTTACATAGGATTACATAGGAGTAACAGACACCAGGAGACCTATTGGTCCATAGCGAGGGTATCTGCTGAACTACATACTACTAACTATCAACTACTTGTAAGAAAACAGTTGGAAAATGATACCATGTCCCTAAAGAGGATAGGAACATGGAAGTTTCATAGTGCAGAATGATAGGATGTGAAAAATACTAACTACAACTACCACTACCACTACAACTAATCGATACGGGGGACTAGATACGAATTCGCACTATCAATACCCATTTACTTTACAGTGCGCGTCAAGTCTGTTTTTGAATGTAGTTATTGTGTTGGCTCCGAAACATTTGCTGTAACTTGTTTCCCCGATCAACGACTCTAAATT
>JACEEZ010012659.1:20000-29459 GCA_016584305.1 Chionoecetes opilio | reverse complement strand
AACCACCGGACTTAGTTCACGTTTGGTTCCAGAGGTGTTCTTAGACTACTGGTATACCAACTCCAAAGGGGCTACCTCCGACCACGCTCACCCCGGCAACCGTGAGGATCCCAAGGCGTGTTTGTCTGGCGTAAAACAGCCTCTATGGCCCGTCCTTAACGTCAACTACAGCGCACACACCGAGGCACCTCAGGCGCTGATTGGCTGCTACAAAATATGCTGGTCACGCGATAAAATAGGGAAACACAATCTCTCTCTCTCTCTCTCTCTCTCTCTCCTCATCTCCTCTCGTCTCTCTCTCTACTCGTCTTTCTCTCTCTCTCTCATCTCTCTCTTCTCTCTCTCTCTCTCTTTCCTCTCTCCTCTCTCTCTCTCTCATCTCATGAACAGGAACTGTGAAGGCGCGTCTGGAAAACCAATTTATTGACTAACTAACAAAAAAGTGAACATTTGATAAATTTCAGAACCCATCCAATGACCTACACACACCTAGAATGAGAGAGACAGCTCAGACGCTAATAGGAGGAAGCAGACCCCACTCGTCCTTTCCAGGACGCGATGCGAAGTGTTTACGGGGAGGTAAGAGGGCTTGCCGGAGCTTGCTTGCGCTGGTGGTGGTGGGGGTGGTGGCGTGGTGGTGGTGGTGGTGGTGGTGGCGGTGGTGGTGGGGGGGGGGGGGGGGGGATGGGTCAGTACAGGAGTCAGGGAGAAGGGAGCACCGAGCAGAGGAGTGGAAAGAGGATAGTTATTAGGAACATGAAAGATGAAGAAAGAAGCATGAAACAGAAATTAGAAACATGTGATGATATGAGGAACAGAAGAAGACTGATGCCGCCCTCTGGTGTTCCCTGAGGCACTCCCCATAGAGGGTGGGGTTGGTGATCGAAAAGTATGTAGTCTTTGACCACTCGAGGAAGTTTGCTCCCGACGAGACACGAACTTGGACCTGATCTCACCACGTCTAGTCGCTAACCACACTGCCTCCGCTTTCACCTAATTGTAATCTACTTACATAAAGTAGAATATAGTGATTATAAAAAGTTTTATATAAAAACTAACCCCAAATTCGTGGTCAGCATGCCCAAGAACTAATATGAACAAATTTTCAACAAAATCGGAAGTATCGATTTTTCCCCAAATTTTCCAAGGGAAAAATTTCCCCTTGGAAAATTATGGAAAAATCGATATATTCGATTTCCATGAAATTTTGTTGATAACAGTTTTCGGGCATGCTGAACAAGAATCCAGGGTTAGTTTATATTTAAAACTATTTTTAATCCCTATTTCAGCCCATTCACATCACATTTTTGCACGTGCCATCCAGGATATTCCCTTACACACTGGAGAACCTTTGATATTGTATTGTTATTGTAGTTAATGCTGGAATATAATGTTTTGCTGTCAATCTTTTCCATAATTTGCTCTTTCATAAAGGACGATAAAAGCTTGTCTGTTGGGAAAACTGTGACTGAGCCGCGTCATTGCAAAAATAAAATCTGAGTATGACGAGAGATTTTGTTTGAATAAATAAAAAGCACTTATTGCATGTCAAAGGAAACTCTTCCTATGCATTACGAGAAACCTAACACAACTATCCTAATAAAATATCGAGATAGGAACAATACTAACAGTCACATTCTATTGTTCCCCCTTTCCTACGTCTTAAATATTTTAAAGAGAGGATGACCAAGAACGCCTCCCGAACTAATTGAGACACATACGCCCCATTTCTTTCTTTATTCTTAACTGTCTAATTTATATAGGGCCTGGCAACTAGTTGGGCTTTGTGTTATCATTTTTGTTTGGTGTCCTTGGCCAGTCCTATGTGATGTAAAAAAAAAGAAAAAAAAACACACATAATCTGAGGCCGACAGACGACCAGAACAAGACAGAGAGGCGGTGTGGTCACAGAGCTGCTTCATCACTCTCCATGAAAATATTGCCTTAAATTATACAGAAAGAACATTTATCATTGTATGAAATGCCATCGCACGGCACACACTGGTAACAGGACCCAGCGCAACACACTGGTACAGGACCCCCGCGGCACACCTGGTTACGGACCCCCGACCCCGCCGCCCACACTGGTACCGGGACCCCGCGCACACACTGGTAACGGGACCCCGCGCACACACTGGTAACGGGACCCCGCGCACACACTGGTAACGGGACCCCGCGCACACACTGGTAACGGGACCCCCGCGACACACCTTGTAACCGGGACCCCCCGCGCACAAAACACTGTAACGGACCCCGCGCACACTACTGGGTAACAGACCCCGCGCACGTAACAACTGGTAACGGGACCCGCGCCACACTGGTAACGGGACCCCGCCACGCAACACTCTGGTAACGGACCCCGCGCACAGACACTGGTAACAGACCCCACGCCACACTGGTAACGGAACCCCGCCGCCACCACTGGTACAGGACCCGCGCACAACACTGGTAACAGGACCCCGCGCACACACTGGTAACAGGACCCCGCGCACACACTGGTAACAGGACCCCGCGCACAGCACTGAATAATCCAGGTAAAATAAAACTAGACGTGTACATTCTGTGTTGGGGCTTTTGTGAGGGACCTTGTGAAGGCTTTTTTTAGGTCATATTGTATTCCTTGGGCTGTTCCACGGCTCGTAAATAAGCACCACACGAACCCGGACACTAGTTAAGCTAGAATGCTCGACGATGCTGTTGTGTAGTTTATCTGAAATTTAGGCTACAAATAATACCAAATTATATTCTTCCTTATTTAAAAAAATTTCTCGACTAGAATACTAAGTGTGGTGGACTTATAATACGTGTCAACTTTTTTGTAAGCTAGTGGCTAGTGGCACCATCTATGCCTTGGTTGCGGTTATTCTTACCGTATTAAACTATAACTGAAGTGGTTGATTTCGAGGGCGTATCCTACAGTAAAATTGAACCCGAACTAAATTGCCACCCTATTTTTATAATCCTCGTAATCTCTTTTTCTTTATAGGACTAGGCAAATAATGGACTTTTTTCTACACTTCCATTTTTTTTTTTTTTTTTTCCTTTGCCCTTTTTTTGTAAAAAAAGAAAAGGAAAAAAAGAAAGAAGTCGCCACCAACATTTTCCTAACGCACACCTTAAAACTTACACCCCTCACAACCTCTACGGACAAATCACCTCTACCCTCTCATCACCTCTACAGGACAAATCAACCTCTACAACCTCTCACCACCAATCTACAGGACAAATCACCTCACATCTCTCACCACTCTACAGGACAAATCACCTCTTACACCTCTCACCACCTCTACGGGAACATCACCTCTACACCACCTAAACACCTCTACAAGACAATACCCTCTCAACCTCTCACCACCTCTACAGGACAATCACCTCTACACCTCTCACCGAACCTCTACAGGACCAATCACCTCACACCCCTCACCACCTCTACAGGCCAAATCACCTCTACACCTCTCACCACCTCTACAGTACAAAATCACCTCGACAACCTCTCAACCACCTCTACAGGAACAAATCACCTCTACACCCCTCACCACCTGCTACAGAACAAATAACCTCTACACCTCTCAACACCTCTACGGGCAAATCACCTCTACACCCCTCACCACCTATAAAGGACAAATCACCTCTACCCCTCTCACCACCTCTACAGGACAAATCAAACCTCTACCACCCCTCACCACCTAGACAGGCCAATCACTCTAAACACCTCATCACCACCTAACTACAGGACAAATCACCTCTACACCCCTCACGACCTAATACAGATCAAATCACCTCTACACCTCTCACCACCTCTACACACACAGATCACTTTCTACATATTTTTCTGTGTATATGTCAACAGAATAAAAAACAATTATCTGTTGAACTATATTTTCCATATGAGTCGCATACAAGCCACCTCTTTCCCTGCACGATGATGGAAAGAGGAAACGACCTATAATTATATTTATCTCTCTCTTTCTGTGTGTGTGATTGAGCGTGTGTGTGTGTGTGTGTGTGTGTGTGTGGTGTGTGTGTGTGTGTGTGTGTGTTGTGTGTGTGTGTGTTTTGTGTGTGGTGTGGTGTGTGTGTGTGTGTGTGTGTGTGTGTGTGTGTGTGTGTGTGTGTGTGTGTGTGTGTGTGTGTGTGTGTGTTTGTGTCTTCATCTAGTTGTATTTACAGGGCCAGAGCACGCGCTCGCATGGCCCCGTCTCCATATCAACATTTTTATCTTCATCCTTAGTGCTTAGTGTTGGCCGAAGCCAGCACCTCCGGGAGGCGGGGTTCACAACTTCCGGCTCACACCCGGTACACCATTCACTGCTGGGTGGCAGGGGCTCGGGTTGTAAGGAACGCCCATATGTTTCCGCTTCGCCCGGGGATCGAACCCGGGACTTCTTGGTTTTGAACCGAGCGTGCTTTCCCATACACTAGGAGTACCCTAAGGAGTGTGTGTGGTGTGTGTGTGTGTGTGTGTGTGTGTGTGTGGGTGTGTTGTGTGTGGGTGTGGGGTGTGTGTGTGTGTGTGTGTGAGTGTGTGTGTGTGTCTTATAATATTAGTAGTATTAAAAGTAGAAGTAGTAGTAGTGTAGTAGTCGTAGTAGTAGTAGATAGTAGTATAGTAGTAGTAGTAGTAGTAGTAGTAGTAGCAGTAGTAGTGTAGTAGTAGTAGTTTAGTAGTAGTAGTATAGTCGTAGTTTTAGAGCAGTCCTCAAATAATATCACTTTTAACAGATAATAAGGCAGTCCAAGAACGGATATCACTTTGATAGTGTATTGTAAATAAAACATTATGAATTGACAATGACAGGTTGGTTTCAGTCTTAATTCAGAAAGCGGAAAACTTATTAGAATATTTAAATATTTCCTTAGTAATATAATCAGATTACTCGGGAAAGTTACCATCATTCATTCATTTCCTTGCAATTCTTTGATTACAAAACAATAACGCTAAAACATTTCAGAATTAATACGATTTCTTGTACCCTCATTTAAAACAGAGGGGATCACGTGATTCACGTTAGATTGTTAGGCAATTACTAGACTTTCAATTATCATAGGAGTTTCCAGGGTTGTTGTGGTCAGGCGCCTCACTGGTGGGCGTGGGCGTGTTGGTGTGGTGCGAGGGCCTTCAGGGCCTAGGGCGGGAGGGTGTTGTTACGGCAGTGAAGGCGAGGTGCGAGGCCTTCAGGCCTGGGGCGGGAGAGGATGTTGTAGCGGCGTGAAGGCGAGGTGCGAGGGCCTTCAGGGCCTGGGGCGGGAGGGTGTTTGTTAGCGGCAGGTGATTGGTGATCCACCTCAGTGTTCCTCCAAAGAAGCCGCGGCTTTGCTGGCATCACATGGGCTGTGAGTTTGTTTCTCACGGCGTGGCTGGTCTGTTTTGCGGGCAGGAGTTTGAGGGCCCACGGATGTTTTGTTGGCCTGCAGGCAGGTGTGACGCAGGCTGGGTGCCGGATGACCTGCGGCGAGGTCCCCTTCATCAGGACGCTCTGTGACCGCATTGTTCCTGCCAGCTGCGGAACAGTCACCCGCCACTTCGGAGCTGCTTGTGCTGCTTGCGGATGTTATCGCCGCCGTGGCCTATCCAATTGGCGCCGCTGGTGTGGCTGGTCACTGCCACCTGCGCTGCCACAACCCTCCGCCTCCTGCATCAGCGCTTGAGGCGGTCCACGGCGACGCTAACCTGCCCAGTGAGGCCCCTGCACCGTGACGCTGGCGGTAACGGTGCCCCGCGGCGCGGGTACACACTCACTCGCATGCCGCAAACATCCTCGTGAAGCTACTGCAGGAGTTGCGCCGCGGGCCCTACGTGGCAGCGCCTCATGTGAGGCGCCACGGCCACCTCGGCCTCTGCATCTCTCCTTCCAAGAACTATGGGGACGGTGTTTCTTCCGCGCGCCGGCCTGGCCAGCACGACCATTCCTCTTTGGCCAGTGACGGCGTTCCTTGTGCTTGCTTGGACACGCCACCTCGTGACGCGGGGCGCGCCTTCACCTCCTGGCCGCTCTTCTTGCCGCGTGCCTGCGCCAGCCACCGTCCGGGGTGCTTTCCAGGTCCTCGCCGGGGCACGGTTGCGTGATTTTCCCCCCATCGGCTTGTTTGCGAGCCTTTGACTCGGGGTCGGTCCTTTTCCTTACCGGCATCGTCTTTAGGGACATGAGTCACCCCGTGTTCCCCGGCGTCTTCATTCGCGTCGATGCTTACGTCCCTTTCTCATCCACTACTGCCTCGCGTTTCAATCATTCATCTCTACTTTTCCGTGAGGCCGGGAAGTTTGGCAGAGTTGTGTGCGTGAGTTTGGGCAGATCGGGGGAGTGGTTGTGGGGAGCTTGAGGGAGTTTAACCTCAGTAGAGTTGATGGGGACGGGTCGGAAGCACTGAGGGGGGGCCCGGAGAAATTTGGGCGGCATTGGCTAGCGGTAATTTTGGGGGAGGTTGGTGTTTGATAGGAGTTTTGGGTGGTGATTGCGGTGATTTTTGTTGCGGTGCGGCAGGAGTTTTGAGGGCCGCGGCGGATGGTTTTGTTTGCCTGTAGGCAGGTGTTGAACGAAGGCCTGGGCGCGTATACCTGGCGGCGGGTCCTTCATCCGGGACGGTCTGTGACGGCCTTGTCCTCGCAGCACGCACCGTCAACCGCCACTTGGGGAACTGCTTGTGCAGCTTGCGGATGTTATCGCCGCCGTGACCTATCAACTGGCGGCCGCTGTGGTGGCGTCACTGTCACCTGCGCCTCCACCACCTCCGCCTCCTGCAGCAGCGCTTGAAGGCGGTCCACGGCGGCGCTAACCTGCCCAGGAAGGCCAACACCGCACCGTTACGGCTGGCGGGTTGACAGGTGTCCAGCGGCTGGGGGACGGGGTACCTTCACTCGCACTCCAGCAACTCCTCGTGAAGCTGCTGCAGCGTTGCGGCCGCCAGGCCTAAGATACACCGCCTCATGTGAGGCGCCACGGCCACCTCGGGCCTCCTGCATCTCCTCCTTCCAGAACTCGGACGGTGTTCTCCGCGCGCGGCTTGGCCAACCGACCAGCCAACCCCCCCTCTTGTCAGTGGCGGCGGGGCTTGTTCTGAGGCACACCGCCACCCTCGGTGACGGGCGGCAGCGGGCCTTTCCCCTTCTGGGCTTGCCTTTTCTTTCCCCGCGTGCCCGCGTCCAGCCACCGTCCTGGTTGGTTTTGTCCTTCCTCATCCACTATGCCTCGTTTTCAACATTACTTCAAATTGTTCCGTGACGCGGGGGGGCGTTTCCTCCTCTGCAGGTTCCTGGGCGACTTGGTCATTGAGTCTGCATCCTCCCGTGACCCCAGCATTGTCATCAGCCTCGTGTGCCGCGTCCCCTCCTTCATCTCTCATCCCTCGCTCGCAATCTCTACTCTTCTTCCTGCTAGTCAGCCTCCTTAATCAGGCTGGCCATAGAGCCCAGCGTGATGGTTTTGATGGAAATGGAAACGATGGTTTCCATCTTTTCGTCTGTTTCGTGGTTTTCTATTTCTTTCACGCTTTGCTCTTCGTTTTTCCTTATTTCTCTTCGTTTGATCACTTCGCTTTCCAGCATAATTCTTTCAGTGTCCAGTTTGCCGTGTGGGTGTGTTCCTCTTCTCTTCTTGACATGGGCGCCACCAAGCCTCCTGAGACGGCGTGCGAGCACCGCAGCAAGGTTTCATGCTGTTCGGGCTGGTTCGGGCGACACTCGTGTTGTTGCTGGTCGTTGTCACTGGTCCAAGTGCGTCGGGGTAGACCACGTGCCATGTGAACTCCACCCTTTGTGTTCCGTGTGATTCCAACACACAAACTCACACACGCACATACAAACTACATGAGTCTACTGAGTTTCTGGAATGCGGCACGACGTTACGGCAGATTTTTGGTTCCTGTAATCAATACTCCGAAAATGTTTTTTAGCCCAAAATCTCCTTCTAAATGATTCAATCAGACATGGGACGCAAGCCACTTACACCTAGATTTATTTGCGATTTTGTTAGTCTACTCTCATCAAAATTGAATTTACAGTTTCGGCTACCAATGACAGACAGACAGACAGGACAGACAGACACATAGACCACACACACACACACAACCCACACACACACACACACACACACACACACGGCAACTCTATGTAAATATTAGATTATATAAATTGACTACCACAAAGTGCTTTAACTCTATTCTTGCAATATATGCAGAGAAATATCACATAATTGGTTTGCGGATTTTGCGACTTTGCAGTCGCAGAAGTGTGAACTTCAAGAATTTGTGGACTTGCGGTTGCGGAGAACGTCAGAATTGGGGTTTGCGGATTTGTGTTTGCGGAAAGTGGATTTTCGTATGCGGTGCCCACCTCTGAACTCACCACGCACACACGCACACCACACCACAACGCACACGCACGACGCAACACGCACGACACCTCAAACACACACACCACATATATGCAAGAATTATTCAGGACTGCAAAGGCAAACTGGATAATGTAGATTTGGAGACGGGACAGTACGAACATAGCTCTTTTCCTGGTATTTACAACTAGGTAAATACAACTAGTTAAATAACAGGCACACACACACTCACTCATTAGTTTTTGTTTGTTAATAATCCACGGCTCAATGCCTGTCACTAGGTCTGTCGCCCTTCGGGCGTTAATAAATTGATTAAATAATCTCTCTCTCTCTCTCTCGTCTCTCTCTCTCTCTCTCTCTCTCTCGTCTCTCTCCCTTCTCTCTCTTCTCTCTCTCTCTTTGCTCGTCTCTCTTCTCATATCCTCTCTTCTCATCTCTCTCTCTCTGCCCGTCAGGGTGGCAAGGTTGTGTTTTAGAGACGTGAGCTTGCATGTGCAGCGTTCCCTGTGCATTCGGTCAGCGGTTCGAGTCCCGCTAGTTCTGTCAATGGACGTGGCGCGCTTTGTATAGTCAATAACCTTGTAGTTGTACTTGCAAAGTGTCTAGATAGGATTGAAAATCGTATCTTCTCTCTCTCTCGTCTCCTCTCATCCTTCCTCTCGGGTGTCTCTCTTCTCCTCTCTCTCCTCTCTCTACTCAATCTCCATTCTTCTCTCTCTCTCTCCTCTTCTCTCTCTCCTCGTCTCTCTCTCGCTCTCCACATACACTCCCTTTACAAACAACACATGAGGCATCGCGTGTTTCCTTAGGACACACACATTATTACCGTATCCTTTTTTACCCCTCCTTCCCTCCTCTCTCCCTATAGCGCCCGTGTTGACGCTATGTCAAGGAAACACCGTAAGAGCACCCTCCTCGCCCTGTACATTGCTAAGGCTAAAGGGAGAACAGTAACAGTATGCGTCCCCTATTTACATGATTCAGTGTTTTCATTTATTTTAAAGTAGGAGTTGGAATGAAGAAAGTAGGATGTGGAGATTGGTTGAAAGCCGAGCGAAGCGAGGCGCATCTTGATAGGCCGTGTCTGAGAATCCCACGCCTTTGAAGGTGTTAAATAGCATTCTGGCTGTTT
>JACEEZ010012659.1:0-15000 GCA_016584305.1 Chionoecetes opilio | reverse complement strand
GTTGAAAAGAGTAATGAGCAAGAGGATATTGTTGAAGAGCGTAATGAGCAAGAGGATATTGTTGAAGAGCGTAATGAGCAAGAAACTGTTGTTGAAGAGAGTAATGAGCAAGAGGATATTGTTGAAGAGCGTAATGAGCAAGAAACTGTTGTTGAAGAGAGTAATGAGCAAGAGGATATTGTTGAAGAGCGTAATGAGCAAGAGACTGTTGTTGTTGTTGAAGAGTGTGACGAGCAAGAAACTGTTGTTGAAGAGAGTAACGAGCAAGAGACTGTTGTTGTTGTTGAAGAGTGTGACGAGCAAGAGGCTGTTGTTGTTGTTGAAGAGGTGTGACGAGCAAGAGGCTGTTGTTGTTGTTGAAGAGTGTGAGGGAGCAAGAGGTGTTGTTGAAGGGGAGTAATGAGCAAGAGGCTGTTGTTGTTGTTGAAGAGTGTGATGAGAAAGAAGCTGTTGTTGAAGAGGTGACGAGCAGGAGGCTGTAGTTGTTTTTGAAGAGTGTGGACGAGCAAGAGGCTGTTGAAGAGTGGACGAGCAAGAGGCTGTTGTTGTTGTTGAAGAGTGTGACGAGCAGGAGGCTGTAGTTGTTGTTGAAGAGTGTGACGAGCAAGAGGTGTTGTGAAGAGTGTGACGAGCAAGAGGCTGTTGTTGAAGAGTGTGACGAGCAAGAGGACTGTTTTTGTTGTTGAGAGTGTGACGAGCAAGAGGCTTTTGGGATGAAGAGAGTAATGAGCAAGAGACTGTTGTGTTGTTGAAGAGTGTGACGAGCAAGAGGTTGTAGTTGTTGTTGAAGAGTGTGACGAGCAAGAGGTTTTTGTTGAAGAGTGTGACGAGCAAGAGACTGTTGTTGTGTTGAAGAGTGTGACGAGCAGGAGGCTGTAGTGGTTGTTGAAGAGTGTGACGAGCAAGAGGCTGTTGTTGTTGTTGAAGAGTGTGACGAGCAAGAGGCTGTTGTTGAAGAGTGTGACGAGCAAGAGACTGTTGTTGTTGTTGAAGAGTGTGACGAGAAAGAGGCTGTTGTTTTTTGTTGAAGAGTGTGACGAGCAAGAGGTTGTTTTGTTGTTGAAGAGTGTGACGAGCAAGAGGCTGTTGTTGAAGAGTGTGACGAGCAAGAAAATTTTGTTGTTTTTGAAGAGTGGGGACGAGCAAGAGGTGTTGTTGAAGAGTGTGACGAGCAAGAGACTGTTGTTGTTTTTGAAGAGTGTGACGAGCAGGAGACTGTTGTTGAAGAGTGTGACGAGCAAGAGACTTGTTGTTGTTGAAGAGTGTGATGAGCAAGAGGTGTTGTTGTTTTTGAAGAGTGTGATGAGAAAGGGAGGCTGTTTTTGAAGAGTGGGGACGAGCAAGAGACTGTTGTTGTTGTTGAAGAGTGTGACGAGCAAGAGGCTGTTGTGAAGAGTGTGACGAGCAAGAGATTTGTTGTTGTTGTTGAAGGTGTGACGAGCAGGAGGCTTTTGGTTGAAGAGTGTGACGAGCAAGAGACTTTTGTTGTTTGTTGAAGAGTGTGATGAGCAAGAGGCTGTTGTTGTTGTTGAAAAAGTGTGATGAGCAAGAGGCTGTAGTTGAAGAGTGTGATGAGGAAAAAGCTTCAACCCTCACTCCCCCCAACCCTCCACCCCAAGCCTCTACGTGCCACCTCAGCCCGTCCTTACCCACCCTAGCCTCCCCGTCCCCCGCCTTGGGAGCGGCCGGGGGGACTGCTATGACGGCAGCCTGCCAGCCTTGCACTAGGAGGTGCTGGACTTTCCCCAGCGCTGGGCAGGCCGGCAACAAGGCGGAGCTCCAGCGGCGAATGCTCCAGTGGAGGATGTGGACCCGCGCTGGTGGCGTCCTGTGGCCGCGGCGATCGTTCCACGTCACCGGCAGCCTGGCCAACGGCCTTGTACCTGCCTGACGGGCGACGTGGACTTAACGCTGCTGGGTCAGTGGCCGGAGTCGCCGAAGCCGTGTTAGCCTGCGGGACGCCATTATTGAGTTTGGGTGTGGCAGCGCCACACTCAACTGACCGTGTTGGACAAGGCTTTTGTGCCGCTGGTGAAGTTCGTGAAACCTGCGCACTGGTCTGCATGTCGACTTTTTCATTTGGAAGCGAGGGAGCCGTGCGTGCTGCTGCGCTGGTGA
Organism: Chionoecetes opilio; assembly: GCA_016584305.1. Classification (NCBI taxonomy): domain Eukaryota; kingdom Metazoa; phylum Arthropoda; class Malacostraca; order Decapoda; family Majidae; genus Chionoecetes; species Chionoecetes opilio. Next base: position 12,882 of record JACEEZ010012659.1, on the reverse strand, counting down.
AGGAGTTCTTAAAGGAGTTCCGGGCCCTGCGGCGCTGGTGCTGTAGTGCGCCAGTACCTTCGAGGTATAGGCCTGGCTGAGGTCTTCAGCGGAGGGCGTGTCCTCCTACTCGATAATCCTCATGGCCACCAACCTCCTGCAGCTGCAAGTTCCCAAGCATCCCCAGAGTGACCTTGGCGGGCTGCTTCTTCGATTCTTTTCTTTTTATGGCCATGAGTTCAAATACTCGAACACGGGTATCAGCGTGCTGGAGGGCGGGCGGGTACATGGGGAAAGGGAGAGGACGTGCCCACCGAGATGCCCCGCGGTCATCGCAGGGCAGACCTCTGCATTCAGGACCCGCTCACCCCCGGCAAGAGTGGGCCGTTCTTCATACCGCATCTGGGACGTGCGGAGGGCGTTCCAAACACGCCTACAAGGTCCTCATGCCGGCACGGGACGCCCACGGCCCGTACGTCGTCCCCTGCTCCTTGGTGGGGCAGCTGCTGGCGGAGGGTACAAAGCCCCTGAACGGATCCCGCCAGTGCGGCACCCCCGCCTCAGGGCCCTGGCAAACACGCCAAACCGGGATGACAAGGCCCCAGTCGGCTATGACGCAGGCGAGCATAAAGGCGGGAGGAGGCAGCAGGGAGGCCTCGGAGGCCCCCGGGCCCCCCGGGAGGATCTTCCCCCTCGCGACCTGAGAAGACTCACACGGAGGGTTTGAGGCGGCGCGCCATTGCCTTGGCGCAGCGAGTTTATATGGCTGGAGAAAAAATGAAAGAAACAAAATTTAAGTTGATATAAGTTGATAAAAAGTTAAGTTTTACGGTAAGGAGTTTTATTCAGTGTAGAGTATACTTCACAGTGAAGTAATGAACGGCAGAACACCGTGCGAGGCGTGTCTGAATTAAGAAATAAGATAATAAAAAGACATCTATAGATAGATATCTACGTATAGATATAAAAAAAAAAAAAAAAAAAAAAAAAAGTTTAAAAAAAAATAAAAAAACCTCTTCGCCTAGCCTTTGTGATGTGAACACAACGGCCACACCACCACAAAACACAACCCAGAGTGAGGAGGCAGAAGGAAGGCTGAACAACAACCCTGAACACAGCCACTGCCAACCATTACTCTATCGGGGGAAAAACAAAACCATGCGGGAACAAGGCAATGGCGAGGGATGATCAAAGCAAGGGACAGTGATGATGAAATAGCTCCATCTTGCCACTCCTTAGGCATCATGGAGAAAGTCCTCAGATGTGACACTTATGCTCATAATGTCTTTTTTACCTTCATTGAATCCAAAATAGTCTTTGTATATATCCGTTATGATTCTTCTTTCTCATGTCAAGTTTTCCTTCTCTTCTTCTATCACTTCATTTTTTTTAACCTCCCCTCTCCTCCTCCTCTTCCACAGTATACTTTTTGTGAGGCCCCGAAGACATCCACTCCCACCTTCCCCGATACCTGTACACTATGCAAAAAGAGGGGGCGGCGGGGGGGGGGGGGGGGGGGGGGCTTCATTATGCACAACAGATTACTTTTATAAGGGGTTTTGGCGTTATTAATGGTGGCGTGTGCGAGGGTTGAAATGACTCTCTATGGCTGGTCGGACAACTTGGGGGGGGGGGAGAGGAGAGAGAGAGAGGAGGAGAGAGAAAAGAGAGAGAGAGAGAGAGAGAGAGAGAGAGAGAGAGAGAGAGAGAGAGAGAGAGGGGAGAGGAGAGAGAAAACGAGAGAGAGAAGAGAGAGAGGGGAGAGAGGGGGAGAGAGAGAGAGAGAGAGAGAGAGAGAGAGAGAGAGGGGGAGGAGGAGAGAGAGAGAGAGAGAGAGGAGAGAGAGAGGGAGAGAGAGGAGAGAGGAGAGAGAGAGAGGGGAGAGAGAGAGAGAGAGAGGGAGAGAGAGAGAGGAGAGAGAGAGAGGAAAAGAGGGGAGAGAGGGGAGGGAGAGAGAGAGAGAGAGAGAGGAGAGAGAGAGAGAGAGAGAGAGAGAGAGAGGAGAGAGAGAGAGATGAGAGAGAGAGAGAGAGAGAGGGGGAGAGAAAAGGGGAGAGGGGGAGAGAGAGGGGGAAGAGAGAGCAGGGGGGAGGAGGAGAGAGAGAAGAGATTGCTATGAGGACTTTTTCAGGGGCCTCTGGACCTGAAGGCTAGGGGAGTTGCAGGACTTAAATCAAGGAGAAAGGATGATATGATAGAGTGGTGTGGGGGTTGAGTCGAGGGGGTTGGAGGGATGTGGTTTGGTTTGACTTTTGGATGGACAGGAGAAGAGTTGGAGTGGGTAACAAGGGGATAGATGGAGATGGTTATAAATCTTGGTTTAAATTTAAGAGAAAATAAATGGTACTTTGGGTAGAGTAGTTGTAGGAATAAAAAGTGGGATAAAGGAAAGCGACATAGGGAAAGGGAATACAATGATTAGGAATTTAGGAATAAGGGTGATAGGTATTAAAAGGAAGACAAATGGGGAAAATGTGGTTATTTAAATAGGGGGGAAACAGATAAAAGGAAAATTAAAGGGATTTAATAAGTAGAGGTAATAAATAAACAGATAAAAGGTATAAATAAGTAAAAGTAAAAAGGGGAAAGAATAAATATGAATAAATAATAAAAAAGTATGTAAAGTAAGGTCATTAAAAGTCAAATAAGGTATTAAGGTAAAGGTCAAGGGTAAAATGGTAATACAAGCAAATACAAAAGCCTGGGAGAAAAAATTAAATGAGGGGCGAAGGAGGTGGCAAATGTGGAAAACAAAAATAAAGGGAGACAAAACAGAAGGGGAAAGAAAAAGGTGAGGCAAATATTAAAAGAATCTAATCAAATAGTCCCCCATTTCTCTCTCTTCTCTCTCTCTCTCTCCTCTCTTCTCCTCTCTTCTCTCTCTCCTCTCTCCTCTCTCTTCTCTCTCTTTTCTCTCTCTCTCTCTCTCGAATAGACACATGTATATTCTATCAATTCATATTTGTCATTGGATTAACCCTATTTCAGTTAAAATATATCACCCTCAAGAGATTACGGGATATGTCTCTCTTTCTCTCTCACTCTCTCTCTCTTCTCTCTCTCCTCTTCCTTCTCTCTCTAATCTCTCTGAACCCTTTTGAAAAATGTACTACTGAATGTTGTGTGTGTGTGTGTGTGTGTGTGGTGTGTGTGTGTGTGGTTGGTGGTGTGGTGTGTGGTGTGTGGGGTGGTGGGTGGTGGTGGTGTTTTGTGGGTGTGGTGTGTGAGTGTGTGTGGTGTGTGTGTGTGTGGTGTGCGTGGTGTGTGTGTGTGTGTGTCTGTGTGTGTGTGTGTGGGGGTGGTGTGTGTGGTGTGTGTGTGTGTGGTGTGTGTGTGTGGTGTGTGTGTGTGTGGTGGGTGTGTGTGTGTGTGTTGTGGTGTGTGGGTGTGGGGTGGTGGGTTTTGTGTCTGTGGGGGTGTGTGTGGTTGTGTGTGGTGTGTGTTGTGTGTGTGTGTGTGGTGTGGTGTCTGCGTGCGGGGCGCGGTGCGTGCGCCTCCTCGTCACCAGTGTTATATGTTCCTGGGATGATTTTGACGGGGTGTTTCTCGCCCTTTAAAAATTTTGGAGTGAGAGAGAGAGAGAGAGAGGGGAGAGACAGAGACAGAGACAGGACAGAGAAGGAGGCAGAGGGCAGAGAGAGAGAGAGAGAGAGAGAGAGAGAGAGAGAGAGGAGAGAGAGAGGGGAGAGAGAGAGAGGAGAAGAGAAGGGGAGAGAGAGAGAGAGAGAGGAGAGAGAGAGAAAAAACAAAAAAAAAACAAAGGAAGGTAGGGAAAGGAAGTCGAATAAAAGAATAGGTGTTGGGGCTGAGAGAGAGATTGATGATTGATTATGCCTAAAAAGGTGAAGTGCCAGAAATCAGAGGTCATAGGGCATATGGCAAAGATATAAAGGGGAGGGGAAAGAAATAATAGTGAACCGATGAGGGAAGGGGGAAAAGAACGGAATGTACAGCAGGAAGGTTAGACAGATGTAGGAGTGGATTGTGGAGGATGGAGGTTAATTTTTAAAAGGGAGAAGGAGGGGGATTTCCGGGAGAAGTCGCTAGACAGGGAGGTCGAGAGAAAGGGAGGACAAATGAGGGAAGGAACTGGAACGGGCAGGAGTAAGATGGGGGCAGGATATTAGGACTTGTTGGACAGTGAGAGGAACTTGACAGGGTGTGCAGAGGGTTGGGGAGGAGCGTGACATGAGATAGGAGTGTGTGAGGTTGGTATGGCCTATGCGTAAGCGTGCGAGAGCAGTCTCCCAACGTTTATTAGAGTGGTAAGGATTTGACCATGGAGAGATAGAGGGTTTGATCAGGCGAAGTTTATTGGCAGAGAAAGTGGTCAGGAGGATAGCCAGCGGTCAAATAGGAAAGTTTTAAAGGAAGGGTAGTAGTCGGAGGCTGGCAAGTTTGAGAAACGGGGGCATTGGGACTCAGTGGCCGAGCGCGCCAAAGAATCAACTCGTTCGTTGCCCGAGATACCCACGTGACTCGGTACCCAGCAGAAGCAAATTGTTTTCTTGCGTATGGAATAACCAGTCTATCCATACGCCGCAAAACGAGAGAGAGAGAGAGAGAGAGAGAGAGAGAGAGAGAGAGAGAGAGAGAGAGAGAGAGAGAGAGAGAGAGAGAGAGAGAGAGAGAGAGAGAGAGAGAGAGAGAGAGAGAGAGAGAGAGAGAGAGAGAGAGTATGTTAGTAAAGGTAGAAATGCTTGAAGGTAGAAGTCAGGCATTGATAGTAGTAGTATTAAGTAGTGTTGTCATTACTAATACTACATAATACTAATATATTAATACTACGTAATAATAATGCTGATCATTGTATTAAAGTAATGATTAATCTAGCAATGCCTATCATATTATTATCTCTTGTAGTAAGTTATGTCTAATATGTGGTTTTTAAAGAATATCTGGAAGTATCATGTAATTGTGAATTGGCTTAAATAGGGACTTCTATTCATTGTAACTGAAAACTGACTTCACCTTCGTGTTCAGCATGCCCGAAAACTCCTACGAACTAATTTTCAAGCAAATCGCTTTTTCAATAAATATTGCAAATTTTACAAGTGGTATGTATGCCTTGATTTTTTTTTAAATCACGTTTTTCGCATTAATTAAAAAGCTATAACAAATAGGTGCAAGAAGTATAGAGAAGTAAATATGAAGTAGATCAAGGGCTATCATTTGGCGTATATAAAACAAATATTGATTGGTAAATAAGCGAGAAAATAGCATATGCGTACATTTATTCAAAATATCAATTTTCTCGACATCCATGAGGTGTTTTGACAAACCGATTACTACATCATGTAGAACACCTAAAGATGAACCTTTGTTACTTCGATAAGTTTTCTTCTACGACTCATAGTTTTACGGCAAAATAACAAAAACATTGATCGTCGACAATTTTGGAGTATTTTCAGCCGCCAAAAATCCGAAAGTTTTCTTTCGCTAGATAAGTGGAATGACGGGGATAAAAATTTGTGATCCTTATTTCAAAAACTTTTGATGGGAAGTGTTGGGGTGATGCTGCACGTCACGCACACATACATTGCGCGCGACAACAAAATACATGTCGGGCAACACACATACTGTGCGGCCCGCAAAAAAAACACACACACACACACCACACACACCCCACAAGGGGTAAGTCCGAGCCATGGGAGTAGTAAAATCGGAAAGGCGTTCCCGTAGAGTTTTTTCATCTAATCTATACTGGAAATTTTTTTACCTCAAAACCCCATTCAAAATTATTTGAGTGACGGGACTAAGCCGTTACCACCAAAACGATTTTTTTCGATTTTTAGCCTACTCTTCAAAATTTAAATTTCGTTTGGGCACCCAAACGACAGACAGACGACGACAACAGACAGACAGACAGCAGACAGCAGACAGACGACAGAAGACGACGACAGAAGCCCGGTTACCCCAATAGAAATTTTAAAAAATTTGAAAGTTTCGGCTCCCCAGAAAGACAGAAGACACACGGTCTTTTATAAAATTATATAGGAAAAAAAATTAAAACATTTTCGGCTACCCAAACAAACAGACAGACAGGACACCCCACCCCACTCCAAGTATTAGTTTAGATGTGCACGGGAGGGTTTAAAGGTCCTTCATAAAACTCAAATCTTTTAAAAACATGTGTTCTCTCGTTTCTGTCCCATAAAAGCCCACCCCCCGGGAGGGACGCCCCCCCCCCCCCCCACACCCCCTCAACGCATCCCCCGAAACCCCAACCCCCCTCCGACCCCCATCCCCCACACACCCCACCCCCCCCTCCCCCACTCGTCCTGGTAAAGACACACCACTCCAATGTTTGGGAGTGCCAACCTTTGAGATACATTTTTCCCCTTTAACGACCCCCTCCTCCCCCCCTTCCCCCTACCCGAGGGCTCCCCCCTCCCTCCCCCCTCCTTCTCCTACCCAAGTTTGTCACCCTTCCCCCCCCTCCCCCCCCTTTCTTACCCCCTTCCCCTCCCCCCCTTCCTTTTCCCCCTTGTCGTGCTACCCCCCACCCTCCCCTATCTCCCCCCTATCTTCCCCCGTTCCCCTCTCCCTACACCCAAGTTTTTCACACTCTATTTTCACGTTTTTTTGGCTTAGGCTTGTGTGGTGTGCCAAAAAATTCACGCTGTTGGCGGGGGGACGAGGAACGGGAAACCCCAAACCCCCACTTTTGGACGTGATAAGACCACATCAACCAAAAAAAGTGTAAAAAAATCAGGGGGGAAATTTTGGATTTTTTGAGCTTTTTCTCGGTATCGAAAAAGGAGATCAAACAGACCTCCTGAACCTTTGAAAATGATGGTATTTTGAAAATTTTGATTGCCGCGCGAGGGGTGGGGCCCGAGGGGGGAAGGAGGGGAAGGAGGGAAGGGGAGGGGGGGAAGGAGGGGAAGGGGGAAGAGTGGGGGAGGGCTGCAATCCTTCATTACTCTCCATCATTCCGTGACTAATTATTTTAAGCTCTTAGTCCCGTCAACCTCTATTTATTTTTAATTTTTTTAGCGCGAGAAATTTTTTTCCACAATTCTTACTGTTTCGTTTTTGTTTTTTTTTTTTTAAGCTCGAGGTTTTTTCTCCAAAATTTCATTTATTTCGTCCCCACCCGGGCCCAAAATATGGACCAAAAACTACTTTTTAAATAGTTCAAAACCCATATACCCCCTTTTTAATATCATAAGACCTCCCCCAAACCCCGCGGCACCCAATATACCTTTGCAGGGGGCGTTTTGAAGGAGTGAAAAATTTGGAAAAAACAATATCAAGGATAAAAAGGGCAGTAAAAGGGGGAGGAAAAGACGTGAAGTCAAAAAAAAAGAAAAGGGAAAAGGAGAAAGGGACGAAAATTTGAGAAACATATCAGGGAGAGGGGAGGCTGAGTTTTTTGTTTAAAGGTGCGCGTCCACCAAACCGGTCAAGGCCGTTATTCGGGGGAAAAAAGGGGATAGATTGTCGCTTAGCTGATGCAGCCACATATACCCTTTTGAACGCAAGCAAAGCAGTAAACAGTAATAACGAGGAGAATAATAAAATAAAATAATAAAAATAACAAAAATAAAATAAAAAAAAAAATGGGGGGAGATTTAATAATTTACGTATGCGGAGATAAAACAAAAATTAAGGGTGATTTTGAAAAAAGAAAAAAAATTCATTTAAGTTCAACCATAGACCACTGAAAAATTTGGACTCGCAGGGAATTTGGGCTTTTGACATGGGCCTGAATCGGAGGGCCGCCGGATAATTTATATATAATATTTATTATATATTAATTTAAAATATTTATTAATATAATATATATATATATAATATATTAAAAATTACGGACATATAACTGGTTTATCGTAGATATATGATATACTGTAATCTTCGAAATTTTGCTTAAAATATTATAAAACAAAAAACATAAAACACGCTAAAGAAATGCCATTTTCGAGGGCGAAGAAAAATGCAGAACTTAAATTTACTTCAACTCTTCGCCATTTAAAATTTTCGACCCCCTTTTTTCAGAAAGGGTTAAATAAAGCGCAAATTTTTAGCTTTCCATTGATAATTTTGATCGATAAATAATTAGACTGACCCATGCATAAAATTTGCGTTAACTAAATAATAAAAAGACAATCGGGTAATTTTTCCCCATTTAAAAGGTTTTTATTTAGTTAACACTAATCTAACATGTGCTAATTCATTTTTCAAAAAGAATATATAAGAAAAAATAACATCATCATTTTTGGAAATTACCCGATGATGATTTTATTATTTTTTTAACGCTAATTTAGATGGGTTTTAATTCATTTTTCAGATAAACGAAAATAAAAGGAAAATAATAAAATTCGCTTTATTGATACCTTTTATGTTAAATTGACTCGCAAAGTTTTAAATGGCGGAGTTGAAAGGGAAAAAAGTTCATGCATATTTCTTCAAGTCTTGTAAGGCATTTTTTAGCGGTTTTTGTTTTTTTTTTGACAAAATTTTTAGAAAAACATTTTCGAAGATTAAAATATATATATACAATATAAACCATCATATGATAGTCCCTAGACCCATATTCTTTTTCGCTTGCGCCTGCAATTTTAAAAAATTTGCGGAACAGTCCAGAGAATTTTGTGGTCTATGGTCAACCCATATCGTCAATCAGATTTCCCCAAATTTTTTTCCACTTCAATTTTTTTGAATTAAACTTTGTTTTTTTTTCCCTCCCTTCTCCCTTTTTTCCTTTCCCCTCTTCCTTGTTTGCCCACCCCCCTTCCTATCCCCCCCTTTCCCCTCTTCCCTTCTCTCCCACCTTCCTTTTCCTTCCTCTCCCCCCCCTCCCCCTTTCCCCCTCCTTCCCCCTCTCCTCCTTTCCCCCCCCTCCCCCTCCTCCCCCTCCTCCCCCCTCCTCCCTCCCCCCCTCCGGGGCCCGGGCTGGGTCCTACCTTTTTCGATAATTCAAAATCGACTTGTATCTAAAAAATCGAAAGCAGGACCCAAATTAGGGGGTAAAAAGCATAACTAGAGAAAAACTGCGAACTCTTACAACGTGATCTCGACAAAATTCAGATTTGGGGTGATAAAAGGTATTAAAATTCAATTCCCATAATGAAAGTAAGCAATAGGAAACATAAACCCCAATTACCAAAAGCAAAATAAAACGTTAAAGAAGTACAGCAGGAAAAAAGGTTTTGGGGGATATCATAACGTCTTAAAAACCGTCCCCATTGCCCAGCTGCCAGTAAAAAGGGGGAATAGATGTTGGGTTCATTAGACCAACTTTTAACATAAAATCCGAAAGTAATGACACAATTATACAATCCTTGGTTTACTGCACTTTTGAATACCTTCAAATTGGCGCCCTGTTTTGTAAAAGATCCAAATTTGGAACAGTCAAAAAAGGAAACCCCAAAAAATTCCCTCTTCCCCAAATTTCATTATGAAGAGAGACTGCGGAAACTTAAAGGTTTCCCTTTAAAAGGGTGTAAATCCCTGGGGGGCTGAAGAAACCTTTAAGTCCAAAAGGTTTTATGATTAACAAGAAAACCTATTTGACTTTTTCCCCCCCAATGACAAAAAGAAATTATGGTTTAAAAAATAAAAGGTCAACGTTTTCATCACGAAACCCGTAAAAAATATTTCAATGTTGAGTTGGATCGAGGAACAAGTTACCCCCAAATGGTTTTAAAACCTGTACAATAGCAATTTAAAAAAAGACTTGACGCCCTGTAAGGTAAAAGGGGATTTATAGGCCGCGAATTCATAAATTTTAGTCCCCCGGGTAAGTTTAGTGGTAGTGTAGTTAGTAATTTTATATCCATATTCTTTCCCACGAAAAGTCATGTTCCTTCTTTTTTAGGGACTGGGTTCCTTTTCCAATGTTTTTTACATGAGTTGATAGTTTGTATAGTAGGGCAGCGATACCCCGTATGGGCCAATAGGGCCCTGGTGCTGTTATTCCTTGTATTCCTTTTATTTCCCCCCGTTTAAGCAAGATAACAATCATATCCAATATCAACCTTGGTCCCGCGGACTCCCAAAAGTAATGAAGATTTTTTTAATAAGATCCAAAACGGGCACGGAGCCGGGTTTTTTAAGCCGCGAGAAAAACAGATATTTAAAAAGGGTTTTATTCCCACGGGGGGGAAAAAAGTAAAAGGAGGAAGGAAAAAGAAAAAAAAAAAAAAAAATTAAAATTTTTTTGCGGCCGGCGAAATAAATGTTTGTTTTAAGTGGGGAAAAAAATGAAAAAATAGATTTGGGTTATTTTTTTTCTCTTCTTTCACCCCGGGGGAGCAAGGGAAAGGGGGGGGGAGAGGGGAGCAGAGGAGAGGGGGGCAGGGGAACGAGGGAACACAGTAGTAGAAAAAGGGAAATCAACACACACGGAATCTTCTCTCCCCTCAACACGGCCCCCGAGAACTCTATGACCCCCCCCCCCCCCCACCCACCCCCACCACCACCCAAAATTAAAAGTTCTGTATTTTCATCATTGTAATCAGCTTATGCAATCTGTGGAATCCATATTTCTAGTATTCAACCTTGTTACACATAATTACTCATGATTTATAGTTTAGGTCATTTTAACACGTCGTACTCTTAATTAATGCAAGTAAGTACAATCCTTAAAAAGTGTAATCAACAAAATTCATGTTAAATGTCATGACCTTATCAGCGAGGCTTCCCGTAATGTCAGGTTCTGCATCGGATAAAAAAGATGAAGAAATACAAACAGAATTAATAAACTTTCAAACTTACTTATATATTTTTTTCTCGAACCCTAACCCTTTGAGGCCCAGAACGTTATTTCCATAGTAATTTAGCCACCATTAGACGTATTTTAGTGAATATAAGGAATATTTTATAGATATGCCCTGTTTAGTATCCTTGTCCACTAGCTAATTTGGTATATAAAGTCACTTGTCGTAATTGTATGGTTAATAAAAGACGTTTTTATATAGCAAAGGAAAGATCTGGGCGTGAAGGAGTTAATTAAGAAAGCTTCATCCCGTCTTAGTTGGGAAAAAAAGACATTTCACCATTACCTTAACTTGTGCAAAAAAACATACACGATAATAAAATGAAACCCTATTTGACGTTATAGCAAGAATATAAAAACTAAATAAATATACATAATAAAAAACTTTCTCTTGATATTGATAATTCATGAAGGTTTTGCGTCCATTTAAGTTAAGGTGGAGAGAAGAGAGAGAGAGAGAGATGAGAGAGAGAGAGAGAGAGAGAGAGAGAGCTGAGAGAGAGAGAGAGGAGAGAGAGAGACGAGAGAGGAGAGAGAGATGAGAGAGAGAGAAGATATTGATATTGTATTGATATATTTATTTGGCCATGTAGTTTTGTACATATGAACATATTACATATAGTGATAAAGCCAGGTCCAATAAGCCGAAGCTTTTATAGGACCTGAAAAGCTATAATACATAATAACATAGCAAGGGGACTGGTCAGGCCATTTTGAAAATATAACATTTTATGGATGATAATATGGAGTTAACAATAGTAAACCAATCATTTTAAATGCATAAAAAAAAAAATCTTAATAACCATAAAAAAAAACCACACAATATGACATTTATGGTTGTAAAGAGTTTATAATTTCATTGTATTTGTCAAAGCATGCTTTTTATCAAGTTACGTTTGAAAGATTTTAAGTTTCATCAGTAATAAAAATGTTCTGGTAAGTTGTTCCAGCTTTAGTTCCTCTTGACAAGATACTCTGTTGTGCATGTGATGTCCTGCACAATGGTATACGTAAATCATGTGGTCTTCGGGTACATTGTAGGTATTGCTCTAAAGCCAAGGTCTAAAGGTAAAGAGTGTATGGATTATGTACAAAAAGATTGGTTTGAAGGAGTATGATATCTGGAAGCTTTAATACTTGAAGTCTCGGAAAATACTGATGGTATGGTCATAACGATTTTAAAGAACATAACACGTAACAACTTTTTCTGACTAATAAAGAGGCTGTCAATGAAGGTTTTATAGGCACCTCCCCATAAAGATGAACAATATAAAAGATGTGGATATATTAGGGTAAAATAACTTGTAGTAAACATTTTACATTCAAATAGTGCCTAGTCTGTAAAGTATGCCTGTGTATAACGATATCCTAGATTTCACCATATCAATATGTTCTTTCCATTTCAACTTACTATCTATATATATCCCTAGAAATTTAAATTCGAAAACCTCATGTAATGATAGATTATTTATCTTATTTGTGTGTGTACTGGCTGAGTCATAAGGGGACTGGAGACCATAAAGCAAGTTTTATTAATATTTAAAGTTAAGAGAGAGAGAGAGAGAGAGAGAGAGAGAGAGAGAGGAGAGAGAGAGAGAGAGAGGAGAGAGAGGAGAGAGAGGAGAGAGAGAGAGAGAGAGAGAGAGAGAGAGAGAAAGAGAGAGAGAGAGAGAGAGAGAGAGAGAGAGAGAGAGAGAGAGAGAGAGAAGAGAGAGAGAGAGAGAGAGAGAGAGAGAGAGAGATAAGGAGGCCGCCCTTACAGATGCCTTTCACGCCGCCGTATCCGAGAGCATCCCGCTCACATCTTCCTCTACCACAAAGCCCCCTCGGGACTATTGGTTTTATAACGACCGCGTGAGGGAGCTCAACAGTCACATTAACTCCACCCGCAGACACCTACGCCGAAAACCAACTGCTCAAAACAGGGCGCTCCTTCAGGCAGTTGTCAGTGCTGCCAACAGGAGGAAAGCTGACATTCGGAAGGGAGCACTGGCTAAACTGGTGTCGAGGGCTCGACTCCCACTCGTCACTCGGTGAAATGTGGCGACAGTTACAAGTCATCGCAGGCAACAAGCGGCCCATCCGACCCCCCACCCTGACCCTGCTCGCGAAGCAGAGAGGCCGCTCTCATTTGCCATCGCCTGACTGACAATCTATAGCTGAGACACGCGACAGATCCT
>JACEEZ010012657.1:0-10126 GCA_016584305.1 Chionoecetes opilio | reverse complement strand
AATGAGAAACATTTGAAATTAGAGGCGTTGTTTGGTGTAAAAAGCTTGGGTCAGCTTCGTTACCTCAATGAAATGATGACTGCAGTCAAGTTTTTATTCAAAATCATGTATAAACGGCCTAATAATGACTTCTCTGATAGATGATTATAAGCACTTTTGCTTTGAGCGTTATCTTCCCTCAGCAAGCTTCTCCGCGTTTGAAATCACTCAGTCTCTGACTGACGGTCGGTGTGGCGGGACCTCACTCTGTCACGTCACCGCTCTACACACTCGGACACACTCAACGCCATACTCTGCATGTCTGAAGTGTCCTACCTTCTTACCCTTAAAGTAATCGTCCAGACCATTTCATCATTCCTGATTTAATGCAATCAAATCATAGCCATTAACAAGTATATCAATAATACGTCGTCACTTTTTGTATCCAGTCAGCCGTTTTTAAATAATCCGCAATCAAAATCTGCAAATTCCCAGAGTTCTCAAAACACTCCTCAAGGTTTGCAGACGCTCAGGCTCGGTGACGTAGCATCAGGGAGGCTCCTCTTCCCGCGCGCTGATCAGAGGCACGTAAACACAGATAAATATAGTACTTGAAGATATTTGGGTGTTTCTGATAGATTTTTTTTGCTATATGCCACATGCATGCATCCTTTATGGGTGCAGCATGCTTCCTTCCCACACACACGCCTGCACACCGACACCCTTCCCACACACACGCCTGCACACACGCCTCCTTCCCACACACACGCTTGCATACACGCCTCCTTCCCACACACACGCCTGCACACCGACACCCTTCCCACACACATGCCTGCACACCGACACCCTTCCCACACACACGCCTGCAAACACGCCTCTTACCCACACACATGCCTGCACACCGACACCCTTCCCACACACACGCCTCTTACCCACACACACGCCTCCTTCCCACACACACCCCTGCACACCGCACCCTTCCCACACTCACCCTGCACACACGCCTTCACACAGACACCCTTCCCACACACGCCTGCACACACGCTCCTTCCCACACACACCCCCTGCACACACACGCCTTCCCCACACGCTTCCTTCCACACACACACGCCTGCACACCGCACACCCTTCCCACACACACGCTTGCATACACACCTCCTTCCCACACACACGCCTGCAGACACGCTTCCTTCCCACACACACGCCCCCTGCCACACACAACGTTCCCACACACACGCCTGCATACCGACACCCTTCCCACACACACGTCTGCACACCGACACCCTTCTTACACACACGCTCCTTCCCACACACACACGTTGTGTGTGTGTGTGTGTGTGTTTGCAGGAAGGGTGTTGGTGCGCAGGCGTGTGTGTGGAGAGGGTGTGTGCAGGCGTGTGTGTGGGAAGGGTGTCGGTCACAGCGACAGATTCACTGTCTGACACCGAAGTACAATCGCTCATCATAACTTTGCGACAGGTGTCAGATCAGAGTGGCTGCGGTCGTCCCTGTTTCTGACGCATCATACATTCCGGTAGCCCTGTTGGAGAAGATTTTTTTTTTTCCGCGCTTTTTAAAAAAGTCGTGTTTTACGAAATAAGGCCTGGAAATCAATTATTTTTTGGTGATTAGTGGTTTTAATGTACATTCACATAATTAGGCAAACAAATAATGGGTTCTGGAACGATTACTTAGTAATGCCAATAGCATTAGTCCGTGAGAATTGTGACCAGTATTGGGTGTCCCTCTTGAGCGAGAGAGAGAGTTCTAGCTAGCACCCAGCTGGGGACGAGACCCTTTGCTTGTGTCGCTGTTAACCGCTGTAGCGAGACAAGCAAGTTCATTTTCCCACTACATGCTCCTATGTAACAGATGGTCGCATCCTTAACCATGCGGCCATGCCTTCACACTGTGCTGTCTTCGATGTAAATATATGATAAATATATGAGAAGCTAGAGCCAAAGACCGATGCATATTCCCGTATTCTGGAACAGTTAATTTCGATTTTACTTTGACACACATCGGGTTAGGTTACGGTTAAGTAAGAGGTAAGAATATATATATATACATATAGTAGTTGAGTGTAACTTTGTGTGTGAATCACAATGAGGGTATTTTCAGAATATCCTATGGTTAGTTTGGATTACAGCCATGGCGTCTTCACAAGAGCTGGAAGAATAGGGGAGCGTGAACAGGCTGAGAGCTGGCCTGAGTAGGGAAACAGTGGGAGGGGCGACTGGCGCTGACGTCACGGATCAACTCTGCTCCGCCCATGGCAGACCTGTGTATATGGCTTTGGTGCTGGCAGTCAAATACCCTACGCGTATACCAATTCTGTAACAAAGGAAACAGTCTAGAGCCAAATATTGTACTTTAGGAAATGTGTCTTGGCAATCATATGATATGTTCTGAACTCGAGAAAATGTGGCCATCTATTGTGAAAAACACGTCATAAATAGAAATTTATTAATATACATAACGTAAAAATGAGGTGAATAACCAGTTGTATATCGTGTCCGTTGTTAATATTATTAGTTGGTTAAATCAAAGTTTTCCTACGATGACTATGTTATTTATAGACATGAAGCGTATGATTTCCAGGGTGGGGAGGAGCCTTATAGTCCAATCAATTTAGGCGCGTTTTTAACCCCTAACCCACCACAAATTGCAATAGAAACAAACCAATATTTTTATGAAACCTGTTGGATCCCTCATAACAAATAATATGAACTTCTACTCAATTCTAATGAGTGGATCATTATTTTTTCAGGATTGAAACGAGAGCCGTGAACGAGAGGTGGAGGACGCTTGCAGTGAGAAATTGGGAATCGGTGTGCAGAGACAGTTCAACGCTGCGTCCATTGTGAATGTAATGAGTAATTATATTTATGTAGGATTGTTTAAGGGTTTATTTTATATTTAAGTTTTAACAAAAAAAATTTCTGTAACATTTTTAAAACATTAAATTTTCAACAAAATTTTTTTTTTTTACATTTCAATTTTTTTTTTAACATTTCATTAGTACCAATTTGGGCCCGTTACCACTTACCCGATTAACTTAAAAACTTGGAGAGTATACGCTGCGGTCATTTGAATGTTAGTAGTATTATATTTTCTGTAGGATTGTATTAAGGTTTTATTTTTTATTTAAAGTTTTAACAAATTTTTTTTTAACATTTTTTAACATTAAATTTTTTTTTTTTTTTTTTTTAACGATTTCACATTTTTTTTAACTTTCATTAGTACCGAATTTGGGCCGTTAACCACTTACCCGATTTACTAAAAACTTGGAGAGTATCACTGGTATTTTGGTATTTTGTATGACATGTATATGAAACATGTACATTTTATGAGTCCGGAAAACAGAGGGACAAATGTAATCCTAAATTTCCTCTCTTTTCAGCAACATGGGTGGACTGCGTCTTCTGTAGAAACCCCTCTCTGTGATCCAACCAGTATCCTGACCGATAAAGGTTTGTACGAGGATCAAAGAAGCTGGAAGTGAGCGTGGTGACGAAGTCCAAGTCCATTCCAGGACAGGCAGTTCATACGATTGCCGGAGGGTGTTTCGTGTAATGTGAGAGACATTGAACTTTCTCTGAAGCGAAAACATGTTTCGTCTGGTGCGACCAAAGAGGTGCCTTCGTTTCTTTGGATTTCAGCGTTTGACTACCGAACTCAGTGTCTTTTTCTGTGGTAATCCGACAAGTACCAGGGGAGTAAAGATCATATGTTGATCCATGTTAAGACATTCGACTTCCAAATCATGTGTCGACTGCCTTGAAAATCGATAGACCAATTGGTCAGATACACGTTGAGGCGCAGATTGCAGTTTTGTTTGGCTGATCTACACGGCAGCAGGATGCGGTATACCATACCGTGTGCAGTAATAACTTTTCGTATCAAAGAAACAGTTACCACTCAAATTCCAATTCGGAAGAGGACGTCTTCATCCAAAAAGCATAAGTTGGGTCGACCTAAAGGGGACGAAATCAGACATGGAGCGTTCTGAAGGTGGAAAAGTACCTAGAAGGAATGATGAGGAACTAACCACAATTAGTGATTTAATTGGGGGGAAATGGAGGACTTCCTAGTCGACACTGGCTGTCATGCATATGGTTTTTTTCTACATGAAAGGATAACCTTCTCAATCAATTTTGGTGATAAGAATCATAATTGCAGACATGAATGGAAAACCCAAATGTTTGGGGACATTTAGGGTGTGGCATCGTCCGATTCTTCGGCCTTCTATCGTCAACAAAAGGAAATTGATCCTGAAAGCAGAATAAGTGGCGCCTGATCAAGACTCCGCTATCTCATTAAAGGACATAACAGGTATCTCAAATTAGGAACATTTACCCGACTACTATCGACAATGTCACTGTCATGCTGGCAACCAAGTTCCTGACCAGAGTCCTAAATCTCTTGCTGGAAATTGCTCTTTGGGGGAAAGGGAAAAGACTTAAAAATCTGCTCACTACTCGTACAGGCGATCATAGCAAGCCCGAGCCTAGGAGCTCTCAAGCTTCCACTGTTGCTAGGGTCTTGGTATCCAAATGCACTACCATTTCGGTTCTCGATTGCTCATAGACACGCTCTCTGCAACTGGTATACTTGTTCATACACGGAGGTGCAAACGTATGAGCGCAGCGCAGCCGTCACGAGTGGACACAGATTATCCCTGGTTTACCCCTGGACATTTCCATTCATATGTTGCGGACAATGTTGACCATGACATCGCACATTAAATGGGATAAACAACATTCCATGGCTGGGCATCATTGCGTGTGTGACACCAAGCAGTCCGGACACTTCAGATTGGCCGTGAGCTGTCTCAGCAGAGAATATCGCCCAAGTGGGGCAATCATATACGTCCATGTCACATCATGCATGTGAAGACTCTGCAGTCACTTTATATCCACGAAAGCTTCGCGTAGTCTACTGACCTGGCGACAAATCATCTCAAATGGTTGATCTCCTCTGGAGGTTTCGCTCACTAGTTTCCCGATCAACTCGACCGCTCTTTGGACTGAATGATGCAGATGTACACAAGGAGACCATCCGGGTGAGGCTCAATAATGTTTCCCCCCCCCCCAAAAAAAAAAAAAAAAAAAAAAAGACCACCCCCAAAAAAAAGAAAAAGGAAACCCCCCCCCCCTGGCCCATGATTGATCTCAGTCCAAGTGACTTGGACTGCATCAACTCACACTGCTTTCGTTTGTGAACATGGCGCATAGAATATGGTGTAACCCCGATACTGCATTTGATCAGCCCACTTTGGTTGGAAGCTTCTCACACATAGTCAAGAGCGAGCCACGGACAGCAAAACTTCAACTCGATTGTTCTAAGACTAGAGGATTCAATACACTCATGAGTTTTCTTGGGTATTTGGCCACCTGATGTCTGGTATAGGACTCAAAGAGCTTCTGGAAGTTGCTATGCTAGCACACTACAAACCCACATGATGAAGTGGCCCCCCCCCACAAAAAGCCCGTGTCTAGAGCTATACGTGGAACATCTACTCGTTGAAGAGACCGCACTCAATTCAAAACTTGTTTCCAAGGTATTTCAGATGAACCTACCAAGTGATGGAGACAGTGAGCCTACCTTCAACAGAGCTCAATGGATGCAGGTGAACGTCCCGTTTGACTGGCTGATGTCGGGTGACCAGCAGTGTCAGACCATCGATTCGTCGAAGGTGATGGAGGTCATTGGAGACAAAATCAGCATGTGGATTGATGCAATGAAAGGATCCGGACAGCGAACTGTGTTACAATACAATGAAATGGTGGACATTATCCGTTTATTTCTGAATCTGAAAGAACAGGGGATGTGGATGCTTCACTGCATATCCTGCGCGCCATGCTGCCATATCTTGCAGCTTCCGGACACGGGCACTACACAGTGCCTTCACATATATCTGCAAACTAGAACAGAGTTTACCGAAAGACATCCAGAAGTACATCAGAATTTTCTCCAAGGATTCCAAAGTTGGGTCCGACGCAGCGACAGATACTTGGCTGGTCTGTCTACCAATTTTAAGTCATGAGCAAGTACTTATGAGGAGCCTGAAGACATCAGTGGGCTGACCCAGTGGAAGAGGGATGACAGAGACCACCGCGCTCAGTCTGGTCATGGCTAGCCCTGTCTGTGCAGATGTGAACACGCCCTCCAATCCTCACTGAAGTGATGTATGTTGACAAGTGAACACACAAAGGAGCCTATCAAAGTCTAACAGAAGAATGATGTCGCGATACCCAGAAAATGCTTGCGTTTCCTTCATGAAGAGGGATCCCTTTCAAGAAAACGATACTCTTCACAAATTTTCACTGTATAGTTGCCAAAACAGCGGTCAATGTGATGACGCGAAAAACCGTGGAGAAAGGGTCTTTGGGGCAGATGAGTGGTAAACGTGTGGGCTTGAATACTCATCAGAAGAACGTCAATCCATAACTATGGACTCGAGACGCAATGACGACACCAGACGGATACATCCATATCACCCTCATTTTACTCTTCCAGAGACTTGTGCTCGCTGGCACGGATTAGGGCCTTATCCAAATCACTCGTTAGGTGAGTTATGCGCATAGATATCCTCCTTCTTTTTCGAGACTAATATGCCTTGCTCCTCCGCCAATAAGCCAGCGTTAGCCTCACAATCCAATCTTGCACCTGGCCAACTATAACAAACCATCAGATATACAATCACGTACTAGATGCGTGCCCTAGTTGCGCGCATACCGTGGCAGTCCAGGTGAACGTCAATAATATTCTTGACCGCTACCTTGAATGATGTTAGTAGGCACTACGGTCATCCTATCGTCGTGTTTGAGATGGCTATCGTCAAAGGTTCCCTCATCGAAAGACGTGTGCTCCATCATAAAAGGTTGAGCGACCCATCAGTGAGTATCTTTTTTCTGAAACCATGGACGCATTACTGTCAAGAAAGGAAGAGTTTCTTCGGACAAGAAATACAACAACAATTCATAGACATCCTTGGTAAGAAACTGGAAGAATCCATTGTGAAGTGCTATCCATGCGAGTGGAGATGCGGACCTACTCCATAGCAACAACTGCAGTTTCGTAGTTCTTCAAAATCCAAGCGCTGTCTTGTTGGCGAAGACACTGACGGTTGGTTTTGATACTACTGGTGTGCATATTATTTCAGCAAGATAGTGCCACAGTCTCTACTTATGTCTGAGCCGAAAAGGGGTTCATTGAATCCATACAATCTTGACATTGGCAAAGTCATAGAGGCCTCTGGGTGAGACTGTGTGTGAAAAACATTCTCTTCATCATGCATACCTGGATGCGTGATTCGCTGACATTCGTGAGGGGTCCCTGTTGGGATCGGCAAGTGGGGCCAAGGACTCAACTGTTCAGGTACTTTTGTGTGCTTGGGCGTTGTGCAAGCGGCCCTAATTTTTCGGGCAATGAATGTACTTCAACACAGGATGAGATCAATTGCTGCATGAGACGAGCAATGGGTTGTGTGTACGGAGGGAAACCATCATACATTTTTAAAACGAATTGAGAGTAGTAAAATTTCATCTAAGGTGACAACAACAGAACAGCATTGCACACCACGGTACTTCCGCCAACGAGCTCAGGCTTCTTCCAAAATATCACAGCCTACGGGTATTCCATCGGTTCATTGATTGAAAGGACACAACTCAATCCAATTGACTGGGGATGGAGTATCATGGACACCAGATTATCTCATGTGCATTCTGACCTCCTGCAGCACCAGAAGGTATCTCCTAAAATCTTTAGATGTTTCATAGCAAGGGTGGCTGCAGTGGTAAACGGTGTTGTTGTCGGAAAATTGGGCTGCTTGCACTATTCGCATGTGGACTGTGCAGGGTAGTTGTTCAAATCAGACGAATCAGTATAGCGTTTTTCATGCTGCTGGATGATGTGACCATGGAAGAGATGAAGTGACGTGTTAAATATTGTGAACGGACCTAAGTTCATTGTGTACACATAGTTTGGTAGTGTATCCCAACATTCCCTATTAATATAAGACTTGTGTTTGTAACTTGTATTATCTATTATGTATATGCCTACCTATCTAACTATATTTCTTGAACCTTACACTATTAATAATTAAGTACTAGAAAATTACGAACTATTATTCAGCTCAAAGAATATTTTTTTCACAGAAAATTCCCAGACTCACATCAGCTCAAATTTAATAACCCGCTATACCTTTTACGGGTACTGTCCATTTCTGAAGGACTAGCAATACATTTTTTGGTGAAGGGCTATATAGAAATCAAGTTTTTATTGCTGCATTTCAACAGCTAAGGGGGGATCAGTAATAATGGGTTTAAATGATAAGCGTCACATTTTAAGTATAAATTTAATCCCATATTTTTTGATGTGCAAAAAATGATAGGCATAATATTTTGTTCATTATTGCATGTGACAGTTGTCATTTGCCATAACCAGGCCACAACTGGTTAAATAAATAATTAAAAGTTGTTTTGTTGTATTATTAAGAGTGATATTGTCGTATATTTAATTTCCAATTATTGCGGTAGTCCGAAAAAGTAACCAAAACGCAAATGACCTGAAAAACCATGTTCCACTCAAAATATTTAAGTATAATCTTGGGCAGATATTCAGTAGGCATCAAGGTTTCAGAAAAATATAACTTCGTTTCTATTGCAATTTGTGGTGGGTCCATTCATATTTTGACTGGACTAGTTTGTTACTATACTGTTTGGGTTGTTGTGTGTCTTGGATTAAATAAAATTTGGTAACATTGTAATTGAGAAATAAAAGAGCACTAGTGTAGCGTTGTTAATAAACAAACAAGAGTATCCCTAGATACCGTCTTACTTCAAGAATTCACGACAGCATTTTACAGATAAATTTAAGAATACGTTTCTTGTACTCGTCTGTAAATATTCTATGTCGTGAGAGCTCTCTACCTCGTCCCGGATGCAATGCATCAGCTCGCCTGTCTGTCTTGTGGTGAGGACTTTTAAATCATGCACGGTTATTCTTATATTACAGGTGTATGCGAATCTATTTTTTGTTGCATCTTATCGCGTCATGAAACTTAAATTTGAGGCTTTTGACGACGATCACAAAAATATACATGCATGACCTTAGTGGTCGGGGAACATGCGCAGCAAGCAGAGTATAAAAGAAGGACGGAGCCTCCCAGCGCACCAAACGCAGCTCCTCCTCTCACCGCAGCTGAACCTTCTCCCACTCGGCATCATGCGAGCAGTAAGTAATAGCTTTGCCTGGCCCGCCCGTGCCTCACCCCTACACAGGGGCGGACTGGCCATAGGGACAAACGGGACATTTCCCGTTGGGCCGCTGGGTCGTGTGGCCCGGTCTGAGGGGAGAAAAAAAGGTAATACATTTTTTTTAATATTAAAAAGGCAAATGAATATATAAATTAAGGAGTGAAAATGAAATATCTGAAGAATAAGGTAAAACACAAAATACATGAGAGAGAGAGAGAGATTATTATTATAGTAGTTTATTGACAAAAGTTTCACAAACATTTTACCTTATTACATGTATAATTTCCTCATATTTGTCCAAATTTATACTCCTACATATTTCATATTAACCTAAAACAAACAAACGAAACACATCTACTATGGTGACACATCCCTTACGTATATAATTTCAATACATCATATATATAACTGCACAGATAGCCTACTTTATCCCTTGTACCCATCAAATTATCCATACTGGAGAAGTCTAGCATGACATAGTTGCTTCTACATTGGCTGGAGAGTGGACACTGCAACAACACATGGGACTCATCCTGCACTGCATTTTCTACACATGAACACAGTCGTAGTTCTTTCGGTATTCCATTCTCCTGCCTGTTTCTATTCTAAGATTATGGGACATCGTACGTAGCCTCGTAAATGCTTGGCGTTATAATCCGGGATAAAATCCCTATTTACATACACTGAATGTACAGAGAGTCCGGTGTTTGATTTGTGTTCTGTATGTGACATATTTGGAGGCAGTCTGAGGTTTCTCCTGAATCCGTCTAGCCACCCTGTCAGTGGGTTTACAATACTCTCATACCTTAGTGCCTGTGTCAAGAATCGTATCCCGGAGTATTGGCCGCCTCACACACCTGGAATCTGTCTCCGGAGTATTTGAT
>JACEEZ010012656.1:97500-100200 GCA_016584305.1 Chionoecetes opilio | reverse complement strand
ACGAAATATAGCCCTGTTACTTCATACTGCTTTTTACTTCTGATATTGCCAAGTTTTTAGTTATTGAAAAAAACGTGATTTAAAAAAAAATCAAGGCCTTGCAAATTTTGCTATATTTTTTTAAAAATCGATTTGCTTGAAAATTAGTTCCTAGCAGTTATCGGGCATGCTGAACACGAATCTGGAGTCAGTTTTCAGTTACAATGATTAGAAGTCCCTATTTCAGCCAATTCACAATGACATGATACTTCCAGATATTCCTTAAAAACACAAATTAGACAAAACTTACTACAAGACATAACAATATGACAGGTATTGCTAATTAATCATTACTTCATTACAACGATCAGTATTATTATTATTATTAATCCCTATTTGAGCAACCCATGCGATTGTCAAAGTACTTATAAAAACCTAGACATACTATAGCAATCCTGTGAGACTTCTAAGGCCCTCCCATGACTCCTGTAGGATGCGTGAAGGAGCGAAGAGGCCCGTGAAGGACTCTGAAGGATTGTATACAAAGCGAAGGATACTTTAAAAAAATAGTTCTTCCTCCTCCCATTTCCTCTCCTCCTTCCTCCTCCTCCCCCTCTCCCCTCCTTCCTGGCGACATTAGTGCAGTGGCGATTTAAATTGCCAGGACCAGATGAAGTGTATCCCAGGGTATTAAAGGAATGCAAGGAGGTTGTTAGTGAGTCGTTAGTGCACATTTTTAGGAAATCGGTTGAGATAGGCGATGTGCCATTATTGTGGAGGAAAGGAAATGTTGTTCCCATATTTAAGAAGGGAGACAGAGGACTAAAGTCAAATTATCGACCCGTAAGTCTAACGTCAGTGGTGGGTAAATTATTGGAATCTATTATTGCAAAAAACATTAGAGAGCACTTAGATAAACATAGTTTGATCAATGAGTCACAACATGGATTCACTAAGGGTAGGTCATGTCTCACCAATTTATTGAGTTTTTATAGGAAAGTTTATGAGACGGCAGATAATGATATAAGGATTATGATATAATATATCTGGACTTTAGTAAGGCATTTGACAAAGTACCACATGGTAGACTCTTAAATAAAGTTAGGGCTCATGGTATAGATGGGAAGGTTCTTCATTGGATCAGAGCTTGGCTAAGTAATAGGCAACAAAGGGTTACAATTAATGGTTCCAAATCTGAATGGGGATTGGTGACAAGTGGAGTTCCACAAGGGTCTGTTTTGGGCCCATTACTATTTTTGATTTATATCAACGACTTGGATAGTGGGATTAGCAGTGATATCAGCAAGTTTGCTGATGATACTAAGTTAGGTAGGATTATTGGATCACAGTCTGACATAAACATATTGCAGGGAGACTTAGATAAACTTAACGAGTGGGCAGTCAGATGGCAGATGGAATTTAATATTGATAAGTGCAGCGTTATGAATGTTGGTAGAAAAAACCCTGGTAATAGATACACCATAAGCAATGCGTCGCTGAAAAGATCAGAAGGTGAAAAAGATCTTGGAGTGAGGGTGAGCCCAGACCTCCGACCTAGGAAACAATGTATTGAGGCCAGAAATAAAGCTAATAGAGTATTAGGATTCATTACCAGAAGTGTTAAAAGTAGAAGTGCGGAAGTTATTCTAAAGCTTTATCTGGCTCTAGTCAGGCCTCACCTAGACTATGCAGTTCAGTTTTGGTCTCCATATTACAGGATGGATATAGTGTTGTTAGAAAAAGTGCAGAGAAGGGTGACCAAAATGATACAAGGGATGCGTAACTTTAGTTATGAGAGGAGATTGAAGTTATTAAAATTACACTCACTCGAAAGACGCAGAGTAAGGGGCGATCTGATAGAAGTTTTTAAGTGGATAAAGGGATTTAATAAAGGAGAGGTAGGAAAAGTTCTTACGGCTTTTAACCAGGGTTAGAACAAGAAGTAACGGATTCAGCTGGAAAAGCTAGATTTAGAAAGGGAAATAGGGAAAAAAAAAAACTGTTCACATAAGAGGGTGGTGAATGAAAGGAATGGTCTCAGTAGACAGGTAGTTAGTGGCGGAGTCATTAGGGAGCATTAGGGAGTTTAGAAGGGGAGCTGGATAGGTTCATGGATGGGGATGAGAGCGTGGGATGTTAGGTAGTGTTAGGTGACAGGAAAATACCACGTGAGCCTCGCGTCCTCTTGTCGATTCCATATTTTTATATTTTTATTTTTTTTATAATTTTTTTTTACATTACAGGGAACGGCCAAGGGCACAACAAAAGATGGGTAACACAAAGCCCGCTTAGTTGGGCCAGTCCCTATAAAGGAAGACAGTAAGGAATAAAATAAAAAACAAAGGGGCTTAGGCCAATTAGTTCGGGAGGTTGTCTTGTTACTTTATTTTGAAAAGAATTTAAAGTTCATAGGAAAGTTGGAAAAATAGAAAACAGGAAGAGGGTTCCAGAGATTACAGTGAAAAGGGATGAAAGAGTAAAGGAACTGATTAACTCTTGCAGTAGGAAGATGGGACAGGAATAGGGATGGAATGAGGAGAGAAAGTCTTGTGCAGCGAGGCTGCGGGAGTGGGGAGGCATGCAGTTAGCAAGTTCAGAAGAGCAGGGCATGAAAATAAACGGTAGAAGGAGAGCAAAGAGAAGCAACATTGCAGCGGTGATTTAAAGATTGAAGACAGTCAGTCAGAGGAGGAGTTGAGACGAAAAAGCTTTTGAACTCAA
>JACEEZ010012656.1:0-92500 GCA_016584305.1 Chionoecetes opilio | reverse complement strand
AGACAGACAGACAGAAGCAAGTAAACACAGACAGACAGACAGACAGAAGCAAGTAAACACAGACAGACAGACAGAAGCAAGTAAACACAGACAGGCAGACAGACAGACAGAAGCAAGTAAACACAGACAGACAGACAGAAGCAAGTAAACACAGACAGACAGACAGACAGAAGCAGGCAGAGACAGACAGACAGGCAGAAGCAAGTAAACACAGACAGGCAGACAGAAGCAAGTAAACACAGACAGACAGACAGAAGCAAGTAAACACAGACAGACAGACAGAAGCAAGTAAACACAGACAGACAGACAGACAGACAGAAGCAAGTAAACACAGACAGACAGACAGAAGCAAGTAAACACAGACAGACAGACAGACAGGCAGAAGCAAGTAAACACAGACAGGCAGACAGGCAGAAGCAAGTAAACACAGACAGACAGACAGAAGCAAGTAAACACAGACAGGCAGACAGAAGCAAGTAAACACAGACAGACAGACAGACAGAAGCAGGCAGAGACAGACAGACAGACAGAAGCAAGTAAACACAGACAGACAGACAGAAGCAAGTAAACACAGACAGACAGACAGAAGGAAGTAAAAAACAGACAGACAGACAGAAGCAAGTAAACACAGACAGACAGACAGAAGGAAGTAAACACAGACAGACAGACAGAAGCAAGTAAACACAGACAGACAGACAGAAGGAAGTAAACACAGACAGACAGACAGAAGCAAGTAAACACAGACAGACAGACAGAAGCAAGTAAACACAGACAGGCAGACAGAAGCAAGTAAACACAGACAGACAGACAGACAGAAGCAGGCAGAGACAGACAGACAGACAGAAGCAAGTAAACACAGACAGACAGACAGAAGCAAGTAAACACAGACAGACAGACAGACAGAAGCAGGCAGAGACAGACAGACAGACAGAAGCAAGTAAACACAGACAGACAGACAGAAGCAAGTAAACACAGACAGACAGACAGAAGCAAGTAAACACAGACAGACAGACAGAAGCAAGTAAACACAGACAGACAGACAGACAGAAGCAGGCAGAGACAGACAGACAGACAGAAGCAAGTAAACACAGACAGACAGACAGAAGCAAGTAAACACAGACAGACAGACAGACAGAAGCAGGCAGAGACAGACAGACAGACAGAAGCAAGTAAACACAGACAGACAGACAGAAGGAAGTAAACACAGACAGACAGACAGAAGCAAGTAAACACAGACAGACAGACAGAAGCAAGTAAACACAGACAGACAGACAGAAGCAAGTAAACACAGACAGGCAGACAGACAGACAGAAGCAAGTAAACACAGACAGACAGACAGAAGCAAGTAAACACAGGACAGGCAGACAGACAGACAGAAGCAAGTAAACACAGACAGACAGAAGCAAGTAAACACAGACAGACAGAAGCAAGTAAACACAGACAGACAGAAGCAAGTAAACACAGACAGACAGACAGGCAGAAGCAAGTAAACACAGACAGACAGACAGAAGCAAGTAAACACAGACAGACAGAAGCAAGTAAACACAGACAGACAGAAGCAAGTAAACACAGACAGACAGACAGAAGCAAGTAAACACAGACAGACAGAAGCAAGTAAACACAGACAGACAGAAGCAAGTAAACACAGACAGACAGACAGAAGCAAGTAAACACAGACAGACAGACAGGCAGAAGCAAGTAAACACAGACAGACAGACAGAAGCAAGTAAACACAGACAGACAGACAGAAGCAAGTAAACACAGACAGACAGACAGAAGCAAGTAAACACAGACAGGCAGACAGAAGGAAGTAAACACAGACAGACAGACAGAAGGAAGTAAACACAGACAGGCAGACAGAAGGAAGTAAACACAGACAGACAGACAGAAGGAAGTAAACACAGACAGACAGACAGAAGCAAGTAAACACAGACAGGCAGACAGAAGGAAGTAAACACAGACAGACAGACAGAAGGAAGTAAACACAGACAGACAGACAGACAGAAGCAAGTAAACACAGACAGACAGACAGAAGCAAGTAAACACAGACAGGCAGACAGAAGGAAGTAAACACAGACAGACAGACAGAAGCAAGTAAACACAGACAGACAGACAGAAGCAAGTAAACACAGACAGGCAGACAGAAGGAAGTAAACACAGACAGACAGACAGAAGGAAGTAAACACAGACAGACAGACAGAAGCAAGTAAACACAGACAGACAGACATAAGCAAGTAAACACAGACAGACAGACAGAAGCAAGTAAACACAGACAGACAGACAGAAGCAAGTAAACACAGACAGACAGACAGACAGAAGCAAGTAAACACAGACAGACAGACAGACAGACAGAAGGAAGTAAACACAGACAGACAGGCAGAAGCAAGTAAACACAGACAGACAGACAGAAGCAAGTAAACACAGACAGACAGACAGAAGCAAGTAAACACAGACAGACAGACAGACAGAAGCAAGTAAACACAGACAGGCAGAAGCAAGTAAACACAGACAGACAGAAGCAAGTAAACACAGACAGACAGACAGACAGACAGAAGCAAGTAAACACAGACAGACAGACAGAAGCAAGTAAACACAGACAGACAGACAGAAGCAGGCAGAGACAGACAGACAGACAGAAGCAAGTAAACACAGACAGACAGACAGACAGAAGCAAGTAAACACAGACAGACAGACAGACAGAAGCAAGTAAACACAGACAGACAGACAGACAGACAGAAGCAAGTAAACACAGACAGACAGACAGAAGCAAGTAAACACAGACAGACAGACAGACAGACAGAAGCAAGTAAACACAGACAGACAGACAGAAGCAAGTAAACACAGACAGACAGACAGACAGAAGCAAGTAAACACAGACAGACAGACAGACAGAAGCAAGTAAACACAGACAGACAGACAGACAGGCAGAAGCAAGTAAACACAGACAGACAGACAGAAGCAAGTAAACACAGACAGACAGACAGACAGAAGCAAGTAAACACAGACAGACAGACAGACAGACAGAAGCAAGTAAACACAGACAGACAGACAGAAGCAAGTAAACACAGACAGACAGACAGAAGCAGGCAGAGACAGACAGACAGACAGAAGCAAGTAAACACAGACAGACAGACAGACAGGCAGAAGCAAGTAAACACAGGGCAGACAGACAGAAGCAGGCAGAGACAGACAGACAGACAGAAGCAAGTAAACACAGACAGACAGACAGGCAGAAGCAAGTAAACAAGACAGACAGGCAGAAGCAGGCAGAGACAGACAGAAGCAAGTAAACACAGACAGACAGACAGACAGACAGAAGCAAGTAAACACAGACAGACAGACAGAAGCAAGTAAACACAGACAGACAGACAGAAGCAGGCAGAGACAGACAGACAGACAGAAGCAAGTAAACACAGACAGACAGACAGACAGGCAGAAGCAAGTAAACACAGACAGACAGACAGAAGCAGGCAGAGACAGACAGACAGACAGAAGCAAGTAAACACAGACAGACAGACAGACAGGCAGAAGCAAGTAAACACAGACAGACAGGCAGAAGCAAGTAAACAGACTGACAGACAGACAGAAGCAAGTAAACACAGACAGACAGACAGACAGAAGCAAGTAAACACAGACAGACAGACAGACAGGCAGAAGCAAGTAAACGCAGACAGACAGACAGACAGAAGCAAGTAAACACAGACAGACAGACAGACAGAAGCAAGTAAACACAGACAGACAGACAGACAGAAGCAAGTAAACAGACAGACAGACAGAAGCAAGTAAACAGACAGACAGACAGAAGCAGGCAGACATACATACATGCAGACAGACAGACACAGAAAGACAGAAGCAGGCAGACAAACAGACAGAAGCAGGCAGGCAGACAGACAGACAGACAAACAAACAGATAGGCAGAGGAAGGTAGACAGACAGAGGCAGGCAGACAGATACAAGTAGGCACAGACAGACAGACAGATAGACATGCAGACAGACAGAAACAAGCAAAAAACAGACAGACAGACAGGTTTTAAATGACAAGCAAGTAATTAAATAAAACAAGTCTAAACATGCCCTATTAAGTCACACACACACACACACCAGAGGTGGGCACTTCCGCAAACACTTCCGTAAACCGCAACTTCCGCAAGTCCGAATTAGTTTGTAAATTAAGTGTAAATGTTTGCGAATTCCGAATAGATAGTATTCTCATGACGTCACACCTCTGGGTATTTCGGGAGCGCGTCCATGTTGAGTGGCAAGCTTTGTAAACACCGCCGCAAGCAGACAGTAAGAATGAGCCACACTTGTCTTGTCTTGGCAGGGTAAAGGTGGTGACGGTCGGGGCGACTGTCCTTTGACGGTGGGTCCTGGGCTGCTTTGAGGAGCCCAGGAGCCACAGGTACAGAGGGCAGCCACTCTACCCGCCTCTCCAACAAGGTGGGGAAAGAGCTTGAGAGTTGGTGCTCAGAGAGGCAGAGGACCAAGGTGCTGCAGCAGGCCAGGCTTCCCGCCCTTTCCCGTGCCGCCGGGGTAGCTGTGTTTGTTAAGTAAAGTAAAACCTCTCGTATTCGGACACTCATTATTCGGACTTTGACATTACTCGGACCTCCTCTAATTTAAAAAAAAAAAAATTTAGTGGTCGAAATTTCCTAGCTATAGCTACACCTAAAAAAATAAATTTTTATATATATTTTTTTTTTATTACATATCCCCCCCATTATTCGGATCCTTGCATTACTCGGACCACTCCTTGGCCCAATTAGTCCGAATATGAGAGGTTTTACTGTATACTACTGCCATACCCAGCTGTGCAGCCGTGGAGAGACTGTTCTCCCAGGGGGCGGACATCATGAAGGCCAAGAGAGGGAGTCGGACCTCCGATAATTTTGAGAGATTGATCTTCATGAAGGGAACATGGACTTGCTCAAGATGGAACTATCACCAGAGGACTCTGAATGAGGAGTCTGAGGTTAAGGGTCTGATAGCATAGGCGTAGTTAGGCCTGGGCATTGGGTTGTGCAGCCCCGAATGTTTTATGAATAGCCCCGGATCTCAAATAAACTTTTTTTTTCTTACAAAAATAAGATCAGCTCTGACTGGGGCCAATACAACATTATAGTAAGAAAACGAGAGAGAGAGAGAGAGAGAGAGAGAGAGAGAGAGAGAGAGAGAGAGAGAGAGAGAGAGAGAGAGAGAGAGAGAGAGAGAGAGAGAGAGAGAGAGAGAGAGAGAGAGAGAGAGAGAGAGAGAGAGAGAGAGAGAGAGAGAGAGAGAGAGAGAGAGAGAGAGAGAGAGAGAGAGAGAGAGAGAGAGAGAGAGAGAGAGAGAGAGAGAGAGAGAGAGAGAGACCTTTTTATGAGACATGAGAGATACAGAGAAACCAGTTAGAGAGAACAGAGGAGATCAATGGACAAGACACAGTTTTAACACAGTTTTGTCACAGTTCAGTAGGTCAAGGTGGGGTCAGTAAAATGTCAGCTATAACATCTGTGGGGCGCGAGTGGTGAGTATGAACAAAATACTAATACATACATACATATATATAAAATTATATATGTATATATAATTATTGCCACAAGTGATTTATGAAATAATATATTAATTTACTATCACAAGGTGTTTTACCTCTATTTTTGCAATAAATGCAGATAATATATAACACATAATTGGTTTGCAGATTTGCGGACTTGCGTTTGCGGAAGTGGATTTTCGTTAGCGGTGCCCACCTCTGACACACACACACACACACACACACACACACAACTATCATAATATTAGCACCGAATAAATAATAATAATAATAATAATGTGCTGGTTCATAGACCACTGTATACCTGGACTGCGCATGGAATATCGGCCTGTCGCACAAGGGGCTGAAGTCGGAGGGCCGCTCGGATTCATATATATATATACGGATCAGATAGACTGGTTTATCAGTATATATGATATACTGTAATCTTCGTAAATGTTTGTTCTATAATATTATCACATAAAAAACAGTAAAACACGGTAAAGAAATGCCATTACGAGACTCTAAAGAAATATGCATGAACTTAATATTCACTTCAACTCTTCGCCATTTAGAACTTTGCGAGTCAACTTTTATCATGAAGGGTATCAATAGAAGTGCAATTTTAGTAGCTTGCCATTGCTATATTTCGTTATCTGATAAATTAATTAGAACTATGCATAAATTAGCGTTAACTAAATAAATAAAATCATCAATCGGGTAATTTTCCCGATTGATGAGGTTATTTATTTAGTCAACGCTAATTCATACATGGTACTAATTCTTTATATCAGAAAACGAAATATATAAGTAAATAAATAACATGGCAGGCAGGCAGGCAGGCAGGCAGGCAGGCAGGCAGGCAGGCAGGCAGGCAGGCAGGCAGGCAGGCAGGCAGGCAGGCAGGCAGGCAGGCAGGCAGGCAGGCAGGCAGGCAGGCAGGCAGGCAGGCAGGCAGGCAGAGATGAACATAGACACAGACAGAGAGAGAGAGAGAGAGAGAGAGAGAGAGAGAGAGAGATTGTGACTATAGGTTATATCTGACACCCATAATTAAAGCAATGAATTATTTAAAGAACTTCAATTACTATGATAAATAAATACATTAAAATCATTGACGTATATACATTAGAAAAACAATATTAACCCCTTGAGGCCCAGAACGTAATTTCCATTGTAATTTGGGTACCATTAGACGATGTTTAGTGACTATAAGCAATGTTTTATAGCTATGACCTGTTTAGTATCCTTGTCCACTAACTACTGTGGTATATTCAGTGACTTTTCCTTATTTTATGGCTGACAACAGACCATTTTATATAGCAAAGGAAAAATCTGGGCGTGAAGGGGTTAATGATAGCATATTAACCCCTTCACGCTCAGATCTTTCCTTTGCTATAAAAATATTGTCTGTTGTTAGCCATACAATTACGAAAAGTAACTGAATATACGCAGAATTTACTAGTTGACAAGGATACTAAACAGGTCATAGCTATTAAAACATTGCTTATAGTCACTACAAATTGTCTGTTGTTAGCCATAAAATAACGAAGTCACTGAATATACCAGTTAACAGAAAAAAGTATTCAAGATATTAAGTTGAGAGAGAGAGAGAGAGAGAGAGAGAGAGAGAGAGAGAGAGAGAGAGAGAGAGAGAGAGAGAGAGAGAGAGAGAGAGAGAGAGAGAGAGAGAGAGAGAGAGAGAGAGAGAGAGAGAGAGAGAGAGAGAGAGAGAGAGAGAGAGAGAGAGAGAGAGAGAGAGAGAGAGAGAGAGAGAGAGAGAGAGAGAGAGAGAGAGAGAGAGAGAGAGAGAGAGAGAGAAAACATAGTAACATAAGGAAGCTACAAGAGGCTGAGAGACCTACACGTGGTAGTTCCTGTTACTTAACACTACCTACATCCACCTTTCATCCCCATCCATAACACTGTCCAGCCTCCTTTTAAAGCTAACTAATGACTCCATACTAACTACCCCACGACTGAGTCGGTGTCTGGTGGAAATAATGTTTCCCAACTGTTTCCAAAGGTTGAAAACAATGTTTCCTGTCCAAACTTCAGTAACTGTTGTTCTCAGAATGTCTGTGAGTGAGGAGGATGGGCGTGCACGCACGCACGCACGCACGCACGCACACACACACACACACACACATGCAAGCACACGTAACACACACATGCAAGGAGTCCACACTAACCACCTTTGAGTGTAATACTATGTTAAGATGTGTATAAGTAGAACACACCTTTGTATGGAAGATGATAAACGCCTGACAGCCAGACTCGGATGATGAGATGTTGATCCTTCCCCCCAGCTCCACCCAGGGCTCAGTGAGGATGCTGCGGGCGTAGGCTGAGGGCATGGCCAGGCTGTAGCTCTCCTGCACCTGGCCCAGCACCACCGTGATGTCACCCACCAAGTTCACTCCCACAGACATGCCCATAAACTTAGACTTGGTCCATATGTGCGCATTGATGCTCAGCTGCTTCTCGGGACACTCGAAGAAGGAAGCTGACACTGAGGGAAAGAAGAAGATATATTGATACATTTATAGTGCATAATCTAGTGTTAAATAGTAGTAGTCTATGCTATCCTAACATAACATAACATAACATAACAATCTCTGGACAGTGGACACTCGAAGAAGAAAGCTGACACTGAGAAAGAAAATAAAAAGATATATTGATACATATGGTGCATAATCTAGTGTTTAATGTAGTAGTCTGTGCCATCCTCACAATAACAAATAATATAATGCACTATATAGCCAAAGCAGCATTAAGATAAGAAACATTTGAGGTTTTTGAGTTACTGAGGAGGTTTTTTCACATACACATCCATCATGTCTTCAGTATTTTCACTGTTAAGGTCGTGTCAGAATGCAAGACCAGAGCAGTCATGATTATCTCTGAATTTTTAACCCATTGATGCATTTCCTCATTCGTGTATTAGAAAATTTACTTTATTTTTATAAGCTTTCAGGAGAGATTTGTTCCTATGCATTTTTTTTGAGGTTCCATTTTAAGTCCATTCCAATCATTGACCACCCTATTTGTGAACCAGTTTCTCCCTATTTCCTATTAAAGAAATCAAAAGTACTACCCCAACTAAATCATGACAAACACTAAAAAAATATATGAATAAATAAATAGATCCATATATGAAATCAATAGGCAACATAAATAAATAAAATAGAACTCACCGGGCGGATGGTGGGAGACTTGCTCGGCAGAAAATTTTATTGTGATGTACTTTTTGCTGTCCATCCTTCCCTCCGGGGCGTCCTCCCCCTCCTGCGGGAATGTGAAAGGGGAATTAAAAGGTGACAATGTTTTTATGATAGGGTGAAAATGAGTTCTTTAGCATGGGAATATTCAATACTTAAAGTTTAAGCCCTTTACACCCAGATCTTTCCTTTGCTATATGAATCATCTGTTGTTAGCCATACAATTACGAAAAAGTAACCTAATATACCAAATTAGCTAGTGAAAAAGAATACTAAACAGGTCATATCTATAATATACTGTTTATATTAATTAAAATCATCTAATGGTACCCAAATTACAATGGAAATTACGTTCTGGGTCTCAAGGGGTTAATAGGAAACTAAGAAGCCTTAATAACATGGTCTACTTAGGTCACTTACATTACATTTTGACTCTAGAAAAGCTTTTATCACCCTTTATTTTATTCTTCATTTAATATCTGTTGATGCCTATGTATTCATGAGAACTTTTCCCTATCAGACACATCACTTATTCATATCTTCACCCTTTATTTCTTCATTTAATATCTGTTGTCTCTTCTTAATATCTTTGACAACGTTCCCCTATACCCACCGTGGCGGGTGTGTTGTCGCGGGGAACCTTCCAGCTGCAGTGGAACACCTCGCCAATGATGGGGTTGTAGAGCTTCTTGGCCACCGAGCCGTTGCGTCCCACGTGTATGCTGGTCAGGTACCACTTGACCACCTCCTGCATGCGCTCCTCGGGGCTCTGGGCATCCCCGATTCTGTGATGTGAGAACATAAGAACATAAGAACATAAGGAAGCTACAAGAGGCCGCGAGACCTACACGTGGTAGTTCCTGTTCATCCAATGACCCAAGAGATCCAATGCTCAGCCCAAACTTCTTTTCACATAACAGGAATATGTAGTGTTGTTTGCATCTACCATGAAGGGTGCACAGTGAAGCTACTCCTCATCATCTTCCCTAAATGTATATCCATGTTGCAGGGTATTTGTGACAGGAAATATATATATACGTATATCAAAGTTACTAAACAAAATATCAAACTACAGAAAGAATTTGGTTCTCGTCGGGGATTGAACTCGGTGATACGACGGTTATAACAATAATGAACAACGAAAATGCTGATAAAATATGACTTAAAGATGATTATAATATCATTACATATATTATCATTCTGCCTGAAAAAAAAAAAAAAAAAAAAAAAAAAACTCAACCACTCGGTGTACCACTTCACTTCATTCAACCACTTCATCGTAAGTGAAGGCGCAAGTCTAATCGCCTCATAAAGTAGTCTGGATGTCCAAGAAAATCAGCAAACATTTCCCGGAATGACCGGCGTTCCAGGATGAAGGTTGGCAGGGTGACGCGCGTGAGGTCCATGCCGAGGCACAGCTGTGAGATGATGTGCATGTGGGGTCCATGCCGAGGCACAGCTGTGAGATGATGTGCATGTGAGGTCCATGCCGAGGCACAGCTGTGAGATGATGTGCATGTGAGGTCCATGCCGAGGCACAGCTGTGAGATGATGTGCATGTGAGGTCCATGCCGAGGCGCAGCTGTGAGATGATGTGCATGATGACCGAGCGCTGGCCATCCCCGACCTCCTCCAGCTCACCCTCACCCCCCCCGCACCCTCCTCCTCATCGCTGACCTCAGACCTGCACTCAAATCATTCCTGATTCCTGCGAAATTGCAATTCGAGAAAGTGATGACAAATATTTTAAAATTAGAACACTTTTTATCCGTTTTAACTGTAAAAAAGGTAAATTTTTACACTAGGCCCGAAATTCCGTACACAATTGGGAGTGTGGTTTCTGTTCACCTTATTGGATTCTAAGAAACATTCTCTATGAGCTTCCGTCGCAAATCACTACTTTCGGAGATATAAGATGTTTTTAATAGGAAGGAGTGTATATGACATGAAAATTAACCTAACCCCACCTTTTGACTCACTAACCTAATCTAATCTAATCACACGCTTTAACCTCTTAACTAAAGCCAAATCTGCATTAAAAGCATCCACGGCAAGGGAAGAACAGAGGCGATGCAGGTCAGAAGAGGAAGAAGAGTGAGAGGCACGTAAACACTTCTCTCTCGCCTCTCTATGAACAACATGTCATTATCCCCAAAAGAAATTATTTGCGACGGAAGCTCATAGAGAGAATGTTTCCTAGAATCCAATAAGGTAAACAGAATCCATACTCTCAATTGTGTAGGGAATTTCGGGCCTAGTGTAAAATAATACTAATAAAAAACACTATCTCCATTTGCAAAAGCATCAAACAATAACCTGATAAATCCCTCAAACTGTAAACAAACATTGTTTTAAGAGAAAAACAAGTGCCAGATTAATTAAAAGCACATCAAAACTATTTAGGAAAATTAAGTTTCGGCCTCAAAATCTGTGGTTGCCCAATAATAAAAATTTACCGAAAAAACTGTCTCGTCAAAAAATTACCGTGATACTGAGTCCACCATTTATCACACAATGATGCCCAGAGTGAAGTGTCCTTAGGTTAGAGTGGCACTCAACACTAATGTTTTTTGATGGAAAGGAATATATTTTCTTATACCACACCATCCTCCCCCCCCAAATTTATAAAATAAGTACATTCTGCCAATAACAGTTAGGTTACGTTACGGCCAGGTTAAGTTAGGTATGCAGGAACACAGGTAAAAGCTGATTAAATAATATATTGGGTACAGTAAAAGCCTTATAACTCGGCACTGTATAACTCGGAATTTGATATAACTCGGCATGGCAAAGACAAGTTTTTTTTATTTATTTTTTATTTATTATTATTATTTTTTTATATACCACCTATGCCTATAGCGCGTGTAGGCAGTGAGCTCCATGGGTGGGATGGTAGGCCCTGGAGGCTCACTCGAGGGCTCTGATGGTTGGTCCTCGCCCATGGTGGCGCAGGTAGGATTCTTATAGTGACGCCTGTGATTAGAGGCTCATGCCGCCCCCTGTGTCCTCCCATGCACTCGCAGTCGAAGGTAGAGTTAATGGACAGGGCATAGTGTTGCAATAATTAAGTGCTCAAGTGATGTAAAATTAAGTTGTACAGTACTGTATACAATACAGTACAGAGTTGTGATTATAAAGTGATTAAAGTAATACCAGTGTTAAAATGCGACTTGAGTCCCCCTAACATCTTCTACACGTTACAACAAGGCTCCCCTCTCCTTGGATTACATGCCTGCTGCTACCCGTTCACTGGTAAGTGTAGTTCTTATGCTTTTACAGTATACTGTATTTTTTTTTTTTTTTTTCCCCCCATATCAGAGAACATTGCATAACTCGGCACATTGAATAACTCGGCAAGGGCCAGAGCCCCTATCGTGCCGAGTTATAAGGCTTTTACTGTACTGTAATATTAATACAGGGAGGTCCCGTTATACGAGCATTCGATATACGAGAATCCGAT
Organism: Chionoecetes opilio; assembly: GCA_016584305.1. NCBI lineage: Eukaryota > Metazoa > Arthropoda > Malacostraca > Decapoda > Majidae > Chionoecetes > Chionoecetes opilio. The sequence continues at coordinate 80,307 of JACEEZ010012656.1, read as the reverse complement.
GATACGAGATGTGTAAATTAGGGTCTATTTTCAATATACGAGATCCAAAATCCAATGTTACGACATTCAAACTGGGGTGAGTAAAATTACCAAGTTGTGTTTGCTATAGTTTATTTTAGCTTGAAAAACATTCTTTTTTTTCTTTTCTTTTAATTGATGGGGTCCTGGAACCAAACCTATATTTTACCATTAGTTATGTGTTTCGGTATACGAGATTTCGCTTTACGAGTATGCCAGGTGGAACCTAACTGCTCGTATCTTCGGGACCTCCCTGTACATTCGACCCTCAATTTTCCGGACTATTAGGGGATTAGCCTGGTCAGGGAACCCCAAAAGTCCGGGAACCGCGGTAGTCCGGGAGGTGTAGCACATAACCCATGGGAAAAATTTATGGTCGATCCGATCTCCCGTCCGTACCCGTACATTTAAACTCATTCACACCCATGCATACCAAAATATATATAAATGATAATTTATGCATAGAAATTATGAAATAGGCATATTGTTGCTTACCTTAAATCTAATAGGGATTATGTACAAGGGCGAGGGGTTCCGAGGCGGGCGGAGTTCCGGGCGGGGATCGCCCGCTCACAGCTGATAACTTGTAAACAAAACCGTATTCTTCACAAACACTTGCAACACTTCTACCCGCTTCTAGTTTCTTTATTCATTCAAGTTTTTGTGGCACAGTAAGATGTACTGGTTTTCTAGTACGTTTCGAGTCCTTGGGCGGCACTACGGGAGGCATTGTAGCAATATCAATAACAGAGTGGAGGATGTGTAGACAATGGCGTCGATACAGTGACTAAGACAATGACTCTTGCTCTCTCACCCTAACCGCCCTGACCCCTAGTGGCGGCCAGACGCATATTTTCAATTCACTCTCGGCTTTCGGCCAGCCCCCCCCCCACCACCTCCCGCATAGGAGGCCTTCTCCACCCGCTCGGCTCCACCCATTCACTCGCTGAATGCCGTACTTTCCTTAATGTCCCAGACTATTCCTGTTATACGTCCGGCAGTGGACGAAAATGCCAAATATGTCCGGGGGCGGAAAATGACCGGGAAATCCGAAATATGGCAATAGGAGGTCCGGAAAATCGAGGGTCGAGTATAACTGGAACTCATAGAAATTAGGAACACGACGATGTGAAAATTTGGAACACTCGCCGACAGCGACGAGAAATCCGGAAGATGAGAGTACCATACTTATATGATAATCCGATATTTGATATTTATATGGTAACAATGGTCACAAGGGCTAATTATGTCAGTCAGTGGTCTGAATGAGTCAATTATGATAAGGCCTGAATGGCCCAGGAAAGTCTGTCAGATAGGGTTGAATAAACCGAGCTTCAACCGAGCCTGCAACAGAATCAAATGACCTCGGAAATAGCCCGATTTAAAAAGAAAGCCTTGGTGGTTGCTTTACGCATTGTATTTCTGTTATTTACAAGTAGTTTTTTGTCAAAGCATGATTGTATGTAATTTATTTGCATTTTTGTACTTTATTACGAGTGAGCACGAAGCGCTCGTGAGTCCTCGGTGGATACGGGATTTTTCTCACTTAAGCGGCCGACCCAACCGACCGACCATCACGCTTTTCAGGAGCTTATATCTTTGGAATCCTGCTTCCGATTGACAAGCGGTCTTCGCTATCTGATAGCCCCATTCAATCCCAATTTGACTTGACATGTTTTGTCTCACTTGAGGGGTCGGCATGGCGCGTGGTGCATGCCGCATGAGGGGTGTCAGACGTTATCTTGCTATAGCTGGGAAACATCTGTACCGACTAAGTTGAAATTTGGTGTGTGGTTTGAGACCACACACCTAGCAATGTCACACAGGTCAAACTCCGGGTGACGCCGCACGTGTGCACGTGCGGCGGGTTTCTACGGGCTCGCTCGTCCTTCGCCGATTAAGGCGTCTTACTGATTATAGTTTATCTTTTGTTTTCCTCAGGTGAGACCCAGAAATCCCTCGCCATCCAATTCCGCATCAGCAGAAGCCTTGTGTGTTCCATCATCCCAGAGGTGTGCCGAGCCATCTATGAGGTCCTGAAGGGAGAATACCTTAAGATGCCGTCCACAAATGAAGAATGGCGCAAGATTGCTTCCGGCTATTTTTCAATGTGGAACTTCCCTATGTGTATTGGAGCCTTAGACGGGAAAAGAGTTCTCCTGCAGAAGCCTTTATACTCTGGGTCTGACTTCTATGACATAAGGGGCATTTCAGCTTGATTCTTCTAGCTTTAGTTGATGCAGACTATAAATTAATTTATGTTGATGTTGGTGCCCGTGGTAGGGCAAGTGATGGAGGTGTTTGGGATGCTTGTAGTTTGAATCAGGCATTAGGAGAAGATGGAAATGTCCTCAACATTCCGCATGAACAGGCAATTCTGTTCTCCGATAAAAAATGTCCTTTTGTCATTGTAGGAGATGATGCTTTTCCGCTGGCCGTTTCTGATGAAGCCCTATCCTGGAAAAGATCTTACAAATGGATGCCGGATTTTTAATTACCGCCTTTCTCGGGCAAGGCGCACCTCTGAATATGCCTTTGGTAACCTTTCAGCCCGCTTCCAAATATTCAAAGGACCAATACGAGCATCTCCAACAAATGCAAACGACATTGTGCTCTCTGCTGCTGTGCTGCATAATTTCTTAAGAACAGGTTCCAAAAATTCCTATGCTCCACCTGCTATGTTAGACGGGGAGGATGTAGCAACAGGGCAACTACAGCCAGGTCAGTGGCATGAGCAGCCTCATGGAGGACTGGAAAGATTTGCAGTGGTTCCCAGAGGCCGCTCCAGAGATGCAAAAATTACCAGAGAACAGTTCAAGGAATATTTCAATGGGGAAGGAAAGGTAGCATGGCAGGACAGAATGTGTAGTTTGCACTAAGTGTACTCCACAGTATGGTACGTGTGTGTGTGTATGTGTGCGCCCATGTTCCATGTCTATTTCTAGCCTCAATACATTGTTTCCTAGGACAGAAGTCAGAGCTCACCCTCACTCCCAGATCTTTCTCACATTCTGATTTTTTCAGAAGGTGAGAAAGATCTGGGAGTGAGGGTGAGCTCAGACCTCCGTCCTAGGAAACAATGTATTGAGGCTAGAAATAGAGCTAATAGGGTGTTAGGATTCATTACCAGGAGTGTTAAAAGTAGAAGTGCTAAGGTTATTCTAAAGCTTTATTTGGCTCTAGTCAGGATGACCAAAATGATTCATGGGATGCGTAACTTTAGTTATGAGAAGAGATTCAAGCTATTAAATTTACGCTCACTCGAGAGACGTAGAGTAAGGGGCGATCTGATAGAAGTTTTTAAGTGGATAAATGGATATGATAAAGGAGATGTAGGAAAAGTTCTTTCGGCTAGTAATCAGGGTAAAACAAGAAATAACGGATTAAAGTTGGAAAAGCGTTGATTTAAAAAGGAAATAGGGAAAAACGTATTCACAAATAGGGTGGTAAATGATTGGAATGGAATCAGTAGACAGGTAGTTAGTGCGGAGTCATTAGGGAGCTTTAAAAGGAGGCTAGATAACTTCATGGATGGGGATAAAAGGTGTATGTAGGTAGTGTTAAGTAACAGGAACTACCATGTGTAGATCTCGTGGCTTCTTGTAGCTTCCTTATTTTCTTATGTGACTTTATGGTTTCAGTGCCTTACCTCTGAGTGTATTTTATTTTTCTCCAATGTAACTTTCCTTGTGGAATCCTTTTATTAATGATAAAGTAATTGTAAGAGATGTAGGAAAGTGTTTTAAATCTAAATACAGTAAAAGCCTTATAACTCGGCACGATAGGGGCTCTGGCCCTTGCCGAGCTATTCAATGTGCCGAGTTATGCAATGTCCTCCTCTGATATGGAAGAAAAGAAAAAAAAGAAAAAAAAAAAAAGGTAAATACAGATTTAATATCAAACTCAGCACAAATAGCACGCATGGACGCACCTGCATCCATCCTTGCCAGCACTTTCACCTTTTCCTGCAGCTCAGGCTCTTCAATTTCATTCCCTGCCTGCTGGAGACACCCTTGCGTGATGGAGCTGACATCTTGATATACAGTACTGTATGATGTAATCCCAAAACACGTAAAATAGGTGGCAAATTAAAGCAAAGGTCAGGAACCAGCGTTTAGGCTGAGCCGTGTTTTTGTCGTCCAAGCACCGTCTTGGATTACGAATCCCAATCCAATAACACTTGCTGAAATGTGTGTTATACTACTTTGTGATATTGTTTGCAATGTTTTGCATTGATTATTATTTCGGCTCCTACCAAGCTTGTGTTTTTGAAGCAGAAACCAATCCTTTTTCAATTTCGACAAAAAACGGAATTCGTATCCAAGACGGTGTTTTGGGATTACATCATACAGTACTGTATTTCAAGATGTCAGCTCCATCACGCAAGTGTGTCTCCAGCAGGAAGGGAATGAAATTGAAGAGCCTGAGCCTGCAGGAAAAGATCAAAAGGACAAAAATACAACTTTATGCGACTGACGATATGCCGAGTGTAAGTGAAGAGATGCAGTTATAACATCAATATGCCGAGATACATTATTTTTTGCCGACTTTGTTTACATGTTCACAGAAGAGGTTGTGAGGGCATGATATGCCGAGTGAAAACCATGAGATGCAGTTTAGGTGAGGTGGTAGCAGAGTGGTTCGATCCCGAGTGAGACCCATAAATCCACTTGAAATCTTTCTGCACCGTCGAGTGGCCTAAGAACACCCACATGCCCTGTCCATTAACTCTACCTTCGACTGCGAGTGCATGGGAGGACACGGGGCGGCATGAGCCTCTAATCACAGGCGTCACTATAACAATCCTGCCTGCGCCACCACGGGCGAGGGCCAACCATCACAGCCCTCGAGTGAGCCTCCAGGGCCTACCATTCCACCCCTGGAGCTCACTGCCTACACGCGCTATAGGTATAGGTGTGTGGGAAAAAAAAAAAAAAAAAAAAAAAAAAATCTTTGTCTTTGCCATGCCGAGTTATATCAAATTCCAAGTTATACAGTGTCGAGTTATAAGGCTTTTACTGTACATAGCTACTATGATACTTAGTTTTACCATTTTTCTTTTACCACTTAACTGCTTAGGTTTTACCCTATACAGTAGGCAATGTTGAATCAGTATAAGATCAGTTTTGCTGTATGGTTCGGAGACATTGGCTTTGACGAAGAAATTGGAGCATGTGTTGGTTGGGTGTGATCGGAGAATGTTGAGATATATGACTGGGATCACATGGAGAGACGAAGTGTCCAGTGAAGAGGTGGCAAGAAAATGTGGATTGAAGGAGCTGAGTACAGTGCTGTAGTCAGGTCAAGTAGTAATAATCAATGCGCTGCTCAGCGTCTGGTTTTGTTATCTTGATTGAGGCAAGACCCATAAAAAGTACCAATCATCCTAAACTTTTTATTTATCAGCAACTTGCTCAGGATGAAATCACACCATTCCAGAAAATTCATATTTTCAACTGTGATACATGTTTTATGAAAAAGAAAAAGAATATATATACATCTATAATAATATAAGCGTAAGTGTGTCTGTCTGTCTGTCTGTCTGTCTGTCTGTGTGTCCGCGATAGGTGCCGCCCCCTGTGGCGGAATCCCATCATATGGCACAGTTTTGGACCCAGGTCGACCAGGGGAACATTTTAAGGCCACTTTGGGGATGATCCGATCACTTTTATTTATTTTTTATTTTTAGTAGCCTATTAGCGAGAATTGTGAGAAAAAAAAGTGGGTTGCGAGACTTGAGGAAACCTTGATGTAGGGTGATGGGTAATGGGTGAGTGAATGGGTGGGGTGATGGGTAATGGGTGTGGGGTGATGGGTGAGTGAATGGGTGGGGGGTGATGGGTGAGGGAATAGGTGATGGGTGAGGGAATAGGTGGGGGGTGATGGGTAATGGGTGAGTGAATGGGTGTGTGGTGATGGATAATGGGTGGGGGGTGATGGGTAATGGGTGAGTGAATGGGTGGGGGGTGATGGGTAATGGGTGAGTGAATTGGTTGGGGGAGATGTGAATGGGTTGGAGTTAATACATACATTTCTACATCCATGATTTCAGGAAAGTTAGAAGGGGCTATCTGGAGAGTCTGTGTTTGGTGGGCCAAAGGCCCACCAATAGACCTCCGCAGGAGCTAGCCAAAAAGTCCACCCAGAGGGCGGCTTTGTGGCTAGTATATATATATATATATATATATATATATATATATATATATATATATATATATATATATATATATATATTATATACACACAAACCTCGATTTCCCGGACCTCCATTTCCCGGATATCGGATTTGCCGGACAAAATCCGAGGTCCGGGGATATGTCGAGTCCCGAACAATTTTTTTTAAATTTTTTTTATTTTATTTTACGTTGAAATGCCTGGTCCTGTTCGTAAATTGACAAAGTTGTCCGGCAGTCCGAGCGTCTCCTGTCACTCCTGGTCAGTGTCCGCGCCACCCGCCAGGTGGCAGTATGCTCAGCGGTCGTATTGTTTACATTTGGGAACACGACACTCACGGTTCACCTGCACCACCTCCGTCAGTCCCCTGACTCCCACTGCCCCTGGTGCAGGAACATCTCTGAGACTATTGAACACTTTCTGCTGCCTCCCGCCAGGTGGCAGCATGCTCAGCGGTCGTATTGTTTACATTTGGACACACGACACTCACGGTTTACCTGCACCGCCTCCGTTAGTCCCCTGACCCCCACTGCCCCTGGTGCAGGAATGTCTCTTGAGACTATTGAACACTTTCTGCTGGGGTGGCAGCATGCTCAGTGGACGTAAAAGTCCGCGGCGGGGTAGTTGATATTAGCGGTTGACGGACAGTAAATACTAGAGTAGGATAAACGTCCGGGGGTGGGTAATGGCATCAGACTGTTGCGATTCCCGGATTTTTCCGGTTCCCGGACTAATAGGGGGGAGCACTGGTCCGGGAATCGCAAGGGGGAAAAAAAAAAAAAAAAAAAAAAGTCTGATGCCATTACCCATCCCCGGACGTTTATCTTACTCTAGTATTTACTGTCCGGCAACCGCCAATATCAACTACCCCGCCGCGGACTTTTACGTCCGCTGAGCATGCAGCCACCTGGCGGGAGGCAGCAGAAAGTGTTCAATAGTCTCAAGAGACGTTCCTGCACCAGGGGCAGTGGGGGTCAGGGCACTAACGGAGGCGGTGCAGGTGAACCGTGAGTGTCGTGTGCCCAAATGTAAACAATACGATCTCTGAGCATGCTGCCACCTGGTGGGAGGCAGCAGAAAGTGTTCAATAGTCTCAGAAATGTTCTTGCACCAGGGGCAGTGGGAGTCAGGTGACTGACGGAGGCTGTGCAGGTGAACCGTGAGTGTTGTGCCCAAATGTAAACAATACGACCACTGAGCATGCTGCCACCTGGCGGGAGGTGCGGACACTGACCAGGGGTGACAGGAGACGCTCGGACCGCCGGACAACTTGGTCAATTTACGAACAGGACCAGGCATTTCAAGGGAGAAAAAAAGGGATTAAAAAAAAAAAAAAAAAAAATGTCCGAGACTGACATATCCCCGGACCTCGGCAAATCCGATATCCGGGAAATCGAGGTCCAGGAAATCGAGGTTTGTGTGTATATATATTTCCAAGTTGTGAGTGAGTGGCCTCGTCTCAACATACCATGCTATAAATAAATAGACGCTTTTTACAATAATCATTATTTAGCAAACAGAAATGTTGAATTTATCATTCCAAGGAATTTTTAATAGGATTGTGCAATAGCCATAGCAATGAATTGGATGTTTTGTATCATTGCATGCTGTACGAACCTTTTAATTTACACTAGCTATAACAAAAAATAGCTAGTGTAAATTAAAGGGTTCGTACAGCATGCAATGATACAAAACATCCAATACATTGCTATGGCTACTGCACAATCCTATTCAAAATTCCTTGGAATGATAAATTCAACATTTATGTTTGTTAAATAATGATGATTGTAAAAAACACAAAGTAATGGAATCCCACCACTGTTTAGTTTTTTATTATGACAGTGGTTCTCTCCTTTCATCCCAGTATCTCTACGCTTGACATGACAAAAGCTACTGTTTGGTAAAAACCTGAAAGGCATGAGATGCTGTTTTCACTCACTACTGTCCTTTATTGTTCTTTATGTCCTTTATGTCCTCACTAATTGTAGTAATAGTAGTAATTGTAATGCTCAGGCATAGATTGGGGCCTAGTCTGCAGGCTGGTGGCGAATTTGTTGTTTTTGTGTGCTCTGAATGAAGGCTGGGTGGGGCTTTGGGCAGCTCTGACAGTTGCAAAAACAGGTGATGAAGGAAACATGGGCTGGGAAGTGAGTACTTTATTCCTGACGAATAGAGGCAAAACTAGTCAGGAATAAAGTACTCACTTCCCAGCCCGTGTCTCCTTCATCACCTGTTTTTACTATATTTATAAGTACATACTTATCCATTAACTCAGTAGCATATTGAATAACATCAGAGGTAAATGAACATTGGTTTCGGAGAGACATTTTCTCCAGAGCTGCAGTCATGAATAGTAAAACTGACTCGGCCAAATTGTCGTGGCTGTTATTGTTATTAGCCAACTCCAGCAAATTGTCAATGGCTCTTTCAACTTGGACCGTCCTTTTTTTCTTGCGAGATGGTGTCTGTAAAGGAACAAGGGATCTGGGTGCCTGTCCATTCGTGTGACAGCCAGAAGGAGATGGAGCTGTGGTGGCTCCATCTCTTTCTTCTGGTATGATGGCCTCGTCATGTGACTGGTGTACCAGATTCTCGGGGTCAGACTCTACCACCAGGCTGTTATCCGGTCTGACGGTTATTCTGGCAACAACACACTCGTCTTGTGTGTCACTTGTCTGGGGCTGGATAACAATCTGTTAGAAGAAAAAAATCTAAGTTTTCATTTATCCCAAGTGCAATGTATTCAATGCAATCTGGTAAGAACGTCAAAACATTCACTGACCTGTTCTTGACTTTTCATGTCCTGCTCTTGAGAGCGTTTCCTCCAGCTGGGACTTGAAGATAAGGTACATGTTTCAGCTATGAAATACATATATTGGTACAGTTCCCACTTCTCATGGGCCTTCCCTTCAGAGCCACTAGGCGTAGTCTGCAGTCGTTTGTGTTCCTTACTGAAATATGTTCTCATGTATTTGAATTTTTGGCATACTTGGTCTGTAAATTATGAATTATAATAAATCAGTGATAATGAGATCCTTCAGACATGGCAAAAATATCAAACATCTTGCAGAAGATTTCTTAATAAAATATATGTAGTATCAAAATACACTTTGGATCGTTTTACAATGTATTGTGGATCCAAATAACTTTCGGAAACTAAAATTAACCTATTTTCATATGATATATGCTAGGTTAGGTTTAGGTTAAGTTAAGTTTCGGTTAGGTTGATTCTAAATGTTGGTTATATCTATGTCTGGTTTTAGTTATGGCAGGTCAAATTTGGTTTTGCATTAGGGCGTTAGGCTTTGTTATGTTAGTCAAGTTAAATATGTGAATTGAATGATGGGCGGCCACCAGACTGTCCCAACTGGCTGGTAGCCAGCCAGCTGGTGTGCCACACTACACGTCGCCTCACGGTCATTATCAGTGGCGTACTGAGGGGGACGGGGCAATGCGGCCATGGCCCCCCCTTTTGCAAAGAATAAATAATAATAAATAAATATATTTATTATTATTATATATATATATATATATACATATAGTACACTCAACCCTCGGCTATCGCGCATTCGGCTATCACGCATACCTGAACGTACCTCAACCCTTGGCTATAGTGAATCAAGCTATCGAGTTTTACGTCTACAGGTTGAAGTTCCCAAACTCGGCAACCTCGGGACCAGCGCCGAGCCGAGTAATGGAATTTTCCGACTTTTAGAACGTGGATATATTAAGGGGAAAAAAAACATTCAAAAGGTCAATTTTCTCAGAAATAGTTAACACATTGTTCTTCTTTTTCTTTTCACTTCCACCAGTAGGTGTTCCTGGACGTTTGGGAGCCATAATACCAATAACAGACCTGTAGAAGTACACAAAATAACAGTGTACACAACTCTACAGTCACAACACCACTGAACAATAACAACAAACTGTGTTGCCAGAAACTCCTATGGAGAGTTTATACCTGGTCAATGTTACTTGAATGATATTAATTGATTATGATTTTTCATTTGATTACAACTTGAATTGAGAATTGAAAACTAGTCTTATGACTTCACTATGTGATTATAGTATGAACACTTCTCGCTGCGGAGAGTACTGAAATGGGGGATGAAGTTAAGGGGAAGGGGTAGGAGTTTAGGTTAAGGGGACAGGGTATGAGTTAAGGGGGAGTGCTGCCACCAGCTCAAGCGAGTAGTTCTCTGGGTTACTCCCTGGGCGCGTTTGAATAATATTAATATTAGATTTATCTTGGTAGTCGTGATTGATACGTGGAATTATACCGAGTAAGGCTGACTCTTTTGGAAGTGTGGGGAATTACTGTCCTAATGCAGAATAATCACCTGGGTTTTTTTATAATAAACACAAGAACTATATTTGAAAACATCATCCTATTTATTCATGCTGAAGTAGTATGTCTCTTGCTTGAGATCACAGACAACATATAAGTGTTAATCCAACACAGGAAAACTCTAATCGGATGTAAGAAAAACTTTACAACCTGATACGGGAAACTCTCCCCGTGAAATGAAGCTAAGCTCTGGTGAGCATAAACCTTCCTCTCTGAACCTTATTGATACATTATCCTTTGCTTGGATAATATACCGCTGAATACTTATAATTATACATGGAAGATACTAGGGGGGAAGATAAGAGTAAGAAGGTGGTGTGTTTCGCTAAAAAGACCATGTACCGGGCCCTTTGCGTCAAGGCCAAGAGGTCAGCTCTGCGGGAGAGTTGAGATGAGACTCGTTAATAATACTTATAAGGATGGGGCAGGCCTCCTTTACGTTAGCGAAAACTAAACATCGGTACCCATATTTGGCAATATAGATAACAATATTATAACAAGGAAAGGGGGGGGGGGAAACAGGAGCGGAACTTGATACGTCTTACCTGCGGGAGAGTTGAGATGAGACTGCCGTTTCACGGGTTACCAAGAGCCCGCGGCAGAAAAGGGGAATTGTTTGAATACTCTAGACGTGGCCTCTAATGAATAGCTTATAATCCCGAAATAACTAATTAAATAATGAAACTCGTGTACCTAAGAAAGGGCTGCCTATAATACAGTCCTGTTACTTTGATATAGAAGAATTTAATATGTTCAATCTAGTATCCGAGGAGGATGTGATTTCTTTTCATGTCAAAGGTCCGAACGCGTCTTTTGGAGCGAGAGGGTATGGAAGTCTGTATAGAAACTTGGTAGACTTTCAATTTAGCGAACAACTCTACCAACACATCCATGTATGACCGCGATCTTTCACCATGGGGACCATTTTGAAAGACACCAAGAATCTAGGAGTGTTCCTTGATGTGATAGCAGGGCGAGGGGAAGATGAAAAGCTTTGAATCCATTAGTTATCACTGATCGCGAAATAATTATTCCACGAATGTTGACTCGCAACCGGCATGTCGGGGGGGGGGGGGGGAAGGAAGGACGGAAGGAAGAAAGAAATGGCGGGGAGGAAGGAAGAAAGATAAAAAAAAAAATGGCGCGTAGGAAAGAAGGGCGATGACTCACCCGAGTAACTAAAAGATTGAACTGCCTACGGGCCATAACTCGGGAATTATATGATAATAATTCTCATCCTATCTCTCCTGAATAACGGGCATTACACACGTCTATTCTCCGGGAAAATTAAATTCTTCAATATCAAATTAACTACTCACGGATCTTTTGTTTCCGTTTTAACGCTGCGTCAAGAGGAGGTGTGTATGGGACGAATTTAAAGTGAATTTAATGGAAATTCTTCTGTTCTTTGAAAACGGGTGTCTGCTTGTGTTTAGATTACACGAATATTCAATGAAAGGAAATATCCCAATCAACCTACTACCTGGGTAGTAACGTGGTCGTCAAACCTGACTCAGTACCTACATTCTCGTCGCACAAGGTTCGTCCCATGGGTGCTCGCCGGCTACTCTCAGGTTAGATAACGAGAGCCTTACGAGTCCTGAAATGCCCACCACACCGCAAGCTGGTTGACTGTGAAGTGAGAAGCAGTACTACTATCTCGAATTAAAATACTCCTCCCACTGAACCAGGCTGAGCCCGTGAAAACCAGACACTCCGACTTCTAGACATGAGAACTCTCCTAGACCAAATTGTTTCATCTAGTCTGACCTACACTACCCTTGACTCAATAATTTACATTTACCACTTTTCGCTTAATCTTCACCTGAATACACCACAAGTCGTGTTGATTGTAACTTGAATTAAAATACCTTGAAGACTCACCGAACCAGACTGAGTCTGTTAATGAAATTCAATGAGACTGGTATCCCAATCAACCTCTTACCTGGATATATTAAGAACATACTGACCCTCAATTTGTTTTGAATCCTGGTCAATGTTTTACATTTAACACTTTTCGAATTGATTTCCCCAAGAGTAATAACCGGGTGACACTACAACTACCCTAAACCGAGTAGGTATTAACCTTTCAAGTTCATAAAAATAAATTTTCAATGTTCATGTTCAAAATAATTCTTCCTCGATTTTCTAACATTTAACTAATGCATAACTAACACTGCACTGAACACTCCTCGATTAGTCTTCTAGGAGGTCTCCGTAGGTCGGGTTTTGAAACTTGAGAGTGCGGAAGCAGATGTCGTCGAGCTCCTTGCTATCGACGCAGCAAACGTCGCTGGCGTCCTTGGTCAGACGGTGGATGGATAGTATGGCGCTGTATGGCTCGGCTACCTTAGGCGACGGGACAACCAAGAAGGTAACCATTTTCTTGTCTGGGAACTCCTCTAGGATCTTGGAAACTAAGAGTGTGTCCCTGCCTGAGTCTGTGTCTCCCTTCTTGGAGGTGGCGTCCACGATGTCGCTCACAGCGGCGATGATGTATATGTTCTTAGCGCTGGGGTTATTAGCGTAACTCATGACGACGTCAGTGGGTAGGCTGAGAGAGATCCAGGACTTCCCTCCCGACGCGGCTTCACGTCCTTTCTTCGACATGTTGGCGGTGTCGAGGCGTGTGGGTGGCGGCTAGATGCGGCTACAGGAACAGCGGCTATGGCGGCCGGCTGTAAAGGGCGGCGGTGAAGGGCGGCCGGCTGTGAAGGGCGGCGGAGCTGAGGCGCGCGGCATGCGGCCTGGCTGAAGTGGTGAAGGGCGCGGCAGGCTGCGGCGGCGGCTGGCTGTGTCGGCTCGCTTCTTACAGCTCACTGCCACATGGTCATGGTTCATGTGTGTAGGGTGTTTGGTTTATAGGGGCGAAAATCTAATGAGTCTACTATAATGATCGATTACTATATGAAAATTTACCGAAATTTGACTATCTTGCTATTTATTTTCCCAGGTGAGATTCTGTTGCTGTTATTTTTAGGAAATAATATCCCACCGCTTTAGTCACCAGTGTCATGCCAGAAACTCCTATGGAGAGTTTATACCTGGTCAATGTTACTTGAATGATATTAATTGATTATGATTTTTCATTTGATTACAACTTGAATTGAGAATTGAAAACTAGTCTTATGACTTCACTATGTGATTATAGTATGAACACTTCTCGCTGCGGAGAGTACTGAAATGGGGGATGAAGTTAAGGGGAAGGGATAGGAGTTTAGGTTAAGGGGACAGGGTATGAGTTAAGGGGGAGTGCTGCCACCAGCTCAAGCGAGTAGTTCTCTGGGTTACTCCCTGGGCGCGTTTGAATAATATTAATATTAGATTTATCTTGGTAGTCGTGATTGATACGTGGAATTATACCGAGTAAGGCTGACTCTTTTGGAAGTGTGGGGAATTACTGTCCTAACGCAGAATAATCACCTGGGTTTTTTTATAATAAACACAAGAACTATATTTGAAAACATCATCCTATTTATTCATGCTGAAGTAGTATGTCTCTTGCTTGAGATCACAGACAACATATAAGTGTTAATCCAACACAGGAAAACTCTAATCGGAGTAAGAAAAACTTACAACGATACGGGAAATCTCCCCGTGAAAGAAGCTAAGCTTGGGACATAAACCTTCCTCTCTGAACCTTATGATACATTATCCTTTGCTGGAAATATAGGGGGGATTTTGGGGGGGGGGGGGGGGGGGGGGGGGGGGGGGGGGGGGGGTTTTGGGGGGTTTTTTGGGGGGGGGGGGGGGGGGGGGGGGGGGAAAAAAGTTGGGGGGGTTTTGGGGGAAAAAAAGGGGTTTTTGGTTTTTTTTGGGTTTGGAAAAAAGGGGGGGGTTGGGGGGGGTTTTGTGTTTAAGATGGGGGGGGAAAGGGGGGGTTTGGGGGGGGGGGGGGGGTTTGGGGTTGGGGGGGGGTTTTGGGGGGGGGGGGGGGGGGGGGGGGTGTTTTGGGTTTGGGGGGGGGGGGGGTTTTTGGGGGGGGGGGGTGGGGGTGGTTTGGGGTTTTTGGGGGGGGGGGTTGTTGGGGGGGGGGGGGGGGGGGGTTTTTGGCCCGGGGGAAAAAAAAAGGGGGGGGGGGGGGGGGTTTGGTGGTTTTTGGGGGAAAAAGGGGGTTTTTTTTAAAAAAAGGGTGGGGGGGGGGGGGGGGAAGGGGGGGGCTGGGGGGGGTTTGGGGGGGTGGGGGGGGGGGGTGGGGGGGGGGGGGGGGGGGGGGGGGGGGGGGGTTTTGGGGGGGGGGGGGGGGGGGGGGGGGGGGGGGAAAAAATTTTAAAAGGGGGGGGGGGGGGGGGGGGAAAAAAGGAAAAATTTTTTCCTCGGGGGGAGTGAGAGCCTTTTCACGGGTTACCAAAGCCCCCGGCAGAAAAGGGGAATTTTTTGAATACTTAGACGTGGGCCCCTAATGAATGTTAAACCCGAAAAACAATTAAATAATGAAAATGTGTACCTAAAAAGGGTGCCCAAATACAGTCCCCGTTTACTTTGATATAGAAGAATTTAATTGTTCAATCTAATATCCGAGGAGGATGTGATTTCTTCAGTCAAAAGGGCCGAAAAGCGTCTTTGGAGGGGGGGGTATGGAAGTCTGTTAGAAACTTGGTGACTTTTAATTTACGAAAAAACTCTACCCCAAACATCCATGTATGACCCCGATCTTTCACCAGGGGACCATTTTGAAAGACACCAAGAATCTAGGAGGTCCTTGATGGAAGCGGGGAGGGGAAGATGAAAAATTTGAAACCATTTTTACACTGATCGGAAAATTATTCCACGATGTTGCTCGCAACCCCGGCATGTCGGGGGGGGGAAGGAAGGGCGGGAAGGAAGAAAAAAATGGCGGGGGGGAAGGAAGGGAAAATAAAAAAAAAATTTTCGCGTAGGAAAGAAGGGGGGAGACCACCCCAGAAACAAAAAAAATTGAACTGCTTACGGGATAACTCGGGATTTTTTTGATAATAATTCTCATCCTATTTCCCCAAAAACGGGCATTTCAAAAAAAATCGGCGGGGGGAAACCCAAACGGCCCACACCCCGGGAACTCGCGCCGGGTTTGGGTGTTTTGCCCTGTTTTGAAAAATCCAACCATAGCCGAGTTTGGGTGTTGCCGAGTCTTGGATGCCGAGTTTTGGGGAATTTAACCCGTATCACGCTTTTTTTTTTTTTTTTTTTTTTTTTTTTACACTTTCGGCCTATAGCGCCCGGGTTGGGAAAGCCCTCCCGGGCGGATGGAGGCCCTGGAGGTTACTTGAGGGTAATACCACGGGGGTTGCAGGGAGGTTTTTAGGTGAGGCGCGGATACAGGTCATGTTTTCCCCCCTGTGTCTTCAAACCAAACCCGGCTTTTTTGCACATCAAGCTACCAATTTTACTGCTTCACACCCTTTTAAAAAGTATTTACAAAATGTCTATCGCACTAGCTTTCTATGGCTGCAGCCAGTCTTTGGGCCCGACCTAGAAGGGGGTTGCAGATAGTTGTTTTAAGGGGGGCTGCAACACAAATTTGTTTCTGAACCTTTAAAAGTGTTAGGCCAAGAAATTTGATAACTAAAATTTGACCAAAGATAAATGGTTATTCACAAAACTGTAAGTTTTAGCAGTACTGATAAAGCCTTACATGTGCCGGGGAGCACCATTGCCTCTTTACAAACAGGTTTTGGAGCCGCCGCCGTTAGTCAAGCATGGCGGCCCAAGGAAAACATTCAAGTCAGCTGTCCATATATAAACAAAGACGAGACCGTGCATACAGTAGATTATGTCATGTTGTGATGATAATGGTATCGTTTTCAATCATTATAACATTGAAATGGGGACTATGACTGCCCAAGGATATCATACCCTTGAAACTCAACATTTCACTGCATTTAGTGTTGCTGGCCGGTCTTCTTTCTGTTTAGCGTTAGATTTTCCCATATCTTATGAGGTTAGACGGCCTATGATACGCTTCCAACTATCTCTATCCATTGCGTCAAGTTCTTCAATGTCCAATGCTGCCAGATCCTCTTAAATACACTGTCTCCACGTTTTTGGCCTGCCCGGTGGGTGGCTGTTATCCACCCCTCCTCCATAACAAACCTGGAGACCTCTCACGAATAGGAGGTTTTGGGTGGGGAAAGTGCAAACGAGTTTTGTGCTGGGAATAGATTATGTGGATGGCATAAAATATATCCGGTGAACACTCTATGGGATGACATAGGCCAAAAATACATCAAAATACAAATCCCACAAAGTCTACGGGAATTACCAACTTTTTCTGGAAAATTCTTAACCTAACCTAATGAAGCCTTTTTGACGATTTTGAATGCCACCATCATTCTTAACACATCAACATCTATAAGAAAAGAGCTCATCTAACCTCATACTCAATTACTGGTTGAAAATACGAAAAAACTGAAAAAAAGTTGTAAAATATGTGGTCATCTTGGGGATCCTGGCACCAATTAGAATTATTACCATTAGTTCTATTGTTCGGCTATCGCGATTTCGGTTATCGTGCGCCGATAGCTGCACCAATTAGGCGCGATAGCCGAGGTTTGAGTGTATATATGAGGTGTATAGTAACATAGTCCGGTAAGCGCCAAAAAGAGAAAGTGGAGAAAAACGCAGTCAAAGTTTTGCGACTTTCAGAATGCGGTATCTCGGCAATGAATTGAGCTAGGAAGCTGGGGTTTATTTTAAAATGAGCGTTAGGCATTGTGAATTAAGGCAAGCATTGTGAAGTAACCGAGATGTTAAAGCGTTCTGAAAAATAAAACAATGACTGCGTTTTTCTCCGAATTAAATTTGACCGCTTCGAATAAAAATGTCACAAACGCCCCTGTAGACCACCTTACACCACCCAAAGATAATGTTTTGTTAGTTTGTATCAACATTCATGTTTAATTTGACTATTGTATAAATTACGTCAAACCAGCAGACGATTTTTTATGATTTTTAAAGGGCCCTACAGGTACTTGCCAAGTTTGACCGAAAGACAACCAAACGAAGGTAGCTTAGTATGTTTCAAAGGTAAGTTAAGCTTAGTACAAGACACAAATTACACAATATATTACACAAATTTGGGGAAACAGAGAGAGAGAGAAAAGAGGAGAGAGGAGAGAGAGAGAGAGAGAGAGGGGAGAGAGAGAGAGAGAGAGAGAGAAGAGAGAGAGAGAGAGAGGAGAGAGAGAGAGAGAGAGAGAGAGAGAGAGGGGGAAGGAGAGAGAGAGACGAGAGAGAGGTCTGTGAGTCCCCCTCCGGTGACAAGCTAGACTCGCCGCGGCACGGACCTGGCAAAAAAGTTAGAGGAGGGATTTTCGACCCTATTGCGGGTTGCATATTAAACTTCCCTTGACTCGCCCGGGATATAAGGAGGGTTTGGGCAATATAATGCCATACCTAACTCGATTTCAGTCATGGTGGCGCTTACCGGACTATGTTACTAATGCCTCATATATATATATATATATATTTTAAAATATATAAAATATATATATATATATATACAGTCAAAAACCCCGATAAAAACGGACTAAAGGGGGTAGGAGTGGTCCGTTAAAGCCAATTGTCCGTTATAGCGAGGGTAGCTTCCCAAGTGTGGAAAAATATATGAAAAAACGGAAAAAATTGTAAAATTAAATGAGAAATAATTTTTCAAACACAACCAGACTGGTAGCTATGTTGGGGGGTAAACAGTGACTGGCACTACATGCTGAATTTGGTCCGCTCCTACACGTGAAATAAATAAGAAATAATCACAAAAACGTCCAGACCGTGTAACTAGTCAAGCTCAAGCTCTAGTGAAAGGTAAACAAATTACTACGAGCCAGATTCAGCCGTGGCTTCCAAAGGTATTGCTTATTATCATGACTAATGCTCATTATTTTATATATTATATGGTTGTGAAGTGCAGGGTTTTATACACGTGTCACTATTTAGGTCAGTGTAGCACTCGTGTCACCTTAGATAAAGGGGGATTTAGGGTGTTGAGGTGACAGGGAAACGTAAGCAGCGGCCACGCCAAACACTAATAGTCACTATTTTAAACAATACACACCTTCTACCACTAAATCACTAGCAACACAGGCTCCTTCCTTATAATATTATATCTCAATATGTGATATATCAAAACTCCTTAAAACCCAAGCATTCCAAAGTAAAATGAGAAAATAATACAATCACGTTGAGTTGACAAGTCACGCAAATGGAGTCCGTTACATCAATCAATCAATCAATCATTGGGGGCATACGCCGGGGGGCACGTCGCCTTGCCCACCCTACGACGCCACTCCCGGGGGTCACCACGCGTGAGTTCCCATGCAGGCTCCTTTCCCATACCAAGCAGCTCTCGACAAGAAACCAACTTGCCCCAGCCACGAGCCTTGGGGGGCGCCCCCTTGGCCTCCTCCACGCCGGATTGTCTCTTACAGATACAACCCGATGGGAAGGATCGGTTTAAAGGGTAGCGTGCCACATGCCCCTATAGCCGAAGTTGGCGCTGACGGACTATGCAGGTAATAGGCCTCGATTCAGTCTCACGGTCCAATCGCTGATTTGACACGTAATCATCCCAGCGATACCCCATGATTCTGCGAAGACACTTATTACCAAAGGCATTGATTCGTCTCTTCAAGTCACTATTTAGTGTCCATGTCTCACAACCATAGAGTAAGACAGGGATCACAAGCGACTTGAAGAACCGGATCTTTGTCCTCCTGCCACAGGTACCCGACAACGCCAAATACTCCCGCTGAGCGAGTCCATAACACGTGGGCTATGCCAATCCGCCGTAAGACTTCTTGACGTGACCCGCCGTCATTATGGACTGCGCTATCAAGGTATGTAAAACTTTCCAAGATCTCAATGTCCTCGCCACATGCATGAACAGACTGTACTGCTTCATCTAGTAAGTCTCCAAATACCTGGACCTTGGTCTTGAGCCAGGAGACCTCAAGTCCCAAAGGCTTTGCCTCCTCGTGCAGCGCCTCGAGAGCCATCACCAGGACCTCCAGCGACTCAGCAAAGATTACTAAATCATCGGCAAAAACAAGATCAGTGATCTTGGTGTTGCCGACGGATGCTCCACAATCACTTTGATCTACAACCTTGTCCAATACCCAGTCCATACAAGCGTTGAAAAGTGATGGGGCAAGGACGCACCCTTGCCTCACTCCTGTATTCACAGGAAAGAAGCTGGATACACCTGCCCCACACTTCACAGCACTCTGTCCCAGAATACAGACGTTATCAAACCAATAGTCCTTGCAGGAATCCCTCGAAGTCGCAGAAGATCCCAGAGTGACTCACGATGCACTAAGTCAAACGCCTTCTTGAGATCAACATAGGCTGCAAGCATCCCCTGTCGAAACTCACGTCGGCGTTCCACCAGGAACGTTACATCGAGGTTTGACTGTACACTCATCCCTCGTATAACGCAGGTTCGATTAACGCAATTTCAGAGTTACGCACAAAACTTTTGTATACCAAAAATCGATTAACATATAAAAAATTCGAAGTTACGCACAAATTTACGACAATAAAATACAAAAAATGATAAAAAGAAAAAAAGTACAACAACCACAAATAAAATATATTATGAATATACTACCTGTAAAAGAACCAAGAAAAAGCAGCACAGCCAGCTTCCCCCCTTATGGTTTGTTTACGTTTTGGCGGTACAGATAAACAGTGGTTTCCCCAGTGTTTCGTTATATGTCCTTTATCGAGTGAAACGACTGCATAATGTCTACTAAGGTTTTGCTAGGGGTAGTGCTAGGCTCCAAGCCAAAAAAAAGTGTAAAAAAAATCTATAAATTTAGAAATAAATTTAAAAGGGTTTTGAAGAAAAGTGATAAAGGGGATGCGATTGAAAGACATGGGAAATTTTGTTCAACCTGCTCTGTGGGGACTGTGTGACAATTTAAAAAGGACAAGGACAAAATTTAAATCAAGTGCGAAGAATGTACCGTTGACAGCGAAGTTAGCTACAAGGCATCGTCCACCTATCATGGAAGAGATGGAAAGACTGTTGGCATTATGGTGGACGACATTGCAGCCGGGAGACTCGCCAATGAGAACATCTTGAGCGGGAAAAAGTCGCTCATTTTATGTGATTTTTTGGAAAGGGATGAGGCAAGTGCGGACCTATGGAGCTGGCCCCCCCCCACCATTCAATGCAAGAAAGGGGTGGTTGGAAAGGTTCAAGAAAGGAATCATCTGCATGGTAAACACAGCTGGGGGGCAGCGTCGGCGAAAAAGAAGCTGCTCAGGCTTATCTGCCGGGCTCAAGAAAATTTCGAGGAGGGGGGGGGGGGGGGTACACAGCAGACCAAGTGTTCAAATTTTGATGAAATGGACTTACTGGAAGAGAATGCCAAAGAGGCAGTAATCCAGGGAGGGGAGAAGAAAGCACCAGGGCATAAAGCCCCCAAGGATAGAGTGTCACTGTGTTGGTGGCAAGCAGAGGGGGATTTTTAAATAAAGACGCTCCTCATTTGGGTATTTAAAAAACCCCCCGGGCCTTAAAGGGGCAGCTAAGGAAGTTGCCAGTCATTTACCGCTTAGCAAAAAAAACGTGGACAACCAAAACATATTCCAGGATGGTTTTACCAATTATTTTTTTCCCGCGTGGAGGTACTGTAGGGGAAGAAATTGCTCACAAAGCCTGTGCTCCCTTTACAACGCCCCACCCACCCCTAACAACCTTTTTGATTTTCTGAAACATTCGAGGGAATTTTTTCCAAAAAACACCCCAAACACTAATCCAACCAATGGACCAAGGGGCAATTGCACCTTAAAGCTTATTATCTCCTTTCGTACCTTCAAAAAAAAATTTTTTAATGCTGTGGACGCTGACGAAAATCTCTCCATTCGTCAATTTTGGAAGGAATTAAACATCAAGAATGCTATTGACAACATTGCTGAATCCTGGGATGAGGTCACACCATCCAATAGAATGCTGTTTGGGAAGAAATTGTGGCCAGAATGTGCCCAAACAACTTTAAAGGTTTCCTGAACCAACTCCTGTCGTGCGGGGAAAATTTTGTTAACCTTGCACATACAGCTGGTATGGACGAAGTGGGGGGAAGAAGATATTGTTGAGCTGTTGGCATCTCATGATGGGGAAAACTCAGCAAGAAGACTTAAAGGGCCCATCGAACAAGTCGGGAGCATTTAGAGGAGGAAACTGCAGAGGAAGATGACCCAGAGCCGCAGCTTCATTTAAAACTAGGAAGATCTTAGCTGATGTTATCTCCAAATTTGAAAGTGGCATTCATGACATTGTGAAAAAACGATCCCAACCGGGTGAACGCAGTCTCAAATTTGAAAACCCCAGTCAGAAGTGCTCTCACTGCCTACAAGAGCTTCATCAAGAAAAAGTCACACCAAGCACAACAGACAACTATAACATCATTCTTCACTAAACCCTGCTGCAACATCACCAGCCAGCTCTACTTCTACGTCTTCCGACGTTTGATGCCCCCCACCTCACCCCAGAAACTCTGCCGACACCCCCCCAGCCACCATCTTTGTCACCTCAACCCTCAGTATTCTTCTATATAGTGAGTACAACTTCTAATACATTTAATTTTAATATTAATTATATTTCATATGTCTATGCTCACAAATTAATGTATGACTGCATTTTATGAGAGGGTTAGGTTGTGATTTTTTTTCGTAAGAACGTATCTCGAATTTATATAATGGGAGTCAATGGGGAAAAGGAATTCTTTTTTTAACGCATTTCACTAACGCACGATTTCCCAAGAACGAAAACTCATGCGTTAAAATGAGGGAGGCTTTGTACAAGGATAAGCCAAGAGAATTTTTTGAGCCCAAAGCTAAAGAAGTGCGCAGTGCACCAGGCGGATTAAAAGGCCACTACCACTATGGATAAGAAAATGTTTAAGATCTCATACATTGTGGCTCAGAAAATTTGCAAACAGAAAATGCCTCGCACAATTGGGGAAAAATTGATCATGCCTCGTGCAATTGAAATTGTCAGGGAAGTGCAAGGGGATGAAAAGGCTAAGGCATAACAAAAATTCCAATATCAAATGGGCTGTGAAAACGCCCCCATCTCATCAATGTCTGAAGACATACTGGAAAAATGCACTGCCGTCCCGTAACAAAGACTTTTCCATCCAGCTGGATGAATCAACAGATGTGTCCAAAATGTCACACTAACTGGCGGTTTTTGCGCTGTGGGAGAATGAATTACGAGAGGAATTTTTTTTTGCAAAGAGATGAGAACAACAACTACAGGATGGACGTGTTTCAAACTCTGGATGACTTTATGAAGGATAATGGAATCAGTTGGACTAATTGCATCGGAATATGTACTGATGGCGCCGCAGCCATGACTGGCAGGCATAAAGGAGTCGTGACCAGAATATTAGAAGATGCTCCCCGTGCCATTGCAACTCAACTGTTTTTTGCACAGATAAATGCTCGCTGCAAAAGACTTGGAGCCTGGGCTTCACGCAGTTATGAACACTGCTGTAGAAATTGTAAACTTCGTTAAAGCAAGGGCCACAAATTCCAGACTGTTTGCTGCACTCTGTGAGGAAGTAGGTGCAGACATATATCTCTACTTATGCATACAGAGGTGAGACGGTTTTCCCGCGGGCGGTGCTCACACGTTATTCAGCCTAAGGGAGGAGCTGTGTACATTCCCCCTCAGAAAAGAACCCTGAGCTTGCAGATTTCCCTTTTAAAGATGATAAAAAGTCGGTCAGCCCCGGTCCGAAATTTTGTCCGGTATCAAAAATTTGGGCGAGGAATGCTAAGAGTGTTTTTTGAGAAGGTATAAATGCCTAGAGTTAGAAAACATGTGATAGCATTGTGGGGGTGGCAGCTTTATATGAGTTATCTCCCTTTTTCCAAAATGGCCGCCAAAATACACCCAATAATTATGAAATTTTTAAATTTCGTTTTATGGGCCTATCATGTAGAGCTTTTCCTGGTGATTCCAACGGTATGCTTATTTGTTCCCTAGCTTCGATATTTGTCCCCCAAATCGGCTTTTTCCCCTAGGGGAAGAAAACCCCTTTCCCTGGCCTAGGGCAATTTTCTAAACGTGGTAAATGGGAAGATGATCAATAAAAATGTATTTAAAAATCCGCTTTTAAAAATATACCAAATTCAATGGTAAATTATAACATATGTAGACATATGTATATATGTATAAGTAATAAACGCTAATTACCTAAAACTTTGAACACACCTTTATAAAATTAACATAAAACATCGTCGTCTTCGTGGCTCCCTCACATCTGATAAACGATTCTCGCAGTCGACAGTTTCACTTCAGTGCATTAAGCCCATTTCCCCAGACAGACACACTTGGCAGTGTAACACCTTGAACATTTGCAGGCGTAGGGCCAAGATACCCTCAGGTGCGGGCCGACCCCCATAAATCCCAAACCTTTAAATTTCCCAGCTAACCCAGTCAATTTTTCCACCCTCTCCAATGGGATTGGTCACCGGGGTCTTGCTCAAGACATTTCTCCATTTTCCACCCTGGTTTATTTTTGCCCTTTTGATGTTTGATAAGCACCCCCTGAGGGGGGAAGCTGATGACTCTTACCACCTTTTAAAACAGAACAAGGGTCCCCGGGAATTATTGACCTTTATGAATGCTGTTTGGGGGGAATAGAGGAGACAGGGAAAAACCATTAGTTTGCCACAGTTCGAGGGGGAGGTCCCTTCCTGGCCCAACGTGTAATGTGTTCTGATTTTCCCTGTTGTGGTCACGAATTTTAGAGCACTTGCCTTCCCTTTCCCCTGCGAAAGCAGGTAGTGTACATCCAGTGTAGCATGTATACCAATAAGAGCCTGCAGAAATCTATGCCATAGTGGGGAGCGACTTTCCGATGTCAAATAATCTAGTTTTGGGGCTATTCCACATTTCTGGAATAACGGGGCCCCCTATTTGTATGGAATGCCCCAAAACATGATAAAAACATCGTATCCTCTGCGCAATCCAAACAGCCGGGTAGCCCCCTCTGCAGCATGGACAGCATGGAAAAGTAGGCGCCCCTTGTTCTTCCGCGGGGACTGGAGATTTGGGACCTCTTCCTGCCCGTGATTAATTTTGTAGATTTGTCATCTAAGTGTATACAGAATCTTTCCCCGTAGTTTCTCCCCGACACTGGCTTCCCCCATTTTAGACAATGAAGTAATCAGACTGGTTTTTTTAGTATTCCGTCAGGAAACTTTCCATTTCCTCACGATTGTGGCTTGTGAACCCGCAGCTGCGTCCGGCCTCACCCCCTGCCGATTCTCACTGTTCTTTATAGAATTTTTCGATACGGTCAACCCCAAATCTATTTGGGTACTTTTCTTCCTTCACGCAATGCCCTAGACGTATTGTAGTGGCAATGGCTCCAAACGTTTGCTTGATCAACCCGTACTCTTTTAACAAGTTTTTTCATCGACCAAAAAAGCCGGAAATTTTTTGTGGAGTTTGGGCTGTACTGTACATTCTTTCAAATTTTTGGCTAAAGGAAGCTTTTTTTGTTTTCCTGAGTAAAACCCGTCTGGGGTTTTGAGAGAGCCCAGGGTAGTGGTCCAGGGGGGAGGGGGTCCCCCACTGAGATTGCGCCCCTTTTGCCATCACTATGATGGACAAAACAGAGACCCCCGCTTTTAAGGATTTTGTCTCCCACTTGTTTTCAAACTTATTCTTTCCATATTAGTGAATTCTTCAGCTTTTTAGTTTTCACGGACGGAAAAGTTTTTGGGGGTTGGGGTGTTCTCCGTCTTCATTGCGGAAAGGGGATAACTTTCTCTCCAATAGCACTGCTTTTAAACAGGCGAGGGGAATTTTTCTGTGTGCCCCATTTTGCAGTAGAAATGCTTTTGAGGTCTTGCTTCTCTGAGAAGGGTTGGCCCCGGCTTTAATGAGGCTGACGACGCCGGGGCAGTTTCCCATATATAGTTTGGAAAAGGGGGATAACCCATAAAGCTGCCATGCCACAATGCTATCACATGTTTTCAATCTGGGCATTAACCTTCCCAAAAAACACTATTAGCATTCTGCCCTAATTGATATGAAAAACCCCCGGGGCTGATCCCATAAATGGCTTCTTCAGCGAGTCCCTGGCAGACATATTCAGCGAAGTAAATAAGTGAAAAAAGCAATGCAGGGTTTGCAAACCAAAAACATTTTCCGTAAAAAAAAGTTGGGCTTTAAAAGGGGAAAGCTCAAGTTGTGGGTGTTTACCTCGCAGGAATCCCCGATATGTTTGAAAAATATGAATGCATTCATCAAGAAGAGGCTTAGTTTCAATGAGTCAAAGCACGGAACTTTCCCACCTGTCAAAGTTGTTGGAGAAATTCAACAGTATTTCCCTGAGCTAATGAGGGGGGAGGGCTGCTTTTACCAGTGGATAGAAAACCCTTCTTTGAGAATAGAGAGAAGCTCCCGAAGTCAGTAAAAATTATTGAGGAGCTCTTTGACCTACATCCGAGGGTACAGTCACTCCAAAAAAATTTGTAACACGCGGGGCCGGATCATCCCCTTTCCATTTCTTTTCGTTTTTTCCAAAAATTACGTTCATATTCTTTGACCCCCCACCCCCCCCCCTTCCCATCAAATCTGGACCAGCATTCCTCCTCCTTCCCCTGGGATTTGTTTTTCCCCACGGGGGCCATCCCCCCTCCCTCGCCATCTCTTCTCTCTCTCTTTTGACACCAATCACACAATGGGGGAATATACATTCCTAGAGCTTTTGGGGAAGGGGTCGGGAACTACCTCGTGTAGGTCTAGGGCCCCTTTTGTGTTTCCCTTTTTTTCTTATTTTCTTGAATAACTAGCCGCAAAGCCGCCCCGGGCGGTTTTTGGCTAGCTCCTGGGGAGGGATTACTTCCGATAGCCCTTCTAGCTTTCCAAAAATCTGGAGTAGAAATGTTGTTTTAAAACCCCAACCCCTTCACATCCCCCCCAACCCATTACTAAACCATTACCCATCCCCCTAAAACCCATTCCCCATCCCCCCCCCACCCTTTCACCCCCATTCCCCGTCACCAAAACCCCCATTCACCACCCATTAACCCATCACCCCCCCCCCTTTTCCCCTACCTTTCATACCCATCACCCCACCCCCAACCCTCAACCCCCCCCCTTTACCCATCACCCTACATAAAGGGTTTTCCTCAATTCTCGCAACCCCTTTTTTTTTTTCTCACAATTCTCGCTAATAGGCTGCAAAAAAAAAAAAAAAAAAAAGGATGGATCACCCTAAAGGGGTTTAAAAAAACCTCCCCCTGGTCGACCCGGTTCCAAAAATGTGCCATATAAGGGCATTGGGGACTGGGGGCGGCAAACCCATCGCGGAACACAGACTACACACTTTGTTTATTTTTAGTTTTAAAATTAAAAAAACTTAATCAAGTATTTACAAACAATATTTTTTGGTACATCAAAACATCACCCACCCCGCTTTTTCTATAAAGGCTTGGGGGCCCTTGCGGTACTGAGGCCCCATGATTTTAGATGATCTCCGGTTCCCCCGAACCTTCCACTCCCGTGTGTGGCTGTTAGAGGGTTTTCAGACAATCTCCCCTTCCCGCCCCATTAGTGTAAGTGCGGGGGTTTAAAACTATAATTACTATTCATTAAAACCTTGCCAAACAAGCCACTACTACCACCACTACTGCTACTTCTATTAATTGCTATGCGTTTTGGGTATGAAACTAGTTTTTTTGAAGTTTGTAATTTATTTGTGCGTATTTACCTACACTACCCTCCCGAGTTCACGCTATGCAATTTTTGCGATCCCGAGTTTTTCGCCCCGATCCTAAATTTTTATCATCCGACTTTCGCGATTATTCCCAGAGTTTCGTGGTTTTTTTTTTTTCCGGGGGGGGTGGGGGGGTGGGGGGTGCTCAGCGCCCGTTAGGCAGGGGACCTCGGGAGTGGGATGGGAGGCCTGGGGGTTAACTTTAGGGCTGGATGGTGGCCCTTGCCCGGTGGCGCAGACAGAATTTCTATAGTGACGCCCGTGATAGAGGCTATGCCGCCCCCGATCCCCGAGCATCGCAACGAAGGTTTGAGTTTAAAGGGCAGCGTGGTTTTTTTTCTTAGGCCCCTCAAGGGAGAGAAAAATTTTTAACCCTCTCACGCACGAAAAATTTAATAAGTTTTTCGCCAGCGACATCCGTTTATGCTCCCTAAGGGACCTGGAAAGGGGACTGGCGGGAATAATTTTTTATGTTTTCAATTTCACCAAAATGTATTTTTTTTCCCGGCTTTTTTATATCATTGGTTTTGCAAGAGGTTTTTTTGCCTTTTGAAAGAAAAAAATAACGAGAAATGCAAAAAAAAGCGGAATTTACCCAAATCCGAAAAAATTGGTAAAGAGAAATAAGAAAAACTTACGTTCACCATTCGTAGCTCGAAACTTCCAGAGTAAATTTTATGGTTTTTATGCCCAAAAAAAGGGGATTTTTATGAGGATTCCCAAAGCTACCATTAAAATTTTTATGGCCAGTTGGCCCCTCGGGGGCACGTTTTTTAAAAGGGGCAAAAATTCGCGCTCAAGGCTGCCTGCTGAGTGGAAATGAGACAAAAACCCTTTTTCATTTTAATCCCTCACACGAGATTGACAATTTGTTTATTTAAATTAGGGTCTTTTGCTTTTGGGGAAAAAAACTTTTGACGCCAGAAAAANTGCTAAATCTCCTCTCCTCCCATGTACATCTACTCTCTCTCTCTTGACACTCAATCACACAATGAGGAATATACATTCCTAGAGCGCTTAGGAATGGGTGTCGGGAACTACCTCGTGTAGGTCTCACGGCCTCTTGTAGCTTCCTTATTTTCTTATGTTCTTATGTACATAACTAGCCGCAAAGCCGCCCTCCGGGCGGACTTTTTGGCTAGCTCCTGCGGAGGGCTATTACTCTCCAGATAGCCCTTCTAGCTTTCCTGAAATCATGGATGTAGAAATGTATGTATTAACGCCAACCCATTCACATCACCCCCAACCCATTCACTCACCCATTACCCATCACCCTCCACCCATTACCCATCACCCCCCACCCATTCACTCACCCATTACCCGTCACCACACACCCATTCACTCACCCATTACCCATCACCCCCCACCTATTCCCTCACCCATTCACTCACCCATCACCCCACACCCATTACCCATCACCCCACCCATTACCCATCACCCTACATCAAGGTTTCCTCAATTCTCGCAACCCACTTTTTTTTCTCACAATTCTCGCTAATAGGCTGCTAAAAAAAAAAAAAAAAAGTGATCGGATCATCCTATAAGTGGGCTTAAAACCTTCCCCTGGTCGACCCGGTTCCAAAAATGTGCCATATAAGGGCATTGGGGCACTGGGGGCGGCACCTATCGCGGACACACAGACATACACACTTTCGCTTATATTATAGATGTAACATTAAAAATACTTTAATCATAGATATTTACAAACAATATTTTTGGCTACATCAATACATCCACCCACCACGCTTTTCTATCACGGCTTGGGGCCGTTGCGGTACTGAGGCCACATGATTATAGATGATCTCCGGCTTCCCCCGCAACCCTTCCCACTCCCGTGTCGTGTGCTGTTAGAGGTTTACAGACAATCTCTCCCTCTCCTGCTCCCATTAGTGTAAGTGCGGGATTTAAAACTATAATTACTATTCATTAACACCTACTGCCAAACAAGCCACTACTACCACCACTACTGCTACTACTATTACTACTGCTATGCGTTTGGCTATGAAACTAGTCTTATTTGAATCGTTCGTATATTCCTATTCTGTGCGTATTTACCTACACTACCCTCCCGAGTTTCACGCTATGCAAGTTTCGCGATCCTCGAGTTTTGCGCTGAGTCCTAAATTCTTATCATCCAGACTTTCGCGCATTATATCCCAGAGTTTCGTGCGTTTTTTTTTGCGGGGGGTGGGGGGGTGGGGGGTGCCTACAGCGCCGTTAGGCAGTGACCTCGAGGAGTGGGATGGTAGGCCCTGGAGGTTAACTTGAGGGCTGTGATGGTTGGCCCTTGCCCATGGTGGCGCAGACAGAATTTCTATAGTGACGCCTGTGATTAGAGGCTCATGCCGCCCCCAGTATCCTCCGATGCACTCGCAATCGAAGGTAGAGTTAATGGGCAGCGTGTGTTTGTTCTTAGGCCACTCAACGGTGCAGAGAAAGATTTTAACCCTCTCACGCACGAAAAGTTTAATAAGTTTTTCCGTCCACTGCGACATCCGTCTTATGCTCCCTAAGGGACCCTGTGAAATGGCCTGACTGTGCGGCGAATAATTTTTTTATGTTATCAATTTCACCAACGTGTATTCTTTTTTCCTGGCATTATTATATATCATTGGTTTTGCAAGAGATTATTCTGCCTTATGAAAGAAAAAAATAACGAGAAATGCAAATAAATAGCGGAATTTACCAACTCCGAAAAATATTGAGTAAAGAGAAATAAGAAATACTTACGTTCACCACTTCGTAGCTCGAAACTTCCAGAGTCAACTTTTTATGGTTTATATGCCAATAAAAGCGGATTTTTATGAGGATTCCAACGCTACCATTAAAATTTTCATATGGCCAGTATGGCCAGCTCGGGACACGTTTTAAAGGGACAAAAATTCGCGCTCACAGGCTGCCTGCTGAGTGGAAACTGAGACACAAACCCTTATCATTTCACATCCACTCACACGAGAGTTGACAATTAGTTTATTTAATAGGTCTAGCTTGGATCTTTGACGCAGAAAATTTTGACGCAATTCTGATAAATACTTTATTTTTGGCGAATGTTTAACTGTTTTTTTACGCAATTCGAGTCAAAAGCTCAGATTGCAGACAGGCCCGTTTTGACGCGATCGCGTCACCGTGCGTGAGAGGGTTAAGTGGATTTTACAGCCCTCATCAAGAATCGAACGCGGATCACCGAGAACGCCACTCGGAGACTTCTTCTTCTTCTTGTGACCTTTTCTGCTTAGTATAACTTTGTAGGTCGTCTGTCAAGCTCGTGCTCGAGCTTGACATATATCTTGACGCTAACCACTCTGCTACCGCCTTCCATAAGAGACGTATGGGACACGTCTTCCTACCTTCCTGCTTAGTATAGTATTATAATAGGCTTAGTATAGCTTGTAGTTTTGCTTTGTTTTTTTCCATTTGTTTGTATTTTTCTCTACAGGAGCAGCCGGTGTCGCATAAGATAGGTAACACCTCAAAATAAGTAGCACCTTACCGTACACCCCCGCCGTTCCCGTAATTTACCAAAAAATATCCTTTATAAGTGATTAACCATGACGTGTGTGGTACTGTGGTTTCTGGAGGTACTGGAGGAGACAGGAGAGAAGAGAGGAAGGCATTGTGACAGTGTTATTGCCGTATAACACTGTCACACAACCATCAGCTGACAAGATATGTGTCAAGCTCACTCACTCAGACCAAAACAGCATCCGCTGGGTGACTCCCAACTCAAGCTCAACCTCAAGCTCCTCTCCTCCCGGAGAGGGTAGTGTAGTTGTAACATACAGGAAAAGAGCTATGCTCGTACTGTCCCGTCTCCAAATCTACTATTATCCAGCTTGCCTTTGAAGTCCTGAATACTTCTTGCATTAATAACTTTTGCATCAAGGTTGTTCCAGGCTTCTATGCTTCTATACGGGAAGCTGTATTTTTTTATATCTCTCTTGCATGTTGTCCTTTTCAATTTCTTCTCATGACCTCTTGTACTTCTATCGTCCCACACAAACAGATCTTCTCTGTGAATTTTTTCCAGACCCATTGATGCTCTATACACTGCTATAAATTCTCCCTTCTCTTCTTTTCAAGAGTGGGAGTTTAGTCTTGAAAGTCTTTCTTCATATGGTAAATCTCTCAGGCTTGGGCCATTTTGTGGCTGTGTTCTTTGTATTCTCTCAATCTTCCTTATATCCTTCTTTTTATGTGGTGACCAAATCACTGCGCATATTCCAACTTGGTCGAAATCAAAGATGTTATCAATTTCTTGATCTTTCTTCATCCAGATATTTGAATGCCATCTTATATCCTCAGCAACTGATATGTATCCAGTGATCTTGTTATATGCTTCTTTTGTGACAAATTATCCTTAATCATACTCCGATCTTTTTCGACCTTTGTTTTGATTAATTCATTTCCATCGAATACTTTTCCTCTGTCTCTTTTTGCTACTGCCCATTTCCATCGATTTACACTTTTTGGCATTAAACTCCATTTTCCCATAGTTGACTCCATCTGAAATCTTATCTAGACCCTTTTTTGTAATCTCGCAGTCCTCTTACTTTCTACTTTTCTTAGAATTTAGCTCATCAGCAATAAATCATCATAACTGTTCCATCTGTCATATCATTTACATAGCCCAAAAGAACATCACTGGGCCAATACTGATCCTTGAGGAACCCCCACTTATCACACTGCACCATTCTGACTTTGATTCTTTTATTACTGTTCTCATCGCTCTGTTGCTCAAAAAGTCATCATCCACTTCAGCAAACCAACCTTCAATCCTCCTAATGTTCTAGCTCCAGAGCAGTCTCTTTATGAGGTTCCTGTCAATTGCCTCTTTAGGTCCAAGTAAATGCAATCGACCCACCCTCTCTTTCCTGTGTCACATCGATCACTCTAAAGTAAAAGCTCAATAAATTCGTTGTACAGGGACATTCTCCTCTAAATCCAAACTGGCCACCTGCAGTGTGTTTGTCTCTTCCAAATATTTCAACCATCTGCTTCACAATTTTTTCACACATTTGCCACTACACCTGTTAATGAATGGCCTGTATTAGTGGCTCTTCTTGTCTTCCTGCCTTTGTGAATTGGCACAATTTTTTGCTCTTTTCCAATCAAGCGGGACTCTGCTCTCCTTGAGTGAACTCTCAATACACTATGTAAACTTTCCTGCTAGTTGGTTACTGCACTCTTCATTATCCATTCAACACTCCATCTGGACCCGGGCTTTTCTCACTCTTGACTTTCCATTACCTTTTTAGTGTGTGTGTGTGTGTGTGTGTGTGTGTGTGTGTGGGTGTGTGTGTGTGTGTGTGTGTGTGTGTGGTAGGGTGTGTGGGGTGGGTGGGGGTTTGGTGGGTGGGTTGGTGGGTGGGTGTGGTGGGGGGTGGGCGGGTGGGTGGTGTGGTGGGTGGGGGGGGGGGGGTATTACCTAGTTGTAACATACAGGAAAAGAGCTATGCTCGTACTGTCCCGTCTCCAAATCTACTATTATCCAGTTTGCCTTTGAAGTCCTGAATACTTCTTGCATTAATCACTTTTGCATCAAGGTTGTTCCAGGCTTCTATGCTTCTATACGGGAAGCTGTATTTTTTATATCCCTCTTGCATGTTGTCCTTTTCAATTTCTTCTCATGACTCTTGTACTTCTGTCGTCCCACACAAACAGATCTTCTCTATCAATTTTTTCCAGACCCATTGATGCTCTATACACTGCTATAAAATCTCCCCTTGCTCTTCTTTTCTCAAGTGTTGGGAGTTTTAGTCTTGAAAGTCTTTCTTCATATGGTAAATCTCTCAGGCTTGGAGCCATTTTTGTGGCTGCTCTTTGTATTCTCTCAATCTTCCTTATATCCTTCTTTTTATGTGGTGACCAAATCACTGCCGCATATTCCAACCTTGGTCGAATCAGAGATGTTATCAATTTCTTGATCATCTCTTCATCCAGATATTTGAATGCCATTCTTATATTCCTCAGCAACTGATATGTATTTCCTGTGATCTTGTTTATATGCTTCTCTGGTGTCAAATTGTCCTTAATCCATACTCCCAGATCTTTTTCGACCTTTATTTTGATTATCCATTCATTTCCCATCGAATAATTTCCTCTCTGTCTCTTTTTGCTACTGCCCATTTCCATCACTTTACACTTTTTGGCATTAAACTCCATTTCCCATAGTTGACTCCATCTGAAAATCTTATCTAGATCCTTTTGTAAATCCTCGCAGTCCTCTTTACTTTCTACTTTTCTTAGTAATTTAGCATCATCAGCGAATAAACTCATATAACTGTTTACTCCTTCTGTCATATCATTTACATATACCAAGAACATCACTGGGGCCAATACTGATCCTTGAGGAACTCCACTTATCACACTGCACCATTCTGACTTTTGATCTTTTATTACTGTTCTCATCTCTCTGTTGCTCAAAAAGTCTTCCATCCACTTCAGCAGACCACCCTTCAATCCTCCTACATGTTCTAGCTTCCAGAGCAGTCTCTTATGAGGTACCTTGTCAAATGCCTTCTTTAGGTCCAAGTAAATGCAATCGACCCACCCCTCTCTTTCCTGTGTCGCATCGATCACTCTCGAGTAAAAGCTCAATAAATTTGTTGTACATGACATTCCTCCTCTAAATCCAAAAATGGCCACCTGCAAGTGTGTTTGTCTCTTCCAAATATTTCAACCATCTGTCCTTCACAATTTTTTCACACATTTTTGCCACTACACTTGTTAATGATACTGGCCTGTAATTTAATGGTTTTCTTTGTCACCTCCTTTGTGAATTGGCACAATATTTGCTCATTTCCAATCAAGCGGGACTCTGCTCTCCTTGAGTGAACTCTCAATTACACTATGTAATTTTCCTGCTAGTTGGTTACTGCACTCTTTCATTATCCAGTTAACACTCCCATCTGGACCCAGGGCTTTTCTCACATCTTGACTTTCCATTAGCCTTTTTACTTCTATTAGCGTCTACTTTTTGTCTTCCATTATATTTTCTTTTGCTATTATATTTTTCGTTTAATTCTTTCTTTGTAATCAGTCTGTAGCACTTTCATTCACCTCGGCCTGTTGTAATGCATCTTCATACACTAGCCTTCTACCTTCAAGCTTATCTATTCCTTCCTGTTTTTCATTTTTCCATTAAATATATCTCTAGAAGAAAGTTTCGGTTCATTCTTACTTTTTCTATTATATTCCTCTCATAGTTACTGTTTCTTCTTCTCTTCGGATTCGTACATTTCATTTCTAGTTGTTTTGTACTTTCCCAAGGTTTCTCCACCTTTTTTCCTCCAACTATCCATGTTTTTTCTCTTTTAGTCTTGTTAATGTCACATTTCTGTTAAACATTCATTTTTTTCTTTTCTCTGATAACTATCCTTGGAACATAATATTTATACCTTCGGTGGGAAATTTGGTGACTCATCCCATTTTTTCTGGGTACTGTTTGCTGTGGAAATTGCTCCCGTCTGTCTTCCGAAGATGTTCTTATTGTCCCAAAGTCGCTTTTCCATAATTGTATCTTTTCTTATGTTCTTTCTTTCTTCCCTCTTTTGATCATTTCGATCGATTTTTCGATAGTGTGTGTGTGGGGTGTGTGTGTGTTTTGTATTTACCTAGTTGTGTACTGTCTCCAATTACTTCTCCTCTCTCCCATTATCCAATTACCTCTCTCTCGTATATGCCCCCAAATTTCCCCTCTCTCGTTTTTTCTTCTCTTCGCACCTTTCTCCTATATTCTTTGAACTAAAACCGACAACCAGCTTGCATGTCAGGTGTCAGGTGCCTCTCTCGCATATATTCCTAATTTACCCCTCAATTACTCTCTCTCTCTTTTTCTTAGCACCTTAAGCTTAAATCCCTTTTGAGCTACACGAAAAACGCCAAATGTGTCTCTGATATTTCCCTAGTGTCAAGCCTCCTGCTTTTTCCCATAGTAGGGGGTTGACCAAAAAGCTATATGGGTATCACCGGATGGCTGGGAGGTCAGTGAGGAGTTGACCCTAGCCCATGCCAGTCATATTTTCGTGTCTGTGCTCATTGTACGTCCTTGTGTACGCTAGTCTAACTGTGAATAATATACCAGAACTGGAGTTGATTTGTTTCCTCCCCAACAGTATAAAAAAAGTGATCGAAGGGACTATTGAACGCAATTATACAAGGTCCTGAGTGAGTTCACGGCACCAAGAACAGACAGACCTACAAAACGGTAAGAAGTGTACAAAGAAATATGGTACATTAGATGGTGGAAAGCGTAACTTCGTACCGCTCCTCTGAATGCCCGTTCTGTGCCTGTGCCAACGCTTACCCGCGAACACTTTATCCGCGTGAGGGTGCTCGTCGATCCTCGTGACCCGTCTCACTAGCCCGCGACCACTCATTCCCCTCCATCGCTACCTTACTCCTGGTTCACTGTTCTGTCTCCCGCTTTTCCCTGTACATCTTGGTGTACTGTTCCTGTCTCCCACTGTTCCTGTACATTTTGGGGTGTACTGTTCCTGTCTCCCGCGGGTTCCTGTACATCTTGGTGTACTGTTCCTGTCTCCCGCGTTCCTGTCCATGTGTGTGCACTGTTCCTGGCTCCAGGGGTTTCCTGTCCATCTCATCGCCTCGTTCCGGGACACAGCCTTCACCTCCATCACCTCGTTCCTGCCCGCCAGCTCAGGCGTTGTCGCAGTCTGTTGGTTCTCCACACCCAGTGTTTCCTGCTGTGTCTGTCTGTGGCACGCTCGCATCCGTCAGCGTGACCTCGCCTTCACCTCCGCGCCCTCCTCCCTTGCCCATCCCCCAGCACCTCCTTCAGCGTCTCTCCTCCGGCGTGAGTGTGAGGGACTATACCTTCTGGCGTTGCACCCGCAAGATCTTCTTTGGTATCGTACACAGACATACATTAGCTTACAGACTTCCATTTTATTTTACGATTTTGAGTATCAAATAGAAAGTCCTGCATTTTTTTTTTTTTTTTTTTTTTTTTGGTGTAATTTTTTTTCTGTCTTTTTATGAGGAGTGCATTATCCCCTTCCCATACTCGTTCTGGAAAGTTTTTCTGTTGTATTACGCCCCTCTCTTCCTGTCACCATGCTTCTGACCAGTCCCAAGACCCACAGCAGACGCCCCCCATGCTCCTCTTACTCATGCCCCCCCTGCCCTGTCTGCCCCCTAAGGCACTCCCTACCACTGATTCTATTCCCTCTGGTCTGGCAATGATCCCTCCTACTCTGTGTTCACCTTTATCAGACGAGTTACAGAGCTGTGCCCCACCCCTCCCTCACCAGTCGGGGAAAAGGTCACCTTCATGCGTGCATGAAATAAATTGTGATACTCATACTCCTGCTGGTGCTGCCTTGAAGACGATTTCTACTCTTCATGTAATGATTTTTCCTCTTTCTGGACCATTTGATCAAAGAGTTTGCCTGTTCTGATATGCCCCCATGTCTAGTAGTCTTGGTAATTTGACTGAACTCATTAGCTCAAATTCGGGGTCTCTTTCTCCTCGTGACGCTGCCTGTTTTGCCCAGGTGGGTTCCGTACGGAACTTGATCTTTTTCTCTCACTCACCCCCAGTGGCTCAATGCTGCCGCTGCAATGCCCAAAGATCATACAGCCAAATTCCAATCCGACCTCCAAAAATCCGACTTGTCCAAAAAAACCACTTTTTTCACCACCACATTGTGTCTTTTGTTGGCCATTTATTTTACTTTTTTTTTTTTTTTAGTTTATAGAAAACATTGATTTGTGGCTTTATTTATGCATACATTTTACTTTGCGTCTACCACTGGCTCGGCCTTCAAGAGCTGCATCTTTTATGTTATATCCCATTTTGTCTTACGTTTATGGTTACTGTGATCCCAAACAATCCGACTTTTCCCCAATTACCCACCTACCTTCGGTCCCCCAAGGTCGGATAATTAATACTTAGCTGTATTCTTAATCTCCTGTCATATCTCCTTTACACGAACCTCCTCACGCCTCAAGCTGCTCAGTTCACCAGAGACATCCAGTTTCTTCCTTCATCTACCATTCATGACCTAAAGGTGTCTGTAGAGGCTAAGTTGCGGTCCCAGTCTTATGCTGCAGTCGCTCATGTCTCTGCTCCGGCTCCCTCCCGGCCCCCCACGCACCTTTCCAACAAGTGCGATCCTCCCAACCTCCCCCCCTTTCCCCCTTTCCTATTTCGGGGGGGGCCAAACCCCTCACTTGCTATACTTGCAACAAGCCTGGTCACTATTTCAGGGATTGTCCGCCCGTCCCCAGTCAGTTCAGTCTCAGTCTAACTCTCGTGAGTCTCACGTGCCACGGGTGCTATTACCATAAGACACCCTCTCATCCCCCCGACACCTGTCCTTCCTAAAAGCACAGCCGGCAAACGGCGTGGAAGGAATTTTCAGTGATGGGCACGGACTTCCCTTCGTGCCCCAAAGGCGTTCAGACTCGCCTTCCCGTGTTGTCAGTGATCACACGCATTTCTCCTCTCCTCGTGTATGGTCCTCACCGGGTCCCGTTATTTTCTCCCTCTCTCAAGGTAGTTCCTTCGCTCGTGAATGCCCACTTCCTTGACAAGTTTTTTGGCTGTTCCTGTCAGTGTAGCTTCATCGCGACTGGCTCTAAACCATTGATACGGGGGGCCGAGAAAAACTTACTAGCAGTAAACCCATTTCATGCATTGCAACGAGCTTTCCAATTCATCATATTCCATACTGCCTACTGACGTGTCTATCAGTGGTGCTGACGGCAAAGTTTCTAATGCACTTGGGTCTATTTTGTTGCGTTTTCGCTTCCATGCATGCGCAAGCCTGTCCGCGTCAAATTTTACATTCTTAGAATTATGCACTTCCTTCTGACGGATTGTTTTTGTTCCCCCACCTTGCGTCGACTTCATGTGGATATTCTTCCGGGTGCAGTTTTTTAATCACTTACCGTGGTCAGCCCCTTGTCCAGCTTTGCAACCTTCACGTGCCCTTTGCACGGCAGATGAGGAATTGCGTCCTCCCTGCCAGACTTATCACCGCCACAGCGCGTTCATGCCTCACACCTACATGGGCCCCCCCAGGGCCCCGCACCTTGTTCTCAGGCTTCAGCCACGATGCCCGACACCTCCGGTAATTCTCCTGTTTTCGTTTCCCTCCTGTTCTTTGCTTAACCCACAAGCCCCGACAGTCAATGGGATTCTAGGAAACCTGCAGTATCCTAGATCCTCATTCTGTTCAGATGTTACGTGTTCGCTTACGAACAGTCCCCCGACGATACGGACGTAGTTGTCGTTTCTAAATCAGTGAGAATCCGTGGTTTTTCGTCTCGACTCAGGTATTGCCCAGGTGCACAATGGTCATACTTCCCATATTGGTGCTAATGTGACTCACGGCACTCTTAATCTCGCGAAAGGCACTTGTTTGGGTGAAGCTTTAGTGTACCCTTCGCCGATACAAGAATGCGCTCTCCCAGTTTCTTTTCCCAGCTTCAGCGGTTTACACATTCCTCCTCCTCGAATGCATTTCATGACTTCTCTGCGAACGTAAGTTACGCCTTCGCTCAATGATACTGATACCCTGTTTTAAAAAGCCCCTTCTACAGCTATTATTCCAGTATTCCTCAGCTGTAGCTTCCCTGGGCAACTTCTTGGCTGTACACCTTGCTTGAGCACAAATTGAGCTCCTTCCTGATCGCGTCCTGTGTATATTCCTGCCTATCGTCTGCCTCACAGTCAGCGTGCGATAGCAGTCGTAAAGTTCAGGAAATGATCGAAGACCCGGGGTTCGAGCCGGGCGACCTTCACCATGGAACAGCCCCTTTTTCTTGTTCCTAGAAAGATCGTGATTTCAGGCCAGTTGTAGATTTCAGGCGTCTTAATCAGTGTACTGCCTCCCAACGGTATCCTCTCCCTGTTTTGTCTGATTTGTTGCAGTCACTGGGTGAACATAAAGGGGTATTTACTTCCCCTTTATCTTATGTCCGGATTCTGACAAATGCCCTTGGCCCCCGAATCGCGTCCTCTTACTGCGTTCCAGCACGCCCGCGGATCACTTTTAATACCTACGCTGCCTATGGGTCTGAAAATTTGCCAATCTGTTTTCAACTTCCCCATTAACGAAGTTTTTTCGTGATCTCCTCCCGGTAACGGTGTTCTTTGCTTATTTTGGATTGACGTAGTGGTAGTGTCACGCGATATGGAGACTCACTGATGTTTTTTGAGCATCTTCTCTCTCCCCGGTTAAAAGTCAAGCTTACAAAGTGTCATTTTCCCCAGGAAGCGT
Source organism: Chionoecetes opilio (assembly GCA_016584305.1). Classification (NCBI taxonomy): domain Eukaryota; kingdom Metazoa; phylum Arthropoda; class Malacostraca; order Decapoda; family Majidae; genus Chionoecetes; species Chionoecetes opilio. The sequence continues at coordinate 40,798 of JACEEZ010012656.1, read as the reverse complement.
CTCTCATTCCTCGGTCATGTTGTTGACGCGAATGGTCTAACATACGTCAGATGACAAGACCACGGCGGGCAAGAATTTCCCTCGCCCCACCTCTGTTACGGAACTCAAGTCATTTCTTTTCTGGGTCTATCAGGTTTTTACCGCCAGTTTTTTGCCTCAATACGCACGGCTCTCTTCCCCATTGCTACGTTGCTTCGGAATGACGCTGCGTTTCGTTTTGGAGTGATGATCAGGAACATGCATTTAATACTCTCAAAACGACTCTCACCACGGCGGCCGGTTGTAGCTTTTCCTGATTTTGACAAGCCATTCATCATTGCAAACGGATGCTCAAGGATTTGGTCTTGGCGCTGCTCTCATGCAGCAGAGACGAGGGAAGAATCACCCCGTTGCATACGCTAGTCGTCGTCCTCAGTAGCGCTGAGTCACGCTATTCGGTTACTGATCTTTAAACCTTGCTATTATTTGGGGCTTTAACGTCACTTCTGCGACCTCATTTTGGATATCCCTTACTGTCTACCCCAGATCATCAGGCTATCAAAGACTTTTAAAGGTCGTAATCTCACTGGTCGTCTTGCACGCTGGATGGTAATTCTAGAGGATTATCGTACATCCATCGAGTATGTTCCTGGTAAACTCAATGTCGTTGCGGACGCCCTCTCCCGATCTGTTACGGTTGCTGCCTCGTTGGTTACGGCTCAGCCGCAAACGGAGATAACAGAAGACGTCCTCATGAATGCGCAACGTGATGAAACCCGCTGTGGGGACAAAGGTCATTTTTCTCTCGAAGAGGACGACACGTCGTCTCTCCCTCGGGTTACCTATTCCTGCTTCACAATTTTTGCCTAGAACATGGCCTTCTCACCGCCGAGCTCCCCCGCCAACCTCGCCCCGTGGAGATGTGTCACAACTTTTTCATACCTGATTCCTTGGTTTCTCAGGTACTACTTATCAGTCATGACTTGGTACAAGCCGCTCATCCAGGTGTTGATCGCACGATCGTTCAGTGTTATCGCGGTACTGGTGGCCGACAGTAAGACGCGACATCACTCACATGTTTCAAAGTGTCTTTCCTGCGCGCGTCACAAAAGTCATTCATCTTTCCCCGTACCCTGCTTGAATATCCAATTCCGGAACGTCCTTGGGATACAGTAGGTGTTGATCTCCTCAAGCTTCCCCGAGCTACGTCTGGCTATCAATATTTGTTTGCTCGTGTCGATAATTTTTTCTCGGTACGTCATTTTAAACTCCCCTCGGACAAGTCAGCAGTCCCCGGTGGCTCGAGCTCTGTTGATCATGTAATCAAATCCTTTCACAACACCTAAGGTCATACTTTCCGACCGGCGGTGAATTTCGAATGAACTCCCCTGCTGAGTTATGTGAAACTTTCAAACATTCGTCAGACATTCATTGTTGCCCATCACCCCCGCTTCTAACGGGCTTACTGCAAGAGCGAATCGTAAGATTTTTAGAGGCGTTACGTCATGTCACTAATGGTTTTTTTCTCAAACGTGGGAACGAAAAAGGCTCTCTCATGTTGCTGCTTCCATTATTCATCTTACAATGAGAGTATCAACGAAACCCTCACTTCATTCTTTTCGGGTGGACAAACGCCCTTCCCTTATGATATGTTGCTCGCTAAAAACCCCAGCCTCTCTATGTACCTGAAAATTTTGCTAAGGGACAAAATTACGTCCTTTGCAAAAACGGGCAACAAATGCACCATTCGGGATGTGGAGACCCATGATGACAGCACAGTGCATATGAACCCATCTTCGGATGATGTTAGGTACCCTCCCTGACCCTCACCCCAATCCTCCTCCCCTCTTCCCCATCTATCTCCTACTCCCCGCCCCCTTCATCCAAATTTTCCTAGCCCTCCCCCCCATCCTATTACACTCGCTCTCGGACTCGGCCACTAAGCCTTTGCAACTCCTTCATATTTTTTTTTTGCTTCCCTTTTTGGTGTCTCCTATGTCTGTATATATGTAATTTTCTCATTTTTATGTGTATTTCTCTATGTTATTTATAAGTATTATGTTTTTGTTCAGCCACGATTAATTTTTGTAACACAGTTAGGTACACTATTAGTTTTTGTTGTTTGTATAAGTGAGGACGGCTGAGGACAGCCATATTAAAGTGGCCGAGCATTATGTACTGTCTCCAATTACTTCTCTCTCTCCCATGTATCCAATTACTCTCTCTCTCGTATTGCCCCCTAATTCCTCTCTCGTATTTTCTTCTCTTCGCACCTTTCTTCTATATTCTTTGAACTGAACCCCACAACCAGCTGCATGTCAGGTGTCAGGTGCCTCTCTCGCATATGTCTCTAATTTACTCTCCAATTACTCTCTCTCTCTCTTTAGCACCTTAAGCTTAAATCCCTTTGAACTACAGCGACACGCCAAATGTGTGTCTGATATTTTCCCTAGTGTCAAGCCTCCTTTCATTTTTTCCCTATAGTAGGGGGTTGACCCAAAAGCTATATGGGTATCCATCAGCGGACGGCTGGGAGGTCATTTAGGAGTTGACCCTAGCCCATGCCAATCATATTCGTGTTTTTTGCTCATTGTACGTCCTTGTGGGACGCTAGTTTTAACTGTGAATAATAACCCGAACTGGAGTTGAGTGTATTCCTGCCCCAACAGTATAAAAATAGTGATCGAAGGGACTATTGAACAGCAAATTTTACAAGGTCCTGAGTGAGTTCACGGCACCAAGAACAGACAGACCTACAAAAAGGTAAGAAGTGTACAAAGAAATATGGTACAGTTGTACATAGGAAAGAGCTATGCTCGTACTGTCCCGTCTCCCAAATCTACTATTTTTCCAGCTTGCCCTTTTAAGTCCTGAATACTTCTTGCATTAATCACTTTTGCATCAAGGTTGTTCCAGGCTTCTATGCTTCTATACGGGAAGCTGTATTTTTTTATTTTTCCCTCTTGCATGTTTTCCTGTTCAATTTTTTCTCATGATCTCTTGCCTTCTATCTTCCCACACAAACAGATCTTCTCTCAATTTTTCCAGACCCATTGATGCTCTATACATTGCTATAAATCTCCTCTTTCTCTTCTTTTCTCAAGAGTTGGGAGTTTTAAATCTTGAAAATCTTTCTTCAATGGAAATCTGTGTGTGTGTGTGTGTGGTGTGTGTGTGTGTGAGAGGAAAGAAAGAGAGAGAAAAGAGAGAGAAAAAGAGATTTAGTGTATTTGTGTATATGTGTGAGAGAGATAGTCAGACAGGGAAAGACAGACAGAGATAGAGAAGAGAGAGAGAGAGAGGGGGAGAGAGAGAGGAGAGAGAGAGAGAGAGAGGAAGAGAGAGAGAGAAGAGAGAGAGAGAGAGGAGAGAGAGAGAGAGAGAGAGGAGAGGAGAGAGAGAGAGAGAGAGAGAGAAAAAAAAAACCAGAAAATGGGGCTATGGGGGGGGGGGGGGGCATCGAGGGAGAGGGCTCAGGGGACTATAAAGCTGGGAAGGTGTGAAACAGGTGCGGGGGTGGCTATTAGGCGGAGGGGAGCGGGTCTCCAAGAGGAGACTGAGCGAACATTTGTAGACAAGGAAAAGATATGAGAACGTGATGGGCTTTGCCCCGCCCCAAGTGTTACAAATGTGTGGATTGACTGTACCATGAAGACTAGATTCAGTGCAGTGCCACTAGAAACCTTCTGGCTCAATGTTTTCATGAGTTCCCCGCTTCTCATGGAGCAGCTATGAAAGTGTTGTTACCTTTCACTCGCACACCTACCTATGTGAGTCAAGCTTTTCAGCCATAAAAACACTGAAAACTATATATAGGTCAAGATTAAGGATCGAAGATGACATCGAAGATGACATGCGTGTCAGTTTTATCAAGAATACCCCCACGCATTGATACATCATTGCTAGCAGTCAGCAGCAAGTATCACATTAAGTGAAACATAAACATCATTTGCAGATAAAGAAAAGTTAATTGATCATAAACAAAATTTAATGTGGGAAGCATTTTATATGACCATGTTATTTGTAACTTAATTTTCAGAGTCGCTAAATAAGAGTGTACCATTTTGAAAGCCTAATTATTCTGTTTTCTTAGAAGTGAAGTTTACTTTATTTTCCATTTCATAAATATACACCGGATTTTTTTTCTTTTATTTTTGTATCATGTTTGTACAATGAAAACAATCTGATAATAATAAACTCCACTTCCTTGAAAGAAAACCTTTTATTAACCATTCTTACATACAAATGTAAAATGACTATATCCTATCTAATCCCTACCAAGGGGTTCCCTGAATATATAAGTGGATGTAAGGGCTCCACAAAGCTTGAAAGGTTGAGAAACACTGGTCTAGATCACATGTAAATAATAGCTCAATTTCGCCATAAAAGACTAATTAAATGTTAGATGAAACTGGCATATAAAGCTTTTGCTAAGGAAAAAGAAAGAGAAAGTTTCTTAACGAAAGATTCTTAAACTTAAATTAACTCCTTGAGGACCAGAACGTAATTTCCACTGTAATTTGAGACCATTGACTTTTTAATAAATTAAGCAATATTCTATGGATATGACCTGTTTCTACCCTTGTCCACTACCAAATTTGGGGATATGTAGTACTTTTTAGTAATTTTTTTGGCTAACACAGACAATTTCTTTAAGCAAAAAAAAAGATTGGGATGAAGGGGTATTAAGGGGGTTAATTTTCCGCAGGAGTTAGCGGGCTCCACGGGCCTTACGCTTATTTTTTCCCTAATTTACGGCCAGTATAAAATGTGGGGCAATATAAAAAAATTGCATATTTTTATATAACACAGCTGGGTTAAGTGATTTTTTTTTTTTTGGGGTTTAGGAAACTGGGTATGGCTGACCTCCCGTCAGATTCTTCAAATGAAAATCAGTGGGAGCCGATCGCTATTTCCTAATGTTGACTGCCGAAACCCATTTGCAGTACAAATCTTTTTTGGGGTCCCACAAGTGCCTGTGCTGCATTATTGTCTCACAAAATACCTGTGCCTCTCGGGCCAGACCTCTCTGTGACATTGTGATTATCTCTGTAGCTTGCTGCAAGTCTTTCTCTCACTTTTTGGGGTGTTGTTCGGGCTGTGAGGATTCCAAGGAACTCGGGTGATGTCCTATGTGCTATCAAAAAGGCGTGGCAGCTAAAACCTGTCTTCTTCAGGAAGGCACAGGTGGGGCGGATGACAGCGTTGTAAGGAGGACACCTGCCCTGTCAGCAGGGGGTGGCGGGTAAAGGGGGGGTGACGTTCAGGCGAGGATTTTGCGTGTACCACAGAGGCTCTCAAAATTCACTGGAGGGCGGGAAACTAATTATATTTTGGATTTGGGGCGGCGGCAGCTAATATATATTTAAAAATTATATATTATTTAATTATATATATTTATATATATATATATTATAAATAATATTAATAATAATATTATATATATATTATATAAAATATATATAATATATATATATATATACGGAAGGGGACATAAGGAAATAATGCAAATAAACACTATGTTACAACAAAAAATACCTGATCAGTGGGAAAAGGGGCCCTGCCTGGATTCATATCCGCTCTATGTTAGGGGGCGTTGACAGACACACCCCTCTTTTCCTCTTCAACACCCACTTTTAAATTTCCTTTTTTCTTCTTTTTTTATTTTGTGAAGGCTGGAACCCCATTCACACAGATATGGGGTTGAAAATTGCAAGATTTTTTCTGGCCCTTTTTGGGGTATATGGGGGTTTTCGTTTTTCTTTTTGAACCCAGAGTTTTCTAATGTCATATAAATATTGCTTTTTAGTGTGGGGTCTTACGGATTTTGATTATTTCCCTCTTTTTAAAGGATGCAAAGCTGGGGTTTGGCTCAGGGATCGTGAACAAAATGGATTTCTCCAGCCATCATAATTTTCAACAGAAAAATTTGGGGAAATATTTCCCTATTTCCCTTCCTAGGTTTTCAAGGGTGCTGCTTAAGAGTGGAAAAAGTCGATATTTAGCTTCACCAGTCTTTTGAAACATGTCAATTTTGCCTTCATCACCCTTTCTTCCGACCAAATTTTTTTTTACCAAGGGTTTTCATTTTGCAAAAGATGTTCCCATATTTTCATTTATTCCTTGCATACTTGCTTTAAACCCTTTGTTCGATGTTAAAATATGTCTCCCAAGAGCAAAAATTTTGCACTCCAAATTTCATCACAAGAATTCGCAGAATTCATTTTTTCCTAAAGGGTAAAGAAAAGGAGCTTTCCTCTCTCAGTTCATGCACCCGGGATAACACTTTGCCTCTTGATAACCCCCGGACTTCTGTGTGGGGGAAAACCCTTTGTGAGGAATCCCATTTCTTCCAAAGCATGGAAAAATATTTTGACTGCTTTGGTCTGCTTTTAAGAAATTTTACCTTTTTCACAACATCATCAAGAAAAAATTTTTAAATTCTTTCCGGTTTTTTTTAGCAACAAGAGTTTCACGGTGCAAGAAAAAAGGGGTAGAAATAAAATGGGGGTTTCTCCTTTTTGACAAAGGACACAAAACCTTTTATCGATCCCACCATGGATGGACAGCCACTGGCAATTCCTACACAAAATTTTCAATGACAAGTCCTTTTTTTAAAGATTCTGTCCTGTAGAAAATACCCCTGCCCCTGTGGTTGCACCATTCTTTTGCACATAAAAATGTTCAGTTTTTTGTTATCACAAATAACGGATGAACACTATAACGAGGTTTTCCTCCTGTCTTTTGATTCATTCGCTTGTAAAGCATAATTTTACCTTTAAACGATTTTCACAACACTTTTTTCAATTCGACGACATGCCCTTTTGTTTTCGTCTACCAATTATGTCGTCTGAGAGTGGAATTTTTTCATTTCCCTTTTTCCAGCCTCTCCCCAAAAAATGTTTTCACCCAGCCAGCAGTGGAAAGGGAAATATGACTCTGCAATTGAAAGGGGTTTCATTTTTTTTGGGTGTAGCTCTGCCACTAAAAAACTTTCTTTCTGTGCCTTTTCGCCCCCCCTTCACCTTTTTCTCAAACTCAAAACCTTTTTTGTTTTTTATCATTCAAGAGTCTTTTTAAAATTAATCTATAGGGTTTGAGAGAGGGGCGATGTTTTGTTGTTAAAGTCTCTTAATTTTCAAGGGGTCATAGTTTTATTTGATACTTGCTTTTGGGAAACAACACATTTTTACTTTGGGCCCTTTTTCATCATCACAGCAAGTGAACCCAAGTCCAAGAAATCTTTTTCGGTGAAATGATTACTCGGTTATTTTGTGGCACGGTCTCGTTTTTACCCCGCTTAGACCTGGGGGTGGAAAAATCTCTTTTATCTGCCTTCTCTTTCCCGCTTTGGGCCTCAGACTACGGGCCTTTCAAAATGTCCTTACTTTGCCAGCACGGGTCTGTCGAATATGCTCATTTTTTAACTGCACTTCACTTTCTTCCTTTTTCCCCACAGGGTCTGGACGGAGGACTCACTTTCAACAGTTTATTACTGTTTTACTTTTTGCCTTCGGTCCTTGAAAAATTTTTCTTTTTATTCATGATCACTGCACTTCACCGCTATTGCCTTTAGTAACTTTCGCTTTTTAAAGAGGTACTTTCCATTTTTTTAAACTTGGACCCCCATTAACACCCCAAATGTCTTACTGAGGGCCCCCTACACTGACCAGGGGGGTGCCCACCCAAGCTCTGCCCACGTGTGTTCCAAATTATACATTTTTTTTATCGATCGGGTTTACGTTTAAAACACGTCAAAGTCAAACTTGCATAAAGCCACTGATATACGTATGCCTCAGTTTTTATTCATCATCCCTTTTTTTCCTTTTATATTCGCTAAAAACAAATTTAATGAAAGCGTGAAAAACTAGAAGTTTTAGCTCAGTAAACCCCGCAGGGGTGCGGTCAATGGTACGTAGGTAATATTCGTTCAAACCCTATTGTGGTGGAAAAGGGGGAAGTATTTTTTTTAAGCAGAAAAAACTTATTTTTTTATTCTCTATTTCTTCTTTTATCCCTCTACCCAAATACTTATAATATTTTAAAAGGGCCTTGCTCTAACCTGCCCATTTCATATTAAATCATTTATTCGATCTTCCATCTTCAAAATAAAAAAAAAAAAAACTGCGACCTAAAATGCAAATACCCAATCTATAAAAATTAACGGCCACCTCGGGGATTCCCCCCGGGGCACAGTTGAGAAACACTGGGGTAGCCTATACAGAAATTTAAAAGGGTGGGGGTGGAAGCGTGGACACTGAGCAGCAAGTGTTCAAAGCTTTCCGGGACGTTCTTGTACCGGGGCAGTGAGGGTAGGCGCAGGGTCGGGGGCACGTCAGAGGCTAGTGGCTGGTTGTGTGTACACACAACCTCTTTTCCCGGGCCCCCCCATTCCCCGGGTATCGGATTTGGGGCCGTCAAAACCAGGTCCGGATATGTCAGAGTCCCGGACAAAGCTGGTCCACGTAAATTGAAAAGGTTGCCAGGGGGCTGAGCGTCCCCTGTCACCCCTGGCTTTTTCCCCGCCTTTCCCCCCAGGGGCAGCATGCTCAGTGGCGTATTGTTTACATTTTGGGCAAGATACTCCCCCTGTTCACCTGCACCCCCTCCGTCATCCCCGACCCCCACCGCCCTGTCCGCACCTCCCCCAGGTGGCAGCTGTCAGCGGGGGTATTGTTTTTATTTTTTCAACGACACTCGCGGTTTTACCTAACGCCTCCGTCAGTCCCCTGACCCCCCCCTGCCTCTGGTGCAGGAACGTCCTGAGATATTGAACCTTTCTGCTGCAGTGTCCGCGCTTCCCCTCCCACCTTGTAGTTCCTACGCTCTCAACCCCTCCCCCCTGAACTCCCCACCTGTGACCTCCCACCCGCGGGAGGCGGCGGGCTCCCCCCTCCTGGCAACACCCTGTCACCCCCGCCTCACCTGTGCCTTCCCTGGGGAAGACAGGTAAACTATACATTTTGGATAGCATCAAAGGACATCACCGGGCTCATAATGTTCCCAAGGGATCCTTGCAGCCCTAAAACAACAACAAATGCAAAAAGTCTCGGCGGGTAGTTGATATTGGGGGTTGCCGGGACAGTAAAACTAGATTTAGGAAAAACCGTCGGGGGGGGGAAAGGGCCCCCCGGACGTTGCGTTTCGGACTTTTGCGGTTCCCACCATGCCCCCCCCCCTAATAACCCGGGAAAAAACGGGGGTTTGTGGTTTTTGGTTCGCGAAAGATACGTTTTCGCGACTTTATTATGAAGTAGTATGATAGCTTCATTTTTTTTATTGATTCATTTACTAAAAAAAGTCTATCCTAAATAATCTGATTTAAAATAACAACCTTTTCCTGAGCTAAAAAGGAAAAACTTTTGGTATTATATGTATCGCCCTTAGCATGGAAGGGGGGAAGTTTTGCCTAATAACTCACGCTCAAAGCCTGTTTCTCGCGCTCTCATATCCTCTGCCCTTTGAAGCGGGAATGTCTATATTTACTGTAAATTCCTGTAGCTTTTTCGGGACATATCAGAATTTACCCTTCATACAATCCTGAAACAGTTCTTATAAAAAAATGTAGTTTATCATTTTGTTTTTTCAGCACTTGAAGAAATATTGGCGAGAAACATAGAATACTTGAAAACTCAATTTCTTAAATCTCATTTCATGGAAACCCTGGCACGTTCAAGCTGAATGATCTTCAGGAAGTAATGTACTTGTAGTAAGCTTTCACTGAGTCCCTGTTTTGGGTGTATATGTCTCTCTTACGACTAACATTTAAACCAGAGTAATTGTTAATTAATTGGCACCTCAACGAACAGTCCTCTAGCGAAGACAAACATGGGTCTTGTTTACTTTGTTGTCTTGAAAAAGAGCGGGCTGCAAGGAACGCATGCATCCGCCGTTATCTGCCTCACCTGTGCCTTCACTGGGAGTCAGGTCAACTACCACGCTGTATGCATCATAGTACATCACCAGGGCTCATAGTGTTCCCAAGGATCCCTCGCAGCCCCAAAACAGACAAAACAAGACTCTTCCCCCAGCCGTGATAAGAAGAAGTGACTGATATCAGATCCCGACTCGTGAGGGTTTCTTCGAGATGCCTGACCCACACTATTTCTTGGGGTTAAATGTTCGTCGCAAAAGAGACAGACACATCCAAAACAGTTACCTCGGCGAAAGCTTACATACAGTACATACTTCCCTGAGCTTCATCAGGCTTGTAACGTGCAGTGTTTCCATGAATGCCGATTTTTAAGTAATGGAGTTTTCAAGTATTCTATGTTTTGCTAATATTTCTTCAAAGTGCTGAAAAAAACAAAATGATTCAACTACATTTTTTAGTTAAGACTTTTTCAGTTGTTGTATTGAGGGTAATTCTAGACATGTCCCGAAAAGTAACAGCTGTAGTTAACGTAATGATAGATCTTCCGGGCTCAAAGGGCAGTAGATGTGAGGATGTGGCGGAGACTCTGCGGCTTAGCTTTGAAAAACTTCGCCATTGGGGAAATTGGGATTCAAAATTAAGGATAAAAAGTCTACAGAATAATTTAAGTAAATTTTGTTATTTTTTAGTGCCCCATACCTAATTATACCAATAATTGTGGTGAGGGGTAATAGGGTGGTGGCTGGCTTCTGCGTTTGTTTGAATTTGGCGCGCGAAATCTCCGCAACTCGGCAGAATAAAAGACCGATCGAGCGGTGGTAGGATTTTTTTGAAAAACATAAGACCGAGATGACTCCGCCTCAGTCCTAGACCTCATCTCAGCTATTGTTTGCCGACATTTAGCCCAGTGCGAACAAGGCTTAACAATAAGGTGAGTCTGGAATCGCAATTTGGTGGCTGGCAAGGTGAAGTGGGAGTCGTTATGAGTTTACCAATAGATGGGATGTGAATGCTGTTAGGATTAATGATTTGGCCGGTAACAGGTTTTGTGCAGAAAATTGCAGATATTGATATTTTTGAAAGAGGTAGAGATTGATAGCTGAGTCCTGAAATAGTTTTTCTAACTTTAGAGTAAGGGAAATGAGGAATTGAGGAGAGTGATGTGTATCCTAGTTGTGTTGTCACATGTGCAATGCACAAAAGAATGTTAGGTTTTAGGGATGAGGGATGTGAATTTGGAGTATTGTTTTTGGATGATAATTCCTGTGATAGTAATCATGAATGATGAATAATGAAGTAGATAGGAGGGACTGAAGTTTAAGTTTGTCAGCCTGATTTGTTTGTAAATAAGGAGGAGTTAGTAAATGCACAGAAAGTGATAAGAGATTTAACAGCCATCTGTGGAATGAAGCAAGAAGGGGAAGGAGTACTAGTTTGATGAGTATGTGGGAATATTATGTACATAAAAGTGTGTTAATGAGAAACGGGAGACCATTACCATCACAACACTGATTTGTGAAAAGACAAAATAGTTATACCTGATGTATATAAGGGAAGGTATCATGAGTTTGCTCATGAGAACGTACTCAGGACACTTAGGTAACTGAAAACATTGAGGAAACTTTTGTCTCATTTTTATGTGCCTAATGTAAAAAGAGATGTAGTGGATTTTGTGAGACATGTACTTTTGTCAGAGAGTGGGTAAGCCTAATCAATTATTTGTCCTGCCCCACTCCAACCTATTTCTGTGAGTGGTGAACCTTTCAGGAAAATTGAAATAGATTGGTGTGGGTCCTTTTCCTAAATCCAGGAGAGGAAATCAGTACTTACTGACACATGTGTGTTTCAAGAGGTTCCCAGAGGCAATACCTGCTGAGGAGTATACATGCAAAGAACGTTGTAAAATGTTGAACTATGGAAATTTTTCCTCTATGGGTGGGTTTACCAGAATAATGTCTGATCAATAAGGGAGTAACTTACATCAGTATGTTTCAGAAAATAATAGGGTTTTTCATGTAAAACAACAATTTTTGAGTGCGTACCACCCCAGTACAAGGTGTGGGAAAAGTTTTCACCAACCTGAAAAATACCCTGAGAATGTATTGTAGGGATAGGAGTAAAATGGATGAACTGTACCATTCCCCCTTATTTGAAATGAGGGATAGTGTACAAGAGTCAAAGGGTTACCCTTTTGAATAGGTAGGGTCATGATTGGGGGGCCCTTTTAAAGGGGATGTTGAAAGAGAAAGGGCTGGGGAAAAAAGGGACCACCAAATGTTTTTAAGCCATGCCCTCTGTTTTTCAAGGATAATTAATGGAGCTAGAGAGATTGCATTTGAGAATTTAAAATCCTCAAGGTACATAAAGGAAAGGGATTAGGAAGACTAGGTTGAAACATTTCAACCGGGGATAAGGGGTGTGGGTTTGTTTCCCGTACATGGGACCTTTTTAAAGCAAGGTACGTGGGCCTTGGGGGGTAGAGAGAAAATTGGTATTAAATTACTTGTCAAAACCCCCGGGAGACGTAAACAAAACCAGGTGTCACATCAAAATGCTGAAACCATTCCATGAGAGAGGAAAGGAGAATGAAAGATAGTAAATTCTATTAAGGTGATAAATGCTACCACAGAGGTGGAGGATGACTTGTGTGAAACTAGATTAGATAGGTGTGATGAAAAAATGTTGGAGAATTCTATTGTGTTTGAGCAGAATACGTACATGAAACACCTAACAGAAGAGAAAAAGCAGTGTGATTGAACTTTTAAAAAATTACAAATCTTTGTTCCCAGATGCACCTAGAAGAACCAATGTACTTGTCCATGATATAGAAGTAGGCACTGTTGAGCCAATCAAACAACATCCTTATAGAGAAAATTCCAGGAAAAGAGAGATTATGATGAAAGGGGTAGAATATATGTTGGAACATGATTTGATAGAACCTAGTAATAGCCCGTGGAGTAGTCCGTGTGTGCTCGTGCCTAAGCCAGGGGAGGATTGTTCAGATTTTGCAACAGATTATAGGAAAATTAATAATGTAACCAAAACTGATGCTTACCCTATTCCTAGAGTGGATGATTGTATTGACAACGTAGGTAATGCCAATTATATATAACAAAACTTGATTTATTACAAGGGTATTGGCAAGTAGGTTTGACTGAAAAGGCTAAGGCCATATCAGCATTTGTAACAACGGATGGATTGTATCAGTATAAGGTTTTACCATATGGAATGAAAAACATGAGAGTTGTTTTCAAAGACTTATGAATGAAGTATTGAGAGGAGTTAGAGGATGTGCCATGTACATAGATGATATTGTATTGTCCTCTGCGGATTGGGAAGAAAAATTTGACTTTGTTAAGGGAAGTTTTTCAAAGGTTAGATGATGCAAACCGACTGTTAACCTTAGGAAGTGATTTTGTAAAGGCTGATATAAAAAATTTAGGATACAAAATTGGACAGGGAAAGGTACACGCTTTAGATGCCAAGGTGAAATATATTGTAAACATACCTTCTCCAACAAATAAGAAAGAACTGTTAAGATTTTTAGGTATGAGTGGATACTATAGAGGTCTTGTAAAAATTTCTCAGTTGTAGCGGTTCCTTTGACAAAATTGTTGTCCAAAAAAAAAAAATTGAGTGGAATGAACATTGTGAGGAGGCCTTTCAGGAAATAAAGAGAATGTTGATTAATGCCCCAGTACTGTTAATGCCTATTACCAGAAATACTCTAAGTTTATTGTAGATGCAAGCCATGAGGGGGTTTTGGAGGAGTTCTTGCAAGAACACTCAGGGATTGATCACCCAGTGGGTTACATTCAAAGAAATTACTCCCAAATCAGACATCTTATAGCACCATAGAAAAGGAAGCATTGTCTTAAATTATGAACTTGAATCACTTTGATGTGTATGTAAGGGGAATAGGACAATCTTAAAAGCATTTACTGATCATAATCCCTAATATTTTTACTAAGATGAAAAACTCAATAAAAGATTAATGAGATGGTGTTTGTTTATTACAAGATTTGATGGGTGATAAGTCACGTGAAGGGCAGAGATAATATCATTGCTGATACTTTATCATGCACACCTACAAGTTGTGAGCCAGCTTGAGAATTGGCTCGTCTTTTTTGTGGAAAGGGGTGTAATATATAGTTTTTAGATGTCATTTACAGTAGTTTGTGAGGGAAGGACTTTTCTCTAATTTCAGTCACATCCTCTCTATTTCAGGATGACTGTGAAATGTCCTGCCTTATTTGTGTAATAATATACACACAAACCTCGTTTTCCCGGCCTAATAGGGGGAGCACTGGTCCGGGAACCGCAAAAGTCCGGGAATCGCAACAGTAAAAAAAAAAAAAAAAAAAAAAAAAAAAAAAAATGATGCCATTACCCACCCCCGACGTTTACCCTACTCTAGTGTTACTGTCCGGCAATCGCCAATATCAACTACCCCGGGCCCCAGACTTTTACGTCCGCTGAGCATGCAGCCACCTGGCGGGAGGCAGCAGAAAATGTTCAATAGTTTCAAGAGACGTTCCTGCACCAGGGGCAGTGGGGGTCAGGGACTAACGGAGACGTGCGGTGAACCGTGAGTGTCGTGTGCCCAAATATAAACAAAACGATCGCTGAGCATTGCTGCCACCTGGCGGGAGGCAGCAGAAAGTATTCATAGTTTTTAAGAGACGTTCCTGCACCAGGGGGAGTGGGGGTCGGGACTAACGGAGGCAGTGCAGGTGAACCGTGAGTGTCGTGTGCCCAAATGTAAGCAATACGACCGCTGAGCATGCTGCCACCTGGCGGAGGCAGCAGAAAGTGTTTAATAGTCCCCAGAGATGTTCTTGCACCAGGGGCAGTGGGAGTCAGGGGACGACGGGGGCGGTGCAGGTGAACCGTGAATGTTGTGTGGGGCCCAAAAGTAAACAATACGACCGCTGGCATGCTGCCAAACCCGGCGGGAGGCCGAACACTGACCAGGGGTGACGGAGACGCTCGGGAAAACCGGACAACTTTGTCAATTTACGAAAAGGACCAGGGATTTCAACGTAAAAAAAAAAAAAAAAAAAAAAAAAAAAAAAAAAAAAAAATATTTGTCTGAGACTCTGACATATTTCCCCCGGACCTCGGATTTTTGTCCGGCAAATCCGATATCCGGGAAATCGAGGTTTGTGTGTATTTTTTAATTATGTACTATATAAGATAGTACCATAATAATGATGTTTAATGGTATGTCCTATGGCAGTGCTCTTCAAAAATGTTGATGTCGTCCAGCCCTATGGTGATTTGGTAAAACTGTCCACCTCAATTATTTTTAATCTTTAAAATCGTACGGATGGCTCTTGACATTGTAAGTATACTTATCATTATAGACTATATCATTCTACAAATGTATAGGTAGGAAAAAGCAGTTTCACTCATTTTCAATATATAGTTTACATATTTTTCTGTATAATAACACATGCGGTATAAAACTTTGAATATACAAGAACAAAATAAGCATAGCTTGGGAATTCCAGAGCAAATGCATTTTTCTTCATGAAACTAAAGTAAAATTGCACATGATATGCGTTATATTTGGTAATCCAGAAAACAAAGCTTTTTCCTTCAAGAAACAAAAATCAGTGGCCTGGCTGCTGTTGCAATTTTTCTGCTATCAGCTTAAATCGAGGCATCAGATGATTTTCCAGTGCAACCCGCATGATCGGATCCAAAATCGGAATGGCATTCCTTTTCTTTGCCTTGATTAAAACTAAGCTGAGAAACCTTGCTCCACAGATATAATGTTGACATCTGCACAACATGGCTGTTGCCTGTTCAGCTAACTCCTTGTATTCCTGAGTATCAAGCAGGGCAACCCAGAAAAGCATGGGAATGCCAAATGTTTTGAAAGCTGCTTTTTGAGAATATTACACTCGTAGCTCCAATAGGGCATTAGAATGATCAGTTCCATCATTTGAAAATGGAGCCACCAACATTTGACCTCCAACATCCACATGTTGGAGGTCAGGTCTCTTGGAAATATAAATCAAGGTTTTCCTGCATCAAAGTTAGGTGTCTGGTAATCAAGTGGGACATTCGTACCTTCAGTGTCTGTTCTGCTGTCTGCATACCATCATCATGTTCTCAGCCACATTCTCTCATATAGGTATCCAAGACTTCAAAATCTGAAAAAAACACTGATCTATACTGACACGTGGGCATGATTTCGCCCACCCACCTGTCCACCCCAAGACAGCCGTCCACCCCTCACTTATGCCCGTATTCGTAGTCACATACCATCATTGTACGTGGTCATTGTTCACTTTTTGTCTTGTCCTAATTAAATCAATATGTCATGCCAGCTCTGTTGTGATTGCAATAGGAGTACTGTAGGATTGCTCTAGTACTTTCCATGGCAGCTACAAGATCAAGTGAATAATTTTGACTGAGTAGAAATGGAACAAAATCATAGCAATTACCACGAGCGATCATGGTATGTGACTACGAATACGGGCAATAGTCTCGTCCCCCTTAAGGTGGACCGTCCACCCAGGTTGAATAGCACTGTTCTATGGTATTATGAGTGTATTGTTTTATATTATCGTTATAGTAAATATATTATGAAATGTGCCGCTCGAAAACGACGGATAGGGATGATATTTTGTTTTTGGTGCTGGGAGAAGAAATAGAAGCTAGCTAGAGAATAGAGGGAGGGATGGACAGGTGTACTTGAGGTGGGGTTTTTTCTATATTGTAGAGGCTCGGGGTTGAAGGTTAGTGTGGTGTATAATGTAAGATGTGGTGAGTATTGTGATGTTGTGTGGTTGGAGGTAAGATTTAAGTTTGGTGGCTTGTGAGTTGGCGTTGTGTAGAGGGGATAAATTTTGTTGTTGGTAGGAGGCTATGTTATGAAGTGGAACAGAGTCTGTTTTCGTGTTGTGCAACTGGAGGTGAAATTTCATGTAAGGCGGTGAAGTTGGGTATTTTCAAAGGGATTAATGATTGTGTTTCTGCCGAGTTGAAGGGATACCAATTCCTGTAATTCAGTATCTAAGCTAGTAATATAAGTTAAGTTGTGCACCACATGTTTCTGTAATGTTTATCCCTGGGACCAGAGTGGGCTGGTATGTTGGAGTTGAAGTGTGGTAAGGAAATTCTTCGGTCCAGTTTTCTCCAAAAGTAGTGAAAAATCTACATTTTCTTTTGTGCTGAATTAACATCAACCCGTTATTTGCAGAATATCTGTTTAATATGGTTGACCTGGGCCGTAACAAATGATATAGGATAATTTGGTCTTAATTTCCACTTTTGCTAATGTTTTACGTTTTCTCAAGACCAATAATGTTTATTACGTAACTTTGTCATTTTTTGGTTCCCATGTTTATGTTTTGCTTAGGTGTTCAGCATTTTTTCAGTCCGCTATTCACCTGTGTACCTGAGTGTTTAACTCAAATGTTCTCTTTAATGTAGTTTTCATATTTACGTGTCTCCTTCCTTTATTCTTCCTCTCTCCTTCCTTCCTTATTGGTTCTCGGTGTCTTTCCCTGCGTTTTTGTGTGTTCAATCAATCAATCATTGGGGGCATACGCCGGGGGGCGCGTCGCCTTGCTTACCCTACGACGCCACTCCCGGGGTTCACCACGAACGAGTCCCCATGCAGGCTCCCTTCCCATACCAAGCAACTCTTGACAGGAAGCATCAACTTGCCCCTGCCACGAGCCTTGTGGTTGCCCCCTTGGCCTCCTCCATGCTGGATTGTCTCTTACAGATACAACCCGATGAGAATGATCGGTTTCAAGGTAGCGTGCCACATGCCTATATAGCCGAGGTCGGCGCTGACGAACTATGCAGGTAATAGGCCTCGATTCAGTCTCACGGTGCAATCACTGATTTGACATGTAATCATCCCAGCGATACCCCATGATTCTGCGAAGACACTTATTACCATAGGCATCGATTCGCCTCTTCAAGTCACTATTTAGTGTCCATGTCTCACAACCATAGAGTAAGAGAGGGATCACAAACGACTTGAAGATCCGAATCTTTGTCCTCCTGCACAGGTACCAACAATGTCAAATACTTGTGCTGAGCGAGTCCATAACACGTGCATATTGGCTATGCCAATCCGCCGTAAGACTTCTTGACACGACCCGCCATCATTATGGACTTCGCTTAGGTATGTAAAACTTTCCAAGATCTCAATGTCCTCACAGTGCGCATGAACAACTGTACTGTTTCATCTAGTAAGCCTCCAAACACCTGGACCTTGGTCTTGAGCTAGGAGACCTCAAGTCCCAAAGGCTTTGCCTCCTCGTACAGCGCCTCGAGAGCCATCACCAGGACTTCCAGCGACTCAACAAAGATTACTGCATCATCGCAAAAACAAGATCAGTGATCTTGGTGTTGCCGAGGGGTGCTCTACAATCACTTTGATCTACAACTTTGCCCAATACCCAGTCCATACAAGTGCTGAAAAGTGATGGGGCAAGGACGCATCCTGGCCTCACTCCTGTATTCACAGGAAAGAAGGTGGATACACCTCCCCCACACTTCACAGCACTCTCAGTCCCAGTGTACAGACCAGTCATCAAACCAATACAGGGAGGTCCCGTTATACAAGCATTCGATATACGAGAATCCGATGATACGAGATGTGTAAATCAGGGTCTATTTTCAATGTACGAGATCGAAAATCCAATGCTACGACATTCAAACTGAGGTGAGTAAAATTACCAAGTTATTTACTAAAGTAAATTACAAGTTATTTAGTAAAATTATAAAGTCATTTACTGATTTACTGACTACAGGGAGGTCCCGAAGATACGAGCAGTTAGGTTCCACCTGGCATACTCGTAAAGCAAAAACTCGTATAACGAAACACATAACTAATGGTAAAATATAGGTTTGGTTCCAGGACCCCATCAATTATAAAAAAAAAAAAAAAAAAAAAAAAAAAAAGAAGACATGTTTTTCAAGCTAAAATAAACTATAGCAAACACAACAAACACACAGCGTCTATATTACCCACACTGTACTACCTATTCTGTAGAAAAAGCATTCTGAAAGAGAAAATAGCACACAAAATAACATAACTGCACATTAATTAGACATGAAAGATGCATAACAAGCAAAAAAGATGTTGTAATGTAGGGACGCCGCGTGATACAAGAGAGGGTAGTGTAGCGGTCCCAATGTTGGGGCCGCACACCTGGCTATTACCCCTAAAGGTCAGGCCGAGCCATATGCTTAATTACCCTTCAGGTCACGCCTTGCTAGGGGTGACCTGACTGCTGTCCCAAGGTTGGGGCCGCACACCTGCTAATTACCCCTAAATGTCAGGCCGCACAATATGCTTAATTACCCTTCAGGTCACGGCTTGCTAGGGGTGACCTCACTGGGGTCAACCAAATCCCCCTTTGTCCAGCCCGGGAGTGGTAGGGCGAGCATTTTGAACTTGATAATTTTACTCGCCCCAGCTTGAATGTCGTATCATTGGATTTTCGATCTCGTATATTGAAATAACCTAATTTACACATCTCGTATCATCGGATTCTCGTATACCGAATGCTCGTATAACGGGACTTCCCTGTACAATAAACCCTTCATGCTCGCGGGGGTTAGGGAACACACACACCCGCGAGTATCGTAAATCCGCGAGCATGACATTAGTTACCCCTCCCGCCCCGAAAATAGGCTTACGGTATAAAGAAAATGGATTTTGTTGCTTGAATGATAATGATACAGTTGGGCTGTTTCCTTAAAACCCGAGCCCCTGTCCACCCAGCAGTGAATAGGTACCGGGTGTTAGCCGGGGGTTTGTAACCCGCCTCCCGGGGT
Source organism: Chionoecetes opilio (assembly GCA_016584305.1). NCBI lineage: Eukaryota > Metazoa > Arthropoda > Malacostraca > Decapoda > Majidae > Chionoecetes > Chionoecetes opilio. The sequence goes on along the minus strand of JACEEZ010012656.1, from coordinate 21,132 downwards.
GCTGGCTTCCCCTAACACTATAAGCACTAGCAGACAGCTCTCTAAGGGTAGTCTGAGAGAGAGCTGTCTGATTACAGTGGAGATCCATCTCAGCTGCGTCGATAACTGCCGAAATTTTTCAAACATCAAACATCACATCAGGGAGTGCCGATAAAAAAGGCCAGACTACCTACAACTGAACTGAACACTGTCATCATCAGCAACAACCCATAACAGCTGACTGAGGCCGCGACACACGTGTAGCCGCTGCCAGGGTTACATCACACCCCTATTCCTCCCCGCCACCACCACCATGGCTAGGCATATGGCTGAGCCCAGAAGGAGGAGGAAGTGGACGCTAAACCCCCGTGGATCGCTGTGGGCCAACGGTGAGGGTGTGTTGGGTGTGTTGTGTTGGGGTGGCTGGCACAAGCTATGCCTCGCACCACGGCCAGATGTGCACCACACCAGCTTGCTCCAGTGGCTCTCCCTGTGTTTTAGGGTGTTTGGGGTTTTGCCACTGCTTAAATGTTCACTATTGTGTCTGGTCTGGTGGTGGCTTGAGGAAGTTGAGGTGTGCACGCAGCGCTCAGCCCCCAGTGTGTGGCTACCGTGGTCCGTAGATAACACTAGTCGCCAGTCACTCGCCACTGCACTAATGTCGCCAGGCGCCATATATTGCGAATTTTAGCATCACTACAGACTTTTATGTGCCACTGAAGAGCATGCACATAGTTTTTATAAAAAATACTTTCGGTATTTTAAAATTATATTTAATTACCTGTATTCATTATTATTTATCCCAAGGGTTGAAAACCCGCGAATAATCAAATCCGCGAGCCTGAAACCCGCGAGCATGAAGGGTTTATTGTATATGATTTTACCAAAGGGTTGTACGATAATAATCAATCTGGTCAATTTATAGTTTCACCCAACCAAACATTATAATTATCTGATGCACCTCATTTTTTTTCTGGGGGTGTTTTTATGTCTTTTGAATGAATCTGCTAACCGTTTGTCGCAATTCTTTTTTTCTTTTTTTTAAAAAATGACAAAAAAAAAAAAAAATGAACCTAAACCTAACCTAACTTTTACTATACCAAAACCTTTACCTAACTAAAAAAACTAAAATAACTAACCTTTATCTACCTAAAATAAAAATAAAATAAAAATTGCGACAGAAACGGTTAGCAGATTCATTCAAAACACAAAAACACCAGAAAAACATAAGGCGCATCAGATAATCGTTGTTGGGTTGAAACTATAAATTATCCATCATCTGAGGGTGGGGGTGGTATTTCATAATTGTTATTCTTCCTCCTCTCTGTCCCCAAAAGCTGAAATGGCATATTTAACACCTCTCCCACCCCTTTACCACGTATATAAACACCACGCTAACCCTAAATAACACCAATAACGGCATTAAAAACAAGAGTTATAGTGGTTATATGAGGCCTAACACAGCGGCCTGCTCTCGGCGACGTTAAAAACATGTTGTTGTGAAGGCTACAACACATTTTATTTCCACTGCAACTCATGCACTACTTTCGCCACTGCACTAATGTCGCCAGGCACAATATATAACAAATTTTAACATAAATCCCTAAAAGCTCGCTTTGCTCGCTTGGAAAATGAGTTAAGAGACAAAATAACTTTCTGTGCCAATTTCTTCCTTTGGCGCCTGTATCTTTCTTGCCCAGACATTCGTGGAAACATTTTACAAGCCTATAGGGACCCTGATTTCTGCTGAAATGGGTTTGTCCAGCTCGCTTCGCTCGCTTGGACAAAAATATGATAATTCTGGTGGCTCGGTACGACAATGTGGCCTAAAAAAATTTCACAACCCTGGACAATGTACAATGATTCAGATGCGCAGAGACGAGTTTGTGAGCGTGAAGAGGTCTGCGCACCCCCCCCTTGTCCCTTACCTACCGTACCCTCTCGAGTCTAGTGTATCAGGGCGGCGTCCCCAAGGGTACATAAAACGTTTTTTGTTGCTTGTATGTTTCCAATCTGGAAAATGTATGTACCCCTGCAGGATTACATGATATCAATGATACTGTTAACAACATTACAACTATGTTATATCAATGTGCGAGTGTAAGTAGGTGTGATTCACAGCCACAATGGGTGAAAAATACCATGGGCAGGTGGGAGAGGATATTGGAGGATAGTGATCACCTCAATGTGTGGAAAGCAAAAAGCGGGAAAGGGAGAGTATGGTAAAACCCGAAATGTAAACATTTCCCCCCTCTGATGATGATTTTAAGAAGTTTTTTTGAAGAAACCTTTAATCCGCCAAATAGTTCACGTCTAATATCAGAAGATTTCGATTCAAATGTTTATGTACCAGTTTTGGGATGTTTTAAATTTTCCCCCCAATGAGGTTCACCAACAGTAAAATTGTTTAAAACAGGTAAGCTGGTGGACCGGATGGATTACCGCCAGGCATTTTAAAGTTCTTACCTGCCCCGTGGATCATGTTACTTACAAATATTTTCAACTCTGTATTTTCTTCTGGCACATATCCTCAGGGCTGGTCTAGAGCAAAACTGTTCACTATATTTAAGAAAGGCAATAAGGCAGATGGAGAAATTACAGAGGGATAAATGTAGCCAACAGTATTGCTAAATTATCGATATGGTATTGTGTTCGCGATTTTGTCCTCTGGTTTAGACCTTTAGAGAACAGGCCGGGCACAGAAGACTAGGGGATGTCTTAAACAGTTTGTTTGTCTACGCTTGTTGTGTGATAGGGCCAGGAGAAAGAAACTTACTCTTTTTGTAACATTTATAAAACTTTAACCCAAGCATATGACGAGTACCAAGACATTTATTATTCCGTGTGTTGAGGCGTTTAGGATGTGGCTCAGTAATGATATCTGCTAGGGTTTGGGCCAGGGTATATTTTAAAACAAAAATTGGATTGGAGCCGCTTTGGAAACTATCGCATTAGGGGTCAAACAAGGCTCGCCAACGTCCTGCGTTTTGTTTGTAATTTTTGTTAAAGATTTAATACGCCTCATTAAACAGGGCAGTGTTATGATGGATTTCTGAAGTGGTTGCACGTTCTTTTCATGATGGATGATACGGTACTATTAGCCACGTCACGGAGAAATATGTTGAGTAAATTATCAATATTACAGGATACTGTCTAGAGTACGGCATGATAGTGAATCAGTCTAAAACTAAATTTTTTTTGTTAAATGGCAGCCGTGACGACGCTGACCCGTTGGCAGTTGAACGGTTTAAGTGTTCAACCTTGTAAGTCGTATGTTTATTTAGGGTCGCCGTTCACCTGCGATGGGTCGACATCTTCCGCTGTTAAGTTACATGCCAAGTTAAAAATGCCACACGTACTAAAATTTGTTTCTTTTGTGAAGAAAAATGATGATGTACCATTTATTGTAAAAAAAAGTGTTTTTGACGCAGCATTAATGTCAACACTTATGTATGGTGCTGAATCATGGTTTGGGGGAGATTTAAAACCTATGACTAAACTGTTTAACTGGGGTTTAAAGCAATTGTTGGTGTGCGAAGGTCAACTTGCAATGATATATGTTACGTGGGAATTGGGTTACCCACCCCCAAAAGATGGGTAAGGTCTGTGCAACATAAATTTTTCCATAAAATGTGGCAAGAGCGATCAACTTATGATGATGACCCACTGATGTTTTTCATGAAGTTATCTATGAAAATGGACACTGTCACCGGTAGATTAATAAGGGAGTTTGTGGACGTGAAGTCAAAGATTGTACTGTAGATATGCAATGTGTAAGATCGAGAATTTCAGACAGTAATTCTACGAGAAGAGTGAACATATAAAGAGATGACCCTACTTTGAATGTGCATAGTATTTTACCTGATAAAACTTTGTTGATGAAAAGCATCGCCTGTCGTTTACACAGTTTAGGACGGTGGGGATTGGCTAATATGTGAGACTGGAAGGTGGAATAGGAGAGGTCGCGGTCGCTTACCCTTGGATGAGCGCCTGTGTGTATGTGGCCAAGTGCAGACTGAAAGACATTGGTGGAACAGTGTACACTGACCCCAAAATGTCAGGGACATATACCAGTTCCACTCTTATGAACAGGTGTTTTCAAATAGATTTACCCTAGATGTGACCTGTAAAAATTACACTGTATCTTGAGTGTGTATTACTGATTTGGGCCCGTGCATATTCTATTCAATATTAATAGACTGCAATTATTTTGTAATAGTAAAGATATAATAGTAATGATATTTTAATGCGGATAGCATTATATTGTAGTGTTATTACTAATTGCCAGCGTTGAGTTAATTTTACTTTTTGGACTACAGTTTATAAAACTACATGTATAAGTATGTATATGTGTATTATGTTCTGCTGTGGTCCAATAAAAATCTATCTATCTATCTATCTATGTATTGTGCCTTGTGAGTCAATTTTAGTGATTTGCTGGTTTACTTAATGTGCTTATTTTGACTTATTTGTGCTCTGTCCTACTGTGCTGTCACACTCTTAATTCACTGTGTTTTGTGTGGTGGTGTGGTGGTGCGGTGGTGTGGTATATAGAGCCCTATATTTGAGAGTTTGAGAGTTTGTTGTGTTTGCTATAGTTTATTTTAGCTTGAAAAACTACTTTTTTTTTTTTTTTTTTTTTTTTTTTTTTGATTGATGGGGTCCTGGAAGCAAACCTATATTTTACCATTAGTTATGTGTTTCGTTATACGAGATTTCGCTTTACGAGTATGCCAGGTGGAACCTAACTGCTCGTATCTTAAGTACCTCCCTGTACTCCTTGCAGGAATCCCGCGAAGTTGCAGAAGATCCCAGAGTGACTCACGATGCACTGAGTCAAACGCCTTCTTGAGATCAACATAGGCTGCAAGCATCCAATGTTGGAAATTGCATCGGCGTTCCACCAGGTTTGTGTGTACCCATTCAGTATAATTTTTTACTTATTGCACCCTATCTCCTTTGTTTTGTTCATGCTTCTTTTTACCCCTATGAAACGTGAGGATACATTTTGTTTCGAGTGGGGGTATTATGTACTGTACGGTGCCGTAGGTAGGATATACAATAAACCCTTCATGTTCGCGGGGGTTAGGGAACAGAGACACCCGCGATTAGCGTAAATCCGCGAGCATGACATTAGTCATTCATTTACCCATTTTTTTTTTTTTTTTTTTTTTTTACATCACAAGGAACTGGCCAAGGGCACAACAAAAATGGGTAACACAAAGCCCGCTTAGTTGCCAGTCCCTATAAAGAAGACAGTAAGTGAATAAAATAAAAACAGAGGGGTAGGCCAATTTAGTTCGGGAGGTGTCTTGTTACTCTTCTTTTGAAAAGATTTAAGTCATAGGAAAGTGGAAAAATAGAAACAGGAAGAGAGTTCCAGAGTTTACCAGTGAAAGGGATGAAAGAGTAAGGATACTGATTAACTCTTGCATTAGGAAGATGGACAGAATAGGGATGAGAATGAGTAGAAAGTCTTGTGCAGCGAGGCCGCGGGAGGGGGGAGGCATGCAGTTAGCAAGTTCAGAAGAGCAGTGAGCATGAAAGTAACGGTAGAAGAGAGCAAGAGAAGCAACATTGCGACGGTGATTTAAAGATTGAAGACAGTCAGTCAGAGGAGAAGAGTTGATGAGACGAAAAGCTTTTGACTCAACCCTGTTTAGGAGAGCTGTATGAGTGGATCCTCCCCAAACATGTGAGACATACTCCATACATGGGCGGATAAGGCCCCTGTAGAGAGCAAGCAATTGGGAGGGAGTAAAAAAAAAAAAAAAATATATAAAAAAAAAAAAAAAAAAAAAAAAAAAGGGGGGGGGGGGGGTTTAAACCCGCGAGTAATCAAATCCGCGAGCCTTAAGCCCGCGAACATGAAGGGTTTAGTGTACTTGGCAACCCTCCTTCCATCCTCCGCATATAAATATTGGTAGGACGCGTGACCCCTCTCTCAATCACCCCAGTCTCTCCGAGGTAACAGTTCAAGCAAGTTCACTCTCTGAGTTGTTGCTAGCGCTCAGACAGGCCACTGGCCTGCCTGGCAGCATTTCTCCTGTGTATATACTATGTGAATACAACTATGTCCAGGGTACAAATCTATGGCTGAGTATCCATACCCCACATATACTTATAAAGGACATACAGTAAAAGCCTTATAACTCGGCACGATAGGGGCTCTGGCTCTTGCCGAGTTATTCAATGTGCCGAGTTATGCAATGCTGATATGGGTTATATATATATATATATATATATATATATATATATATATATATATATATATATATATATATATATAAAAAAAAAAAAAAAAAAAAAAAAAAAAAAAAAAAAAAAAAAAAAAAAAAAAATTAAAAATTAATAAATACAGTACTGTAAAAGCATAAAAACTACAATTACCAATGAACGGGTAGCAGCAGGCATGTAATCCAAGGAGAGGGGAGCCTTGTTGTAACATGTAGAAGATGTTAGGGGGACTCAGTCGCATTTTAACACTGGTATCACTTTAATCACTTTATAATCACAACTCTGTACTGTATTGTATACAGTACTGTACCTGTACAACTTAATTTTACATCACTTGAGCACTTAATTACTGCAACACTATGCCCTGTCCATTAACTCTACCTTCGACTGCGAGTGCATAGGAGGACACAGGGGGTGGCATGAGCCTCTAATCACAGGCGTCACTATAAGAATCCTGCCTGCGCCACCATGGGCGAGGACTAGGGTGCCAATAGCGCATAGGGGTAATTTTTCAAAATCAATATTTTTTCACGTACTTTTGTGGTATTCTGCCTTGTACTTAGAAACTGTCGTGTGCAAAGTTTCAGGCTAATCGGTTGATATTTAGAGGTGGCGGATCGATCTTGAACATTTCCTCTTTTCGCCCTCAGGTCATGACCACGAGAAAGCAAACTGAAGTTTGGCTTCTTGGCCATAGTGTTCCTACTATCACAGGAGCAAAATTTCCCCAGCCGTGGAGACTTTTTTACGACGATTTTTCTACGCACACAAGGAAGAGAAGAAGACGGTGCAGCAGAGTGCAGCTGAGGCTGCAAAGGAGGTCCTCGACTTCTGGACACGAGCTAGGATCCCCACCATCGCAGAAACTAGCGTGAGGAGGAAGATTACTGGACTTTTCGACGAGTGGAAGATCCTGAGCAAAAGCAAAAATAACTCTGGAGTCACGCCTGCCGAAAAACAGAAGACCTTCCAAGAAAGTTTCCCAGACCTTTTGGACATCGCCCACTCCGACGCCCTCACTCTGATGACCATTCCTGAAGACAAGGAATTCCTTCTTGCCCAGCGGGAGAAGGGAGGGGGGGTTTGATGGCTGGTCTGGACAAGAAGCTGAAAGAATCGGTTTGCCGACGTGAAAGCTCTCTCTCACGTAGCCGTCAACAGACGCCAAAAGGAGAAGAGATGGTGGAGCTGGAGTCGTCATCGTCTGAGTCATCAAGTCCAGCCAACGCTGCCAACACATCGACTTCTTCTTCCGACGCCGGGGTCGCTTCTCCACCAAAGCGATTGAGGACACGGGGCACGAAGTCCGTCCTATCCCCTGATCTCGTCGGAGCCCTTGACAGAACTGGGGTCAGTAGCCGCCAAGCCCTTCGAATTGTGGCGGCTACGGCAAGTAGCTTGGGCCACGATCCACAAGAGCTTGTGCTGAATCCCGAGTCCATTCGACAGGCAAGAGCGAAGTACAGGTCCACTTTGGCGAAGGACATCAAAGAGACTTTCAGTCCTTTTACCCCTCTTACCGTTCATTGGGACGGGAAGATCCTTCCTCAGGACGATGGCACTCGCGCCAAAAGACTCGCCATCCTCGTCACAGGAGAAGGAGTGGAGAAGCTTCTAGGAGTCCCGAAACTGCACTCCGGAACTGGTGATGCCGCCGCTACAGCTGTGTTCGAGGCTCTAGAAGACTGGGGGGTCCAGGAACGAGTTGTGGCTATGTGCTTCGACACAACCAGTGCCAACACTGGAGCCATCAATGGTGCATGCACCATCTTGCAACAGAAGATCGGCCGACCCCTCGTTTCACTTGCTTGCCGTCATCACGTCCATGAACTTGTCCTTGAGAAGGCCTTTTCTACGTGTTTGGGGTCATCTTCTGGTCCTGAGATCACCATCTTCTCTCGCTTCAAGGACTACTGGTCTTACATCAACCAGTCGGCAATAAACCCTCCCACCAACGAAGATCTGCCGGAGACTCTGGTCTCCAAGAGGGACGATCTCATTCAAGGTTTGAAACGTCTGCTTCAGACAAAGCAGCCCCGTGACGACTCTAAGGAACTCGCTGAGCTGAGCATCCTTTTCCTCGGCGGTGCTCTTCCGAAGACCTCGATCCGTAGCCCCGGAGCGCTTCATCGAGCGCGTTGGATGGCGCGTATCATTTACGCTCTGAAGATGATCTTGTTTCGAGAGCAGCTGACTGGAGTCGTCACACCTTGAGAAATGTCAGCCCTCCAGCGGTTCTCATCGTTCGCAACTGAGATCTACGTCCTGCGATGGTTCGAATCAACGGTTCCATCCTACACTCCCGCCAACGATCTTGGATTCGCTAAGGACATCCTTCAGTACCACGACGAAAGTATTCGGAAGGCCTGCTTCACCACTCTGAGCCGCCATTTCTGGTACTTGAACGAAGATCTCATTGGCCTGTCACTGTTCGACTCACGTCTCCCTGTCTCCGACAAACAAGCAATTGTACAGGCCATTCTCTACGATGAAGGAGCCGAGGAACCCGCCAAGCGAATAAACCTCCCATCATCACAAGTTCCTGCGGCAACACTGCCCTCCTTCGCCACGAAAAATTCCCTCCGCCTCTTCGAAGCTCTTGATATCAAGACCGACTTCCTGTCCGCCAACCCTCGAAAGTGGCAGGAAGAGGAATCGTACGTCGAGGCCTGCCGCCGAATCGAGGGACTTCGCGTCGTCAACGACACAGCCGAGCGAGGAGTGGCGCTCATCCAGTCCTTCAACCTCCGGCTGACCAAAGACGAGGAACAGCGCCAGTTCCTCCTCCAAGTTGTGGAGGCCCATCGCCATCAACAGCCCGGGACCTCGAAGGCTTCCCTTCCCCGGCCAAGCCGGCCACAATGAGTGGGGTGGCTCCCAATGATACCCCCCCCACCGAGGGGATAATACTCACCAAGAGGGGGACCAGCAGCCCTGCTGGGGAAGGGATGTCTGGCTTGTCCGCTTTCAAGAGATGACATCTCCTCCTTAATAGGCCAGTGCATAAGGGTAAATAACAAAGTTGTAATCCGCCACCCCTAAATATCAACCGATTGAGGTCAAACTTTGCATACGATGGTTTCTTGCATAGATGCACCATTACACCAAAGTAGGAAGAAAAATTCAAACTTTTGATTTTTATTGGCACCCTAGCGAGGACCAACCATCAGAGCCCTCGAGTGAGCCTCCAGGGCCTACCATCCCACCCTAGGAGCTCACTGCCTACACGCGCTATAGGCATAGGTGTATAATAATAATAATAATAATAATAATAATAATAATAATAATATAATAATAATAATAATAAAAAAAATAAAAAAATAAAAACATTAAATAAAAACCTTGTCTTTGCCATGCCGAGTTATATCAAATTCCGAGTTATACAGTGCCGAGTTATAAGGGTTTTACTGTACTAAGACATATCAGACCTAGTGACCCACGTGCATGCCTACCCTGCTTGTCCTCACAGCTACCAACACGACCAACCACACCAACCTCGCCACTACCAAACTACCTCACCACAACCTTCTGTTCCTGCTATGATGTCGGTATAGCACTATACACTACCCCCCCGAGTTTCGCGCTTGCTTTCTTCCGGAGGCATAGCGCGAAACTCGCGGATCGTGAAACTCAGGTATTAAAAACACTGTAAAAATGCTTATTTAGTCCGTGTTTTTTTTTTTTTTTTTTTTTTTGGTGTGTGTGTATGTGCGTGTGTCTACAGTGCCGTTAGGCAGTGACCTCCAGGGGTGGGATGGTAGGCCCTGGAGGTTAACTTGAGGGCTGTATACCTACCGTATTTTACAGCTTATAACTCACTTTTTCCCCCAAAAAATATCCTGAAAATGCCCAAAGCCCCTGTCCACCCAGCAGTGAATGGGTACTGGGTGTTAGCCTAGGGTTTGTGACCCACCTCCCGGGGTGGTGGCTTCGGCCAACACTATGTAGAGAAGAGGAGGGAGGAGAGGAGCTTGAGGTTGAGCTTGAGTTGCGAGTCACCCAGCGGATGCTGTTTTGGTCTGAGTGAGTGAGCTTGACACATATCTTGTCAGCTGATGGTTGTGTGACAGTGTTATACGGCAATAACACTGTCACAATGCCTTCCTCTCTTCTCTCCTGTCTCCTTCAGTACCTCCAGAAACCACAGTACCACACACGTCATGGTTAATCACTTATAAAGGAGTATTTTGTGGTAAATAAGTAAGGAACAGCGGGGTTGTAAGGTAAGGTGCTACATATTTTGAGGTGTTACCTATCTTATGCGACACCGGCTGCTCCTGTAGAGAAAAACACAAACAAAAGGAAAAAAACAAAGCAAAACTACATACAAGCTATACTAAGCCTATTATAATACTATACTAAGCAGGAAGGTAGGAAACGTGTCCCGTACGTCTCTTATGGGAGGCGGTAGCAGAGTGGTTAGCGTCAAGATATGTGTCAAGCTCGAGTACGAGCTTGACAGATGACCTAAAAACCGATACTAAGCAGAAAAGGTCACAAGAAAAAGAAGAAGTCTCCGAGTGGCGTTCTCGGTGACCGAGTTCGATCCTTGATGAATGATGAGGGCTGTAAAATCCCCCTTAAAATCTTTCTCTGCACCGTTGAGTGGCCTAAGAACACCACACCTGCCCAACCACCGTTNAAAAAATCAATATAAAGAATCACGCTAAAAGCCAAAAAAAAGCTCGATTCATGGGAATTCAAGTGTTTTATAAAACTGCTTCTAAGGAATTATTCGGTGTGTATTTTTTGACATAATTTGTTTTTTACATAATTTTCACAATTTTCCAGGAATGTAATTCAAGTCTTAAACAAGGTCTAGGTGTACATGAAGCCATTCAGCCAAAAATCAATAAATCATTTAAAACTTGAAAACATCGCTATATATTTTATGCAATTTTGAAACTAATAGCTAAATTTTCAGGATTCTTTGTCATTTCCAATGTCTCTTGCTTTGCATTTCAAGGTTGCGGGAAATTCAGAATATAAGTTTTAACTAAGTATTCCAGGACAGTATTTCAAGGACTTTTCAACACGTATGGGAAATCTGACAGATTTTGTAGTGGTTAGTGGTTAGCACGCTCGGCTTACAACCGAGAAGTCCCGGGTTCGATCCCTGGGCGGAGCGAAAGATAGATGGGTGGTCTTTCTTAAATCCCTAGCCCTTGTCCACCCAGCAGTGAATGGGTACCGGGTGCCAGCCGGGGGGGTTGTAAGCCCCCTCCCGGGGTGGTGGCTTCGGCCAACACTAATATGCAGCAGCGGTAGATCATTATGGCTCTGAGGCATTATCCTCTAAACAAAACAAACAAGAAACAAACAAACAACAAACAAGATAACTGGCTAAAGATATTTTCAGTCCCAGTCTATTGCTCAGCATTATTCACCAATCCCCTTTGTTCAAGAAGGTGGTAGGCTACAGGTCAACACAAATAGCTCAAATACCTGACAGTGATCTCGGTAACACCATGAATACCAGAGAAGCAGGAGAGATCAAGACTGCGTTTGGAGGAAGCAGGGGCCATGTCTACACAAAATCTGTTTTCCTCATGGTGCTTTTTTTCCTCCTCCTCAAAGAACATCATATCAGGAGCCTCAAACTGCTCTCCTTCCATCACCTGCCCTAGGTCTCTTTGATGAGCTTCAAGCCAATCTTCATCCAGAGACCCATCTTTCCTGTACCATAAGAGAGTAATACTTTAATGGGAAACTCAAGAAACACGAAATCAATATAATCATACATACGTATATAGATACAGTGGAACTCCCTTCATCCGGCATTCTGGTAGCTGGCACCTCACCGTGTCATGGACACAATCATCAGAACCGCTTAGCTAAGTGGGATTATCTCTTTAGCCTGATTGGTACCATACTGGTGTTTGCAGCGCGAATTCTGATGAGGGTGGGTTCGAACCCCACACATTCAGAATGTAAAGGGGAAAAGAATTTATTCCCCCAAAATTTTGATTGTCACCCAAAGACTATTGTATACCGGACATGTATCTGGGGCCCCGCGCCAACCCCCCATAACCAGTGGAGGCTGGTTGGGAAGGGAAACAAGTGTTCCATGAATACAGTAGACTATGGTTTATCAGTATAAATGATATACTGTTATCTTCGGAAATGTTTGTTTTTATAATATCATCACATAAAAAACACTTTTAAAATACACTAAAGAAATGCCATTATGAGACTGAAGAAATATGCATGAATTAATTTAATATTCACTTAAACTCATTGCCATTTAAAATTTTGCGAGACAATTATAAAATGAACATATCAATAGAAGTGGCATTTTTTTAGCTTACCCTTGATATATTTCTTTTCTGATAAAGAATTAGCACCATGCATAAATTAGGTTTAAATAAATAAATAACATCATCAGTGGGGAATTTTCCCGATTTATGATATTATTTATTTAGTTAACGCTAATTTTTTCATGGGGCTAATTTATTTATCAGAAAATTAAATATACAAAAAACTAATAAAATAATGAAATCCCGCTTCTATTGATATGCTCCATGTTATAAGTTCTCTCGCAAAATTTTAAATGGCGACGAGTTTAAGTGAATATTAATTCATTAAGTTCATGCATATTTCTTCAGTCACATAATGGCTTTTCTTAAGTGTGTTTTACTGTGTTTAAAAAATGGGGGGTCTCCTTAAAAAAACTAAACCCTGTCTACTCAGCAGTGAATGGGTACCGGGTTTTTAGCCAGGGGTTTGTGACCCGCCCCGGGGTGGTGGCTTCCCCCAACACTAAGCACTAAGGATGAATGATAAAATGTAGATATTGAACCAGGGCCATACGAGTGTAGCTCAGGCCCTGTAAATATACTACTAGATAAATAATGGATTAGTGTTTGTTCATATCTATGAACTCAAATTTTTGGCAGTTTAAAATATTTTTTTTTTTTTAAATAAAACATTAGTAAAATAAATAACAGATTTATCACACCATTGTTTTGCACAGCAACAATTCATTTTTCATCCATACAAATTTGAAATTGAATGGGAAAAATAATGGAGAAATATGATTTTGAACATTTTGATGGGGAGGTAAAGGGGCAAAAGAGGATTTGGGACATAATATTGAGGCATGTGATGCCACTAATTTCATGTTATAAATTTCACAGGGATTCAATGAAAATTAATGTCTTTATGGCACAGTCACTATTTTGCCGGACACCTTTCACTGAATGTTGCATCATTGAGCTTCATTGGTTAGGTTGTTGAGATGAGTGACGGCCTTGTAGCGCGTCAACCTTCCCTGCAGAGCACATAATACCAGTGACTTCTTTTCACCTCTGTTGTTTGATATCCCTTCGTAGGTCGTCATTCAGTAAGATCCATTTCTTCTTTCCCTTTTCTTTTTGTTCACTTCATCTATGCAGTAAACCCTCAATTTTATGGACCTCTATACACGTATAACAAATTTCGGCTTTAAAAAAACTTTTTCTGTCAGTCCAATATATGCAGGGATTTACCGGATAATTTGGTAAATGCGGGTTTGGTTTGGTGGTGGGCCGCGAACATGTACACTAGGGGGGCCAATAGGCATAGGGGTAATTTTTCAAGTCAATATTTTTTCACGTATTTTTGTGGTATTCTGCCTTGTACTTAGAAACTGTCGTGGCAAAATTTCAGGCTAATCGTTGATATTTAGAGGTGGCGGATCGATCTTGAACATTTCCTCTTTTCGCCCTCCGGTCATGACCACGAGAAAGAAAAACTGAAGTTTGGCTTCTTGGCCATAGTGTCCTACTATCACAGGAGCAAAACTTCCCAGCCGGGGAGACGTTTTACGACGATTTTTCTACCACACAAGGAAGAGAAGAAAAACGGGGGCAGCAGAGTGCAGCGAGGCTGCAAAGGAGGTCCTCGACTTCTGACACGAGCTAGGATCCCCACCATCGCAGAAACTAGCGTGAGGAGGAAGATTACTGGACTTTTCGACGAGTGGAAGATCCTGAGCAAAAGCAAGAATAACTCTGGAGTCACGCCTGCCGAAAAACAGAAGACCTTCCAAGAAAGTCCCCAGACCTTTTGGACATCGCCCACTCCGACGCCCTCACTCTGATGACCATTCCTGAAGACAAGGAATTCCTTCTTGCCAGCGGGAGAAGGGGAGGCGGGTTCGTGGCTGGTCTGGACAAGAAGCTGAAAGAATCGGTTTGCCGACGTGAAAGCTCTCTCTCACGTAGCCGTCAACAGACCCCAAAAAGGAGAAGAGATGGTGGAGCTGGAGTCGTCTCGTCTGAGTCATCAAGTCCACCCAACGCTGCCAACACATCGACTTCTCTTCCGACGCCGGGGTCGCTTCTCCACCAAAGCGATTGAGGACACGAGGCACGAAGTCCGTCCTATCCCCTGATCTCGTCGGAGCCCTTGACAGAACTGGGGCAGTAGCCGCCAAGCCCTTCGAATTGTGGTGGCTACGGCAAGTAGCTTGGGCCACGATCCACAAGAGCTTGTGCTGAATCCCGGTCCTTTCGACAGGCAGAGCGAAGTACAGGTCCACTTTGGCGAAGGACATCAAAGAGACTTTCAGTCCTTACCCCTCTTACCGTTCATTGGGACGGGAAGACCCTTTCCCTCAGGACGATGGCACTCATGCCGAAAGACTCGCCACCTCGTCACGGGAGAAGTGAGTGGAGAAGCTTCTAGGAGTCCCGAAACTGCACTCCGGAATGGTGATGCCGCCGCTACAGCGGGTGTTCAAGGCTCTAGAAGACTGGGGGGTCCAGGAACGAGTCGTGGCGATGTGCTTCGACCCCAACCAGTGCCAACATGGGCCATAAATGGTGCATGCACCATCTTGCAACAGAAATCGGCCGCCCTCGTTTCACTTGCTTGCCGTCATCACGTCCACGAACTTGTCCTTGAGAAGGCCTTTCTACGTGTTTGGGGTCATCTTCTGGCCCTGAGATCACCATCTTCTCTCGCTTCAAGGACTATGGTCTTAAAATCAACCAGTCGGCAATAAACCCTCCACCAACGAAGATCTGCAGGAGACTCTGGTCCCCAAAGAGGACGATCTCATTTAAGGTTTGAAACGTCGCTTCGGGCAAAGCAGCCCCATGACGACTATAAGGAACTCGCTGAGCTGAGCATCCTTTTTCCTGGGCGGCGCTCTTCCGAAGACCTCGATCCGTACCCCCGGAGCGTTTTCACGAGCGCGTTGGATGGCGCGTATCATTTACGCTCTGAAGATGATCTTGTTTCGGGAGCAGCTGACTGGAGTCGTCACACCTCGAGAAATGTCAGCCTCCAGCGGGTTCTCATCGTTCGCAACCGAGATCTACGTCCTGTGATGGTTCGAATCGACGGTCCATCCTACGCTCCCGCCAACGATCTTGGATTCGCTAAGGACATCCTTCAGTACCACGACGAAGTATTCGGAAGGGGCCCGCTTCACCACTCGAGCCGCCATTTCTGGTACTTGAGCGAAGATCTCCCTTGGCCTGTCACTGTTCGACTCACGTCTCCCTGTCCCCCGACAAACAAGCAATTGTACAGGCCATTCTCTACGATGAAGGAGCCGAGGAACCCGCCAAGCGAATAAACTCCCATCATCACAAGTTCCTGCGGCAACACTGCCCTCCTTCGCCCCGAAAAATTCCCTCCGCCCCTTCGAAGCTCTTGATATCAAGACCGGGTTCCTGTCCGCCAACCCTCCGGGAAGTGGCAGGAAGAGGAATCGTACGTCGAGGCCTGCCGCCGAATCGAGGGACTTCGGGGTGTTCAACGACACAGCCGAGCGAGGAGTGGCGCTCATCCAGTCCTTCAACCTCCGGCTGACCAAAGAGAGGAACAGCGCCAGTTCCTCCTCCCAAATTGTGGAGGCCCATCGCCATCAACAGCCCGGGACCTCGAAGGCTTCCCCTTCCCCCGGGCCCAAGCCCGGGCCCCAATGAGTGGGGTGGCTCCCCATGATACCCCCCCCACCGAGGGGCTAATACTCACCAAGAGGGGGACCAGCAGCCCTGCTGGGGAAGGGATGTCCGGCTTGTCCGCTTTCAAGAGATGACATCCCCTCCTTAATAGGCCAGTGCATAAGGGTAAATAACAAAGTTGTAATCCGCCACCCCTAAATATCAACCGATTGAGGTCAAACTTTGCATACGATGGTTTCTTGCATAGATGCACCATTACACTAAAGTAGGAAGAAAAATTCAAACTTTTGATTTTTATTGGCACCCTAATGTACACGCAGGTCGGTCGGTGGCTGTGGAAACAAAGCCGAGCTGGCAGTGCGGCCGATCAGTCTGGTTTTG
The DNA here is from genome assembly GCA_016584305.1 of Chionoecetes opilio. Classification (NCBI taxonomy): domain Eukaryota; kingdom Metazoa; phylum Arthropoda; class Malacostraca; order Decapoda; family Majidae; genus Chionoecetes; species Chionoecetes opilio. The sequence goes on along the minus strand of JACEEZ010012656.1, from coordinate 4,639 downwards.
TCAGCCCGATTGTAAACACCCCTTCTCACGTCCTACCGTGCCTCACCATGTTGCCTGACACAGAAATGGTCGGAGATAGCGAACTTTCACCTCATATAACAAACTTTTTTTGTTATATGCGATAAGTTCGGATCCCTCGGATATAATGTCACCCCCTTCCCCACAATTGGTTCGTTAAAGTGAGGGTTTGCTGTACTACTCTCACCTGTTTTCATTATTCTGTTAGTCCAATAGGGTGGCTGCCCAATAGACGAAACTTGACGAGTGCAAGGTGTCCTTGCCAGCTATCAAGTCACCAAGTCACTAGTTCAGCGGCTTTGATAGTTAAGTCACAAAACCCAGGACTCTTCCTATCCCTACCGCCAGACTTGAAATCGTAAGAAAAAATAAAATAAAAATGCTAGTCATTGAGCCCCACTGTATGATGTATGTGTGTACATCTGGGTGAAGTGCAGTGGTACAGCATGACCTGAATGATATAGAATTCAATTTCAGATTTTTCCAAACATACATAAATATGTTCCCCTTACTGCTGGTAGGTCCAGAACGAGTCAGATGGTCCTTCAATGGATCCAAGTGAGTTGCAAGAGTTGGACAACAGCTTTGATGCCTCTAGTGCCTCATGGTTGCCTTCATGGAAGGTGGAGTAAGCAGAGAGTTGGCTGGCATCAAACTGAACCTGTAATGACAAAGGTATGGGTATCAACACTGGTACACATGCATGCTAACCTACATTTAGTTGATGTAATATCACCATTATACTATTTTCTTTACTAAGAAATGTTAGGAATGCTGTAGATGGATACACAAAAGGAGTTAGGCTGCAATGCCATAACTTAGGACATAACATCACACGGCATACACTCAAGTCAATGTCTCAAATAAAAGCAGGATCTGGCACCAGAGATTCTTATTTGGAGAAAAACATAAAAAGCTGAAAAAAACTGTTGATGAGAAATTAACATCTCAATAAGCACTACAAATTCTTGATAAAGCAACACCCCGCCCTATGAGGGTCTGGCTCCATATGTTACCGGCCAAAAAGGTCATGTAAAACCATCTGTGTACACACCCAGCCTGGTCATTATGGTATCAAAGGGCACTTGTCACAGGGTTCCATGTACAAGGGAAAAGTTTAGCCGTTTATGAAAACCGTACTGCAGATTTTTTTTTTTTATCAGTGATTATACGATACATTTATGTTGTACAGCAGCCCTCGGGCCACTCACTGTCTTGGGCGCCTCAATGCCACTACTGCCACTGTGAGAGATGGCTGAGTTACCCTAAATGGCGGCGTACACGTCGACTCTTTGAGCCTAAAAAAAAAATCCCCTCCAAAACTAGGGGTCGCTTATACGGCGTGTGGATAACGTATGGGTATTGAATACACCCGTTTCCAATAGCTGATACACAGATCGTAAACACTGACTGAGGCCCACTATAGTCACAGAGAAAAGCAATCAATCAATAAATCATTGGTGGCATACACTAAAACCCTTATAACTCGGCATTGTATAACTTGGAATTTGATATAACTCGGCAAGGCAAAGACAGTCGGCAAAAATTATGTATCTTGGCATGTTGCTGAGTAAATATTTTTTATTTTTTTTTTTATTTTTTTACATCTATGCCCATAGCGCCTGTAGGCGCTATAGGCATAGATGAGCCATCTGAGCCCTGGAGGTCAGTGAACCTCCAGGGCTCAGATGGTAGGCCCTGGAGGCTACTTGAGGGGTGTGATAGTTTGGGCCCCCGCCCGTGGTGGAGCAGGCAGGATTGTTATAGTGACGCCTGTAATAGAGCTCATGCCGCCCCTGTTCTCCGATGCACTCGCTATCGAAGGTAGAGTTAATGGACAGGGCATTGGGTGTTCTTAGGCCACTCGATGGTGCAGAAAGATTTTAAGTGGATTATGGGTCTCACTCGGGATCGAACTCTGGTCTTCAAGAACGCCACCCGGTGACGTTAACCACTCTGCTTCCGCCTCCCCTAAACTGCATCTCTTGTTTTCACTCGGCATATGAGCCCTCACAACCTCTTGTGTGAACAGTATACAGAAAGGCGGCAAAAAATAATGTATCTCAGCATATTGCCGAGTTAAAAACTACATTTTTTTTCTCTTTTTTCATCCTTTTTTTTAATTTTTTTTTTTACCCATATCAGAGGTGGGGCATTTGCATAATTTGGCATTTTGAATAACTCGGCAAGGGCCAGACCCCCAAATCGGGGCTGAGTTATAAGGGTTTTAGTGTACGCACTGGGGGGCGTCGCCTGCCCACCCCAGCTGACTACTAAACAAACTAGAACCGATTTTTTAGCTCTTGGTCAAAAAATTATTAAAATTTTCCCCATAATTAGCTGACTGCACTACTAAGCCTAAAGCTTCTTTAAAAAATACGTTTTTGTATCCAATTCCATTCGGAAGTCAAGTATAGTGCATAATGAATAAATAAAGGACAAAGAGGAAAACATTTGATGCCAAGTTTGAAATACCCCCCACATGTGGGCAATTGGTCCCGAAATTTCCGGGGGAAATGTTTTCCTCCGACTCGGTGACTGGTAGGGGTCGCAACCTCCCGCTACCTCCAAATTTTCGGGGAAGTGGGAGGAAAATGTTTCTAGTGTGATACCCCCCTTTAAACCTTGTTGGCCCGTTAGTGTATAAGGGTCACTAGTGAGTGTCGGCAGTGTAAACGGACCCAGTTCACAGTTGGCCGTGTGGGTTGGTGGCGCCAGGGCTGTTTTTTTTCCACATATGCAAATGTCGGAGGGCACCCGGGAAGTGCAGTCCGGTCATAGGTTTACCGTGTTTTACTATAATATACAGTATGTAGCGGTACTGTCCCGGGGACTATGGTGTTTTTCAAGTGAAAACAAGAGGCAGACCTATAGTAAAGATTTATATCTTCATATAAGTGGTGTGGTGTTATGTGATTTTTCGACAGGTTACCGTATACCGTACTGTAGCCTATCCACATTTAAGCTTCGGCCTACCAGTAGCCTACCGTATTTTAGGGGCCAATTTATACGGAAGTATAAGCCTAACCCGTAATTTTGAGGCCGACTTGTACCCGAAAATTTATGGTATGTGTTGGTCCCCATGGCTCCGGTACCAAGAATATTAATAGTTCTCTCCTTCTGAATTTCACTAGGTCCAGAAGCTTGAGAATTGTAGGTTTTTTGGTATCAGAGACCAGAGCTGCACCGCTGGACATGGATAGTAATGCCGGAGGGGTAGCTAAGGAGATTGACCATGCGACCAGTGTTATATGACATAGCTGGTATCTGGTCCCCCCTTTTGCAAAAGGTACAAGTCAGAAAGGGTGCTAGCTGTCAATCCCACTGGACAGTTTGATGAACTATCTCTAAATAAAACATTCTCTCTCTCTGAGCCACTTAATGCCTTGATGTCCTCGGCAGGGTTGTGGAGGAGGTAGACAGCGTGAGGTAGATCAATCCTGCGCTGCAAAAATGGCCTGGAGGGAGCAGGAATGGGGGAAGGCTGAGAGACGAGCAGTGACACCCTGCTTTTCCCTCTACTCCCCCCAATATGAGGCCTTGAGATGACCTTTTGTCTCACAGAGAGGGACTGAGAAGTGCCAGTTTGCATATGCCCGTGAATATCATCATAATTTTCTTTACGGATATTTTTTGCATAAATTTATATGGGTTGACATGAGTGACGAACGATGGGGGGGTCGGGGGAAAAATCTGCGATAAGTCTTTCATTTTTGCTGTTTCTTTATAATACTTTGTCACAAACTTGCTCAAGTGTTCAACTACGCATGATAATTTTTTCACATATTTCGATTTTTTCGGAATTCGTGTGACGCTCCCCTTAAACACACTACCACACACAGTTTACAATAACAGTCTAAACCCCGAAGAGTCACTGCAATATAACCATCATATCTCCATAACAAGCAACGCAATATCAGGGGCCGTGTACACAGAACTTGCTTTTTAGATTTAACACCCTATGTTAGGTAGCAGTAAGCACTCACAGCAAAACACAAAGTAGAAACAGCTGTTTTCTAACAGACTGCTCAGCAGTGCTAAATGAAGCAAAATGTTTTTTTGAGTTTCCAGGGTATTTCGGCAATATAGTCTCCATTTTAATGTTATAATGATTGAAAAACTATACCATTATTATTTTCACATCCTAGTAACATACAATCAACTGTGTACACTTCTCGTCTTTGTTTATATATGCGCTGTTTACTAGAATGTTGTCCTTGGGCCGCCATCTTTGACAAGCCGAACATCTGCTTGTGAAGAGGTAATGGTGCTCCCAGGCATATTTAAGGCCTAACAGCACTGTTAAAGCTCAACAAGTTTTGCACCATACACTTTTAGTTCTTAATGGCCAAATACTAAGTTAATTGGAATTTCTGGCCTTAACAGCTGTTAAAGTAATCGTCCAGACCATTTCATCATTCCTTATTTAATGCAATCAAATTATAGCCATTAACGAGTATATCAAAAATATGTCGTCACTTTTTGCATCCGGTCAGCCGTTTTAAATAATCCGCAATCAAAATCTGCAAATTCCCCGAGTTCTCAAAACACTCATCAAGGCTGGTAGACGACGCGCCCCCGGGTCGTTACAAATGGAAGCCCCCTCTTCCGCGTGATAGAA